>VXBI01013416.1:0-48223 GCA_013397375.1 Toxostoma redivivum | reverse complement strand
AGGGCCCACAGCTGGACACAGCACTGGAGCTGTGGCCTCAGCAGTGCCCAGCACAGGCCACAAGCACTGCCCTGCTCCTGCCGCCTCTCCCTGCCCCGCCCTGGCTCTGTCCCACCGGTCTCGGGGGTCCGACCTCCCCCGTGTGCTGCGGGGCTGAGGGCAGAGGCTGCCCCGATGGCAGCTCCGTGTCGTGGCTGTGTCCCCACTTTAGGACACCCCCGATGTTACAGATGGGTGGTGTGGTCAGTGGCTCACACAAATGAGGAATGGAAATATTTGTATGAAAAGAATTTTTGTTAAAGTTTAAGATCGTTTTGATGTGTGACTCCGTTGTTGTAGGTTCGTTTTGGACACCTTTTGTCCTCCTTTTAATCCTCTCCCCTCTCTGTTGTAGCCACCACACAGCCTTGGTGGTCAGAGACACGCAGGGGAGGGCATGTACACGGGCCCCTTGCATTGGGCAGCCAGGAATGCGGGAATCTGCACTAAAAAACCCAAAAATTATCTCAAAATGCAGGGATTCCTGCGGGGGGTGTGTGGGGGGGAACCGGGGAAAAGGTTGAGAAAAAAATCCAGGGAAAATCGGATTTTTAATGGCCAAAACATCCCAAATTGCACTGGCCATAGAAATCCTAAAATCTGCACTAAAACTAAAAAAACCCCAAATCTTCCAAAATTCCAAGGATTTCTGGGAAAAATACTAGTAAGCAATTCTTAAAGAAGTCTGCTCTTAAATGACAAAAATTTCCTAAAAATCCCCTCCAAAAACTCCTAAAATTGTTCACTAGATACCAAAAAGCTGAACTAAAACACCCTAAAATGATCCAAAACCCAGGGAAATTCCAGAGATTTCTGGGGGAAAAAAAAACAAGAAAAACCTGGGAAACACAGGGGAAAATATCCAGGGAAAATCAGATTTTTAATGGTCAAAAATCCACCCTAAAATCATGCTAAAAATGGCCATAAAAGTCCTAAAATTGGTACTAAAACAACCAAAATTCCAGGAATTTCTGGGAAATATATTAGGAAAGAACTCCTAAAAATCCAACACTAAAATATAAACAAACAGACAGACAAACCAAACCAAAACAAAAAAACCACAAAAACGTCCTAAAATCAGTCAGTGGACACCTAAAATCTGCACTGAAATACCCCAAACCTGCCAACATTCCGAACATTTCTGGAGAAAACATCGGGAAAAGCTTAGAAAAAAAAATCAGCCTAAAAAACCCCCAAAATCCCCAAAACATTGCACTAAGAAACACAAAAATCCCCTAAAAATTGCACTAAAAATGGCCAAAAATCTCTTAAAATCTGCATTGAAACACCCCAAATCTGCCAAAATTCCAAGGATTTCTGGGAAAAATATTGGGAAGGAATTCCTAAAATTTCTGTGGGGAAAAACCGGGAAAAACCTGGGAAACACAGGGGAAAAAATCCAGGGGAAAATCGGATTCAAAATGGCCCTATATTGGGCTATTTTAATGGCCCAAAGTCCATGGGGGGACTTGGCATGACAACACCTCATCCCCAACCAGGCTCCAGCAATGGGCGACAAAGAAGAGTTAATGGGCAGACTTCGGGAGGGGCCAGGGAAAATGGAAAGGAAAACATAGGGAAACAAAAGGAAAATATTTGAAGTTGAGGTTGTGGGGAGGGACACAACAGCTTCTCAGTGTCAGCAACTGTGTGGCAGGAGGGTGCAGCCAGGTGGGGCTGGACTCTGCTCCCAGAAACAAGGGGAGTCACAGAATCACAGAATGGGTGGAGTTGGAAGGGGCCCCTGAGGATCTTCTGAGTCCAACTCTTGGCCCTGCAATGGAGAGCCCTGTGCTGCACATCTGGCTGTGAAAGGCCTGAGCCCACAAAGGAGACCGAGGAGTCCTGCAGGACTCACCTGTGCATCAGAGAGTGCCCTAGGCTGTACTCCGGTGGGATGTCCCACAACTTTTTGGGGCAGGAGCATTTCTCCTGAGCTCTAGCCTGCATGTTGCCCTCCTCCTTTCCCCACTGCTGATCTCCTAGAAAGGTTTTCCTGAACTGCCTCCTCTCTATTGCCCCTTGAACAAGCATTCCCTGATCTCATAATGGATTTTATGACTGTTAAAATCAGATTGAAACCCAGCTGGGACGGAGAACTTCCTCTTCACAAGTCCATTAAACCTGGGCATTTTCCCATAAAGCTCAGAAGTTCAGACTGTACCTGGCAATGCAATAAACTTGCTGGATATTCATGAAGCCCCCCGCAGCCATTCCTCCAGAGCCAGTAAACTGTGAGGACATTCCCACCCTCTGCCCCTGTCACAGACAAGGGCCTCGTGACATCACAGCCTTTGGGGACAGTGCAGTGGTTGATGAGTGTCCCCAGCCCGCTGGTGTGCCCAGAGCCCAGGCAGAAGTGGGCTGGGAAGGACGGGCAGAGGCTGTTGAGCAGTGGCAGCTTGGCCTTGAGCAGCACCATGGGCAGCCAGGGGCTCTCGTGGCTGCTGCTGCCGGTGTCGGTGCTGCTGCTGCTCTGGGTGCAGCCAGTGGAGCCTCCCAGGCGCGCTGCCGGGGACACGGGGAGCTGGGATGCGCTGCCCGAGCCGCTGGAAGAGCAGGAGCTGGCGGCCGTGAGGGACGCCATGCTGGTGCTGGAGGCGCTGCCGTGGCTCTGCGCAGCCGGGGCCCTGCTGGTCAAGGGGCTTGGGCTGGGCTGGGTCCTTGGCCAAGGGCTCCGGAGGCGCTGGGGAGAGCTGAGGGAGGGGCTGGGGCAGCTGGGCCGGGGCCGGGAGCCGCCAAGGCCTTGGGGCAGGAGGGTGTGGGGCCGGGGCTGAGAGCCCCCCCGTGCGGGGCAGCAGAGCTGGGCAGGCCCCGAGGGCGCTGGGCCTGCGGGGCAGCCCTTTGGCCCAGGCGCCAAAGGAGGCAGAGCGGGGGCTGAGCCCACGGCCGGGCAGCGCTGGGGCCCGGCTGAGCCCGGGCAGCCCCGGCAGAGGCGGCCGCAGCTCTTGTTGCTGCAGCCTCTGCCCGGGGCAGCCCAGCCGGGCCCCGGGCTCTCGGGGCACCAGAGGCCAAAGGCAGCGGCAGAGGGCTCGGCCCCCTGAGGCCCCCGTGCCCCTTGCGTGGGGCTCCCTGTGCTGTGTGCTGCAGCACAAGAGCCAGAGCGCCCGGGCCTCGGCACGGCCGTGCTGCCGGGGCCACGGCTGCTCCCAGGAGCTGCTGCAGCTGCTGCTGGAGAACCGGGCCCTGATGAGGCGCTGCCTGCGCCACAGCTCCCGGCAGAGCCCGGTGCCCAGAGGGAAGAGCCCAAGGAGCCCTGGCACTCACAAGAGCAGGACAGTCCACTTCTCATCTCTCCTGTCACTCCCCAGCCCCTGCTGGTCTCTGGCCTTGCCCGACATGGCAGGGAATGCATGACCAGTGCCGAGTCCAGGCACTGGGACATTCTCACCCGTAGATGTTAGGAACCCCTCTGTTATTAGGAATAATAGGTTTCCCAGAAGTCATCCCCACCTCCAGTTGAAGTTTTTCAAAATGTTCTAATATAGGATTTTTAGGCATTCCCTCCCTTCTGTCTTAGGAACCCATCTGTTGTTAGGAAAAATAGGTTTCCCCAGAATTTTCTTGTCCCCAAGGTCAAGTTTTTCAAATAGTTCAAGTTAAGGTTTTTTAAGCATAGGCTTCCCAGTCACGCCCTAGCTGAAGAGTAGTCTAGTTCAATAAAGTTCATGGTTTCTATACATTGCTGTGTTATTCGACTGTACCATCCCAGAGGGGACTCAGCAATGGATGGTTTTGCACATGGGCTGAAGACCAGCAGTAAAGTTGTGCCTGAGTGTTCCAGCACGATTTAAAGTGTCTTGAGGGCAGCTGGAAGTCAGCCTGTGGGCAATACTGTCCCACCTCCATACCTTCATCTTCCAAAAAAGCATTTATTTGATCACCAGGAGGTTCCCAAAAGCCCAGGGAGGTTTCTGGATGGCCTCAGAAGGCTCTTGCAGGCCCATGGGGGAGCAGAGAAGGGGCAGGAACAGCCCCAGGGTGCTGTGAGGGACAGCCAGAGGTGCCATCCCTGGGGCCCAGGCAAGGGCTGCTGCCTTCAGGCAGCCAAATGCATGCAGGGGCTGCCTGGGTGTGTGGCAAGGCCTGAGGGGAGTCCTGGGGCAGCCCAAACCACAGCCTGTTCCGTGCCTGTCTGGATGATCTGGAGGAGGGTCTGGAGTGTCCCAGGAGCAAAAGGGTGAGGACACCGAGTGGGGTGGCAGTGTGGGCTGCTGAGGGTGCAAAGACTCTGCAGAGGGCCCCGGCCAGGCTGGCCAGGCCGAGAGCAGCAGCCAGAGGTTGCAGAGGCCCAAGTGGCTGCAGGTGCTGCCCTTTGGCCACAAGGAGCCCCTGCAGCTCCCAGCCGGGGCAGAGTGTGTGGAAAGGCTCCAGCAGAAAAGGCCCCGGGGCTCCTGGGGGACAGTGGCTGAAGCAGAGCCAGGTGTGCCCATGAGGGCCCATGGCCAATGGCCCCTGGCCTGTGTCAGCAGGGCAGTGCTTGTGGCCTGTGCTGGGCACTGCTGAGGCCACAGCTCCAGTGCTGTGTCCAGCTGTGGGACCTCAATTGTGGGAGGACACTGAGGGGCTGGAGAGGCTGCAGGGAAGGGAACAGAGCTGGGGAAGGGTGTGGAGCACATGTCCTGTGCCCAGGGGCTGAGGGATCCTGGGGGGCTCAGCCTGGAGAAGAGGAGGCTCAGACGGGATGTTCTCACTCTCCTCAACCGTGTGTCAGGAGATGGAGCCAGGTGGGATTGGGCTCTGCTCCCAGAGAACAAGGGACAGGACATGAAGATACCGTCTTAAATGTGCCGGGAGAGATTTAGGTCGTATTTAAGGAGGAATTTCTTTCCATAAAGGCTGATGAGATATGAGAATAAGCCGTCCATGCCTATGGTGGATTCGCGTTGCAGGAGGTGTTTAAGGAAAGCCCGGGCATGGCACTCAGTGCTCTGGTCTGGTTGCCACGGTGGCGATCAGTCAGAGGTTGAGTCGCTGATCTCAGCGCGCTCTGCCAGCCCGATTTATCCCGCCATTCCGTGAGTCAGTGTCCGGCCCGCCGCACACTTCGCTTCCCGCGGGGTTTGCCCCCGCCGCGCCGCCGTAGCGCGTTGCCTCAGAGCTGCGGCGGCCGCGGGTCCCGGCGATGTCGTTCCGCGACCTCCGCAGTGAGCGCGGCCGGGGCGGCGGGGCCGGGCCGGGCCGGGCGGGACGCGGCACCGCGGCTGGGCCTCCCAGGGGCCCCGCTGCTTCGGACCTGGCGGCGGGCGGTGCCGCGGGGATGCAGGGCTCTGCCTCCCCTCCCTGCCTGGGAGGGCTCCCCGCTGCCGGGGGATGGCACAGCCCTGCACGGGCGGGCACAATTGAGTGCTGTGTGCAGGGAGAGGCTGCTATCTGCTTTGTTTCGGCTCAGTAAATCTCCTTAAAAACGCCTGTTTTTCACTTTGGCGTGTTTTCTGTTGAAATTATACAATTTATGTTGATTATTGAGGTTTAATTTTTTAACCGAGCATATCTCATGCTAACTAAGCAGCACTCTGTGGGAGATGACAATCTTGGCAAAGCCCTTGCTGGATTTCTAAGAAGGAATCCCTGTTCTTCCTCATTTTCAGATTTTACTGAGATGATGAGGGCGCTGGGGTATCCTCGACTCATATCCTTGGAGAATTTCCACACTCCAAACTTCATGCTTGTGTCAGAAGTGCTACTATGGCTGGTGAAAAGGTTGGTGATGAGGCCAACACATTTTGGGTGATGCTGGGATGCGGGGAGTGTGTTTGGAACTGATGGTGTGCTGTGAAATTAGGGAACTCGATACTTAGCCATTCTTTGAGCTCTGTTCTTCTAAATACCAGATAGAAATGTGGTAGTTTGCAAGTTTGTAGCTTAATGACACAGCCTGGAGTAGCAAACCGAGTGACTCAGTGGTGCCAGAGGTTGCACTCTGACTGTGGCACACTCATTCAAAAGCAGCCTTATCTGTCTCACATATTCTCCAGATTCCACAGCCATCCTTATCCACATCTGACCTTTTATCCAAACAGAGTGATCTCTGGTTGGAACTTCACCAAAACCCAACTTTGAGCTGTTGGCTCAGCCTGGTATTGTCCTGCATCCAGAACGTGTAAAAGAAATAAAATGGTTTGTTTCTGATCTACTACTGTCCACTTGCAGTTTTACACCCACTTAACCCACTGGCAGACTTTGGTTAACTATTTCTGGATCTTGAAGTGTTATTTGAATTATACATTATCTTCTCTCTCCTGTTTAAGTGTAAAATTAAAGGGATTTTTTTAAGATGATAAGGTAGAATGTTATAATTGAAACTAACATTGACCAATTTGCCTGATTGCTAATTTTTGGCCTGGATTAATAACTAATATCTATTAAGTTGTTAGAAATTTGCTGAATATTCTTGTAGTTGTAATGAAATGGGATATACTCAAAACTATTCCAAATTACTTGGATTAAGTTGCCTAAGTAGTCTTTAAAAATGCTGCTGTTACACTGAGGGTCCAAATCATTGAATTTCCTTTTATTCTTCCCTGGTTCCTGCAGACTGGCCACTCCTAGAAGTTTCTGCATCTCACTCCTGTTTTTTTTAAGCATTTCACAGATTTCAGTTGGTTTTTCCATGCTTTTCCTTTACTTGTGAAAGGAGTATGTTTGAAATGATGTCTGGGTATGCACGTGTGCAGTGTGTCAGGTTTTACAGCTCATGCAGTTTGTACAAACCCACTGTGTGCATTCCAGGCTCTGGATGCCCCAGTCTGCAGTAGGGATTTATTTACACATTTATTTTCCAGTCCAGTTGCCAGAAGCTTTTCTAATCTGCAGCTGTTGTCTGCACAGGTACGAACCTCAGAGTGACATTCCTGGGGATGTGGACACAGAGCAGGACCGGGTTTTCTTCATTAAAGCTGTGGCTCAGTTCATGGTGAGTCTGCCCAGGAGCTCTGCTTGGCTGAAATCCTGAAAATCTGAAATCCTGGTTCCATGGCAGCTTTAGAGCTTTGTCTCTTTACCCCACAGAGTTTCCCTGCAAGGGGGGGCTGAGTTTGTGTTGCATTCTGCTGCTGCTTTATCCCTGGAAGTGTCCAAGGCCAGGCTGAACAGGGCTTGGAGAAACCTGGGATGGTGGAAGGTGTCCCTGCTCATGACAGGGGGTGGGTGGGATGAGCTTTAAGGTCTCTTCCAGCCCAAACCATTCCATGATTCTGTGATTCCTGTGCTGCTGGAAACTGGAAGAGACCAGGACATGCTGTTACTGACATTCTGTACTTCTCTCTGCAGAACTGGGATCTAAATGCAATATTGGGATCTAAATTAGGATCTAAAACAATATCATCCTTATCTCTCCTTATTTATAAAAGGTTACAGTGGCAGACACAACTGTAGATAGGAAATGTTTTTAAACCATTTAAATTGTTTTAGAAGAGATCCCACCATGATTATTGCTAACTTTGGATTCTTTCCTGTGCTTGAATAATCATAAGTTCTGATGTTTTCATCATGATACAGAATCATGTATTGGTTGGATGAGATTTCCCATAGATCGAGGCATGTGTTCTTTTCTCAGATCAATTTTTTTATGCATGAACATATTTGGATTGGGCCATCAAATTTTTTAGTCTTTTGGAATAGAAGAACATTGTCTTTCATATAATTCATGTTACTTGGAAGCAGTGTGAGCCTTTGATGTTATCACACATTTAGATTCACTCTTCAGTATGTGAGAATGTTCTGGGGCTGCAGGTGGATATGGAAGCAATGGAAGTTTTTATGCTAATACCAAAGATGAATAGCAATACTTTTTTAAAATATTAAAACTTAAATGCCATTTTAACAATATTTCCCTTGTCATTTGTGAATAGTGTGCACCATAAGTTCTCTTAATTCTTAATTTTGCCATGTTCAGAGCAGGGTACATTCCTGTACATATTAGAATGTATTTTTGAGCCCTGGAGCATCATGAGATGGAGTGAACAGATCTGTTTTGTTTGGAAGGGTTTCCCCCTCCAAGCACAAGTCTGGAAGCAGAAATAATGGAATGCTTTTCAATAGCTGATTTCATGTCAGAAATCCCAGGGGTTTTGGAGAATGACATAACATGATTCAGAAAATGAAATTAATGGAAATTACTTTAATCATCCTGTACTTAGTCTCAGTTAATATTACAAGTTAGTGTGGGGATTATTGTAGGTTTTCAGCAGTTTCAGGATGAGAGAAGCTTGTAGACATTTCCTTAATAATTCACTGTCCATGCAATCCACAATTATCCTCCCCAGGAGTTAATGGCTTTCTGCATCTGTGGGCAGATGGGAGATGTGATGGAGACAGAATTGTCTCAGAAGAGAGTGTCAGGACAGATCCATCATCAGGGAGTGTAACTGGAGCTTTGCTCTGCTGTACTGAACAAGGAGTGAGGAGGTGTTAATTTTCCACTCAAATTAGCTACTGCTCTGTGTTCCTGGCACTTTGAGAATTTACCAAATGTCTCCTTCCCAGACCCAGACAGAAATGCATTTTTAACCAATTCCCCCCCTAAAGCTGCCCTGATCAGTGGGGCTCAATACCTGGCTCCTGCTTGAGCCTTCTTGATCCAAATTTGAAATAAAGTGCAACAAAAAGCCTCCAGTGAGTTCAACTCATAGAAATTCATTCATGAAAAAAACCTCAGCAACCCAGGGGCACAAAACCTTTTGCAAGAGCCAGACATCACAGTCAAATTTGGCTTCATGATATTAATAAATCAGATGATGAAGCTAAGCAAATTTTTTGGCTGTTGCTGCCATTCTTGTTGTATATTTATCTTTTTTGTTGTATTTTAACTATGTGATCTTCAGAAGAAGTAGCTGTGGTTTTTAATGGTTCTGTAAAGCTAGAAATGTTCTAAAATAAAACAACAAATCAAATAAGTGAGTATTCAAACATGAAGTGATGGAGGTGACTTTCCAAACATGAAGTTGTTTTCTTGACCCCACAGTGCCATTGTGACAGTCTGAAAAACAGATATACTTGTCTGTGTCTTTTTTTCTCTTTTTAAGTAGCCTTTAAATGAAAAACCTTTTTTTTTCCTCTTACTAGACATTGATTTTAGTCTCTTGAGGGTGAATGGAGCTGAAATTGAAACTCCTGTTCTTAACAACATCCTTTATAATTTAGTGCATTAGTCCCCTTCGGAGAGGGGATGTTTAATAGAGTATCAATTTAATGACCACTTCTCCTAAAATGGAATACTTGCTGTTTCTGCAATTAATTTTTTAGGTTGCTTGTACTGCAGGGGAAGGGAGGTGAACATACCTGGCTTTTCACTTTGTGTCCTGGCTCATGTGAGGTCATTCTGAGACCAGCATTTCAAAGGCAATTAGGGATTTTTTGTACTGTGGGTCTCATATTCCCCTGGCTCAGGGGGCATAACATCAGGAGCCTATTCTGGAAGTTTGGGCTTCAATTTTTAGGAATCACAGAAGGTCCTGAGTTGGGACCTTGGGGCTGTGCCCATTCCCTGGGGAGCCTGTTCAGTGCCCCACCACCCTCTGGGGGTAGGACCTTTTCCTGACATCCAAGCTGACCTCTCCTAACACAACTCCAGCCATTCCATGGGTCCTGTCTCTGCAAACAGACACAAAGAGTCATTTTCCTCTGCTGGGTTGAGATTTTGGGATGAGAGAGGCAACAGGAAAATATGTACTGGAAATTAAAATCTAATTTTAAAGTCACAAAGTCTTGACAAAATACACCTGGACCAAATAAACATGGGCCAACATCCATTTGCTTTGTTTCTTTGGAAAAGCTGGAGCCACATCCATGGTTTGAAATGTGCTTTCTCTGTTTAGTTTCACAGGATTTTTTTCCTTCAGTCCATTATTCAGTGAAACTCAATGCAGAGCTTTTAATTGTATCAAATATTGTAATATCTGAGTCTCTTCCCCCAGCTTGAAGATCCTGCTCTGTCAGAGCTGAGGGAATGTGAATTCCTCCAGGAACACTGTAAAACCAAAGCTGTGTAATACTCATGGATAGATATCTGCTACACCATTCCCAAAGAACCATTTCAGCAGAAGTTTCATTGTAAAAATATCCTGAAAAGATGTTAAGTCACTTTTGTGCTTCGTGTGTCATTTTTAAGCTTAATTTTTGGATCCAAAGCTGATGTTCAGTATTTTTTTTTGCTTCCTTGTTCAGTTATGCCATCACAAAGACTCCCTCAAAGTTTAATCCAAAATTTGTGGTTGGCTCCTTGTGGCTATTAATTTATAATATAAATTTACCAGGAATTTCAAGAACAACATATGTGTCCTTTCTGTGACAGATAGTAATTCCCCCCTTTATTATTCTGAAACACAAAAAGATAATATTAGAATTTTTAGTATTTTTTTCCTTATTGTTCTGTCTGTACCTTTCAGAGATTGGAGGCAAGGGAATAAAATCACTAATACAGTAGCAGGGGAAAAATTGAGAGAAACAATAAAACATTTGGAAGGTGCTGCTGGAAGAGAAGACAGTTAAATTAGGATAACTGCATTATTCTTGCAACTCATTAAGGGTGAAATTTACCTCTCTGCAGCATCATCACAAGACCTGGGCAGCACTTACTTTCCACTTAAACTTAATTTGAATTTAAGTAGTGCATAGGGTTTTTGCTGATCTTTATTCAAGGAAGGAATAATGATAGTTTGAGGATTTTTCTGCAAATGTTCTGACATGCAGAAAGTGCACAGCTTTCATAAAAATTTCTTCTAGAAATACCAGTATTATGATGAGGCAAACTGGGTGTCCAAACAGGAGGAATTATTCTGTACAGCAGAGCCTGGTGCCCCCAAAAAGAGCTTTGAGTGCAGATAACAGAGGATTTTTGTGATGGTGGTGATGTTTTGCACCCCTTAATTAGTGGTTTGTCTGAGTCTCTTCTGTCTTCACTTAAGAGTCAGGATTAAAAAATACACGAAGAAAACAAATTTTCCTATGTTTGGGCTTGGTTGTTTATTAAATCTTATCAAAAGTACAGAAAGTTCAGCAGCACTTGTAGCTAGAAGGGAGCAAAATGGAGAGAGATCCAGCCAGCTACAAGGTATCTTAAAGCTAAACAATCCAATAAAAAATTACACCTATAATATTTATACTTTTAACCCAATAACTAAATTCTCATAACTCTCAATACAACACTAACTATCCAACTAAAAACTACTACCTAAAACCATTAAAAAAAAATAAACACCCAATAGGTAGTCCCATACCTATTATTATTATATTATAAAAACCTTAAATTTAAAACTCTTCACCATATAAAAGCACACGCTTCTATTTAACTACACACTTGTAATTTTAACTTCATCACTCCNTCTTCACTTAAGAGTCAGGATTAAAAAATACACGAAGAAAACAAATTTTCCTATGTTTGGGCTTGGTTGTTTATTAAATCTTATCAAAAGTACAGAAAGTTCAGCAGCACTTGTAGCTAGAAGGGAGCAAAATGGAGAGAGATCCAGCCAGCTACAAGGTATCTTAAAGCTAAACAATCCAATAAAAAATTACACCTATAATATTTATACTTTTAACCCAATAACTAAATTCTCATAACTCTCAATACAACACTAACTATCCAACTAAAAACTACTACCTAAAACCATTAAAAAAAAATAAACACCCAATAGGTAGTCCCATACCTATTATTATTATATTATAAAAACCTTAAATTTAAAACTCTTCACCATATAAAAGCACACGCTTCTATTTAACTACACACTTGTAATTTTAACTTCATCACTCCAATTTAAAAGCCTTCTCCAAAACCTCAAATCAAAACCAATATTCTCCAAAAAATCAACAGCAAAAAACTCAAAAAGGTTCTAAAATCCAACAGATTTTGTTCTTTGTGAGTGCTGAATTTCTTCTTTCTTGCCCAAGGCTACCAAGGCTCACATCAAGCTGAACACCAAGAAGCTGTACCAGGCTGATGGCTACGCTGTGAAGGAGCTGCTCAAGGTCACCTCAGTGCTCTACGGGGCCATGGGCACCCAGGGAGGGGAGCCTGCACTCCTCCCCGAGGAGGACAGCACCAAGTTCAAGTTTGATCTGGGCTCTAAAGTAAGCAAAACTGGCACTCTTGTGTTCACCTGGGGAAAACTCAGCTGTTTCCAGCTGGAATTGAAGTGGAGAATGTTCTGGCAAGGCAGCTGGCAGGGTTTTAAGTCAGACTTTCAGTAGGTGGGGTTCTGTGACTGTGATTTGTTTTAATGTCTGAATTCTCACAGTACAAGGCAACAGTGGCACAAAATTGGTGGTGACACCACAGAAGTATTGGAGTATGCTGGAAGAAAGATTCTTTTCTACCTACTAAACTTTTGCAACAGGAGGAGCTTGCGAAATACTGGCTGAAAGTTGATTTTCAGCCCATTTGCATTGAATGAAAGGGAGATCTTCCTGTGACCCTTACAGACATCAAACCATTCAAGCCCTTAAAATAAAAGCCAGCTGTAGCTATTTTGAAAGTACCTTCTCTAAATATTAAAAAAACCCCAAAAAACTAAACCAATAACCCAGCACTTTTGTAAATAAGAGGAATTTCTGGTACTACTTCTGTGGAAGATGCCTCTGCCCATGGCAGGTGGGACTGGATGGGCCTTAGGTCTCTTCCCACACAAACCATTCTATGCTTCTCTGTTCCTGTGAGTCTTGAGAAAAATGGCAGACCCACAAGTGATTCTCCTATGTCTATGTCTGATGTGTCTCTCTGAAAAAATAACAAAAAACTACTTGGTAGGTGCTCAAAAGTTCATTACTTACATTGCAGGCTGCTCCCATTCCTTTTGGTATATGAAGCTTTTACTTCTGCTCATAAAAAAGGTGATGTTTCCCTTTGTCCTTTGGGCAGCACATGAACCAACAACTGGCTGAGCCACAATTATAAGGAGATTTGTGGGTTTTTTTTTTCCTTGCCCTAAAGTATTTGGGGTTTCACTCAGAAACCTGTACCTGATGGAGCCTCACCTGGGCTGGTTCAAAGCCCAGAGAGACTCTGTCCACTCTGATGCTAGTGCACAACCTCTGACAGAGTTTTGACCTCCAGTGCAATTTTGACATCAAAATGAGAAATGTCATGGATATTCTTTGTGATGTTGGGGATCCTCCTGCTATTCAGTGCTGTTGCTGTGTTCCCAGATTGCTGACTTGAAGGCAGCTAGACAGCTTGCTTCTGAAATCACCTCCAAAGGAGCAGTCCTGTATGACTTACTTGGCAAAGAGGTGGAACTGAGGGTAAGTACATGTGGGAAAACCTGTATTCACTGGGTGCCACAAAGGAAAAAAGGAAAAAAGTCTCAGTTCTTTTTCATGTCTGCATCTGACTTGAATATTCTGTGAGTTTGAAGGGATGGGCCTGACAGTTTGCATTTCATTCCTATCATATTCATGGCTGGACTGCAGGCAGCCTGAGAGAACAGCTTGGCATTTTCTCCTCAGCAGAAAACTGAAATACTCTCTCATTGCAAATACATGTGCAGGCTGTAGTGGTGGGGATGGATATTCTAACAGATAAATGATGAATGCTGTTAGTTTTCCAAGGGCAAGGCTCATTATTTCTGTGGCAGGAGCTGGAGGCATCACAGCCTGCAGGGTACATGTTCTTCAGCTTAACTTGAGAAGTGAAGGAGGAAAATCAGAAGCTGTTGTGTGAAGTTGTGCACACTGCCAGGAAGTCTTGCCATTATTTTCTTCAGTGCCTTTATCTGCAATGCTGGAGGTTCTTCATTTTCTGAGAAGGGACTTTAGAGGAGGGACATCCTGCATGGTGTTGGAAATGTTCAGATGTCTGAGCTGTAAACTCTGAGCCTCCACAATTAATGCTCCTAGGTCCTTGTTTGATGGAGTGCAGGTGTTCCAAAGGGTGGCTGATACCCTGGGAAGTTCCTCCATGGAACACTGCCTTTCCTGCTGGATCCATACATCACTGGCGTGTGCAGGGTGCTAATATTTCCAAAGAGAGGGAGAAATGATAATCCAGGTAACTCAACATGCACCAGTATCACAGAACTGTTAATCAGTTATTTCTCCTCTTGCACTCTGCCTAATTTCTTGGCCTTGAAGGAGTTTTCACACAGCTGCTGTGTGGTGTGTTAGTATTTGCTTTAGCTTGGCATTGGACCCTTTTGCTCTGAGTACAGCATCCCTGTAACTCTGCTAAAAGTTAGATACAGATCAGTTGAGGCAAAAGTACTCAAGCATTGGTTTGAATAGGGTGTTGTTTAATCACTTGAAATCAAGGCTCCTAGGACACTGAGTTTAGAACTGGGCCCTGGAAGAGGGCCAGGCACAAGTGCAGGGTGCTGAAAGCATGAGCTGAAAAATGAAGAGATGAGAAAGTGCTTCAGTGCAGCCACTTCTCATGGGGCCATTAAGAACTCTGGAGTGGGAGCCTACTGAGAGGTGCCATTTCTAAAAGAACTGGACTCTTAGAGCAGTGAGCACATGTTCCTTGTGGCTGAGTACACAAGATGGGGCCAACTAATCCTGTCCAGGTGCACAGGTTGTGTTTTGCACAAAGGCTTGGCAGATGGAACTTGCTGTCTTTAGGAAATGCTGTCCTGAGAAAGGTGACCTTCTGTGCCATTAGCTCTGAGTGCATTGCCTGAAGGCAGCAGGTGACAGTGACAGCACAGGGAGAGCCTCCAGAGAGCCGCAGAAGAGGCTTTTGAGCTCTGTTCCTTATGATTTGGGGCTGGTTCCAAGGTTTTTCAGTGATTGTTAAACCTGAAAGACCCATTTTTGGATGGTGTGTTAAATGTCAAGTTTGAAACATGCAACAAACTTGAGACTTGAGCGTGTAGCAAAGCAAGCAGGTTTCAGGTTAAAAGTCAGGAGGTTGCAGGAACCAGTTTTGCAGTGGAATTTGCTTTTTTTAATTATCAATTAAATTTAAGTTACCCAACTCTGCCTTTCACTTGAAGTATGAAATCTGCCCACCACAGCAGAGGCTTAGAGCCAAATGCTGCTGGGTTTTTCCATCACTGTTGGGTCTGGGGTTCTTGTCAATGCTGAGAGAAGTCAGGAATTGCCCTTCTTCATCTGCCTCATCCTCCCTGGATCCTTCACGGGGACGTGCTCAGGAGACCTCAGCAATGGCATCCTCTGCCTGCCCTTCCCACCCCATTCCAGGAGGGGAAGAACTGTAGCTCATTCTG
The DNA here is from genome assembly GCA_013397375.1 of Toxostoma redivivum. Classification (NCBI taxonomy): domain Eukaryota; kingdom Metazoa; phylum Chordata; class Aves; order Passeriformes; family Mimidae; genus Toxostoma; species Toxostoma redivivum. The sequence continues at coordinate 33,023 of VXBI01013416.1, read as the reverse complement.
GCTTTGGCTGGGGAACAGGGCTTTGCTGGTAGACACCAAATTAGTTGCCATTAAACCAAGATTACTTTTATTGTTTTTTAATGTGCAGATTATTGATTTCCATTGGTTATTTTCTTCTGGCAGTGCCTAATTAATGCTCACACTAAGTGGCACTGCCAGAGGGTTTGTGCTGTTGAAGGGCAGGGGAGCAGTGTGGTTTAGTTTTTTATTCCATTTTATTCTCCTGAAACCTGTTGCATGTGCTAAAATCTACCAACAGCTGTCATAATTTTTAAAGCAATTTGAAAACCTGGGAGTTTTTTGTTCCCTGAACCTTTTTTCTCTTTCTTTTTCCTATCCATTCATTTCCAAATATTTAAATAAAAGCTCTTCCTACCTAAGCCTCAACAGGCTGCTGATAAATCTTATTTCTATCCTAAGTGAAGATGGCTTCATTTTCCAGGAACTATAAAGGAAATGCCAGCATTTGGCACTAATGGGTTGACTAGATCTGTTTTCATAGTCTGAGCAGCTTTTGGGGAAAGATCATTGGGGAAAAGTAAAGTAGAACTCATTATTTTGTTTGGAAATGTTGACTCTAAATTGCTCCACAACCTTTACCTTCTCTGTTGGAGTCTTTTTGTACATAATTTGTATAGAAACTGTAGAAAAACTTCATACATTAGATAAATTTCATTGCTTCAAGTCATGAAGCACTTTTTTTAATAAATTACTTTCTGAATGGAAACAAATTTCAGCTAGAGAAGAATTTAGAGGAATGGTTCTATTAGATTTATTGGAGATAGGGAGTGCTGTAATGTAAGTAAATGTATGTACATATTTTTGGGGAAGAGTTGAGTTGTGATTTCTTGGAAGTGTGGTTCTGTGCCTTTCTGAAGCCTTTGCAAATACCTTATTTCCTGACTGAACATATAGCTCCTCTGCATATTTAAACTGCTTCCCAAGTTAATCTGTAATGCTAAAAAAGAACCTTTAATTAACAGCAGAGGAAGAAACAAAACCTACAGGGTGTGCTGAATTCAGACTATGGTGTTGTTAAGTTATGTGGGAGAAAAAAATCCCAAACAACCCCCAAAGCTGTATTGTCAGATGAAAATCCCAAATATAATTACTGAGTTGCATGGAAGCTCTGCTGCTTCTAGCCCAGCTGTGGATGAGCACAGTGCAGGTTATTGGTGTCCTGGGGCAGTGCTGGAGACACAGAATTTTTATTTTAAAACACATTTAAGCATTACATTTGGAAGGTAATTTGCAGCTTCCAGTCTTGCTGGTCCAATTTTGGAGCAGAGAAATTGCAGTTGGGATTTGTAGAGTTTAGTGGAGCTGATGAATGAGCTTGGTGCCACACAGTGAGATCCCTAAATGAAAAGCCAATTCCATGCAAATTCCATGCATGGAGAAATACATCTTCATCTTTATTGCTTCCTTTCCTGCCAGAGGCTCTTTCTCTGCATTTCATTGCTATGGAACTTTAATTTTCAGAATATTTACAGTTTCCTTTGGAAGAGTAAACAGGCATACTGAGTTCTGGTTTTCTTTTTTTGCATGGGGAAGGTGGAGTTGATTTGGATTTGAGGTGGAGATGAAAGATTTTGTTTGGATTTGTTTCTCTGTCTTCCTACACGGTTCTAAATGAATGGAGAAAAGAAGAAGTTGAAAATACCAGTCTGTGATTAAGGCTGTCAAACCCCAAATCAAGAAAAGTAGCAATGGAATTAATGTCAGCACTCAGGCAAAATGCAGCACTGCTTCCCTGTGCATCCCCTTTTCTGGGATCTACACAGCTGCCATTCTGTACTGGAAAAATATGTTGGAAAAGCCAGTGGTGCTCTGTATCCTAAAAACATGGCAAGGTGGGGGAAATGGCAAGGTTAACATTTGGGGGAAGGGAGGGATAATGAGCTGGTCCAAATCATTCTTCAGCTCAAAATCAAGCAGTAATGAGACTTTCAAGGGCAGTTGTCCTCAGCTGAGGAAGGGTTCTCTTGAATTATCCTACAGTGGGAATCCAGAAGGAAAAATTCCTGGCTGTTTATAACTCTGAGTGCCTCCCACTCTGCTTCTGCCAGAGATCCTGGGCCACACTAGCAGGAGCCTGTCAGGAAGCTGCCCTGCTCAGACTTGCTGAATTATTGGACACAGGAAGATAATGGAGCAAAAAAAATTCCAGAAGAAAACTGCCTCTGTGCTGCTGACAGGCAGAAAGATTTCTGACCTTCTCAGGCTTGTTTTCATTTTATTTACCTCTTCATTAGCTGGAGGGCCTCTAAAACTAAAGAAAAATGAAAATAATATTTTCTTTTAAGGCTTTTAGCTTATGCTGAACATGGACAATGCAGTGGGTTTGTTTTCTAATGCTGTTCTTGGCACTTATCCCATCTGTGCCCTTGAACAAAGTGTTTATTCCCTATATCTGCTCCTGTAAATAAAAGAATTGCTGAATTTGGTAGATGAAAGCTTTTAACAGCCACAAGAAATGTTTGCCACTCTGTGGAGGATAAATTCTGGAGTCAGTCCAGGGCACTGCTCTGTTATTGTTATGGATGCCCACAGCACCAGCTTGTTCCCAAACTGATGGGAGTCACTGAGAATCTGTTACCAACTCAGCTGGGAAAGGCTGCAATGAAACTCTCAGAGAGCCAAAGGCATTTAGAGCCAGTGTGGAACTGAGGCAGTGGTGGTTCAGCACAGAGCCTTGCTAAGGACATTTCACTTGGATCTCTTTATTCCCAGTTTTTGGATTCAAGAGCCCTTCCTCCCTTCCTTCCCCCTCCTGCTGCTGCTGCTGCTCAGAGGGAGATGTGATTTCAGAGCTGGCTGCATCACTCCCTGCTCTTTGGAATTTAACTGCAAAATATCATTTTATTGGGAATGTTGGAAGCATTTTCTCGCCTGCCAAATGTTACTTCTGGATACGAGACACTGCCTAGGGGAGGCTGATAAATGAATTTCTCTCATTTCCTGGCCTTTGCTTACAGAACTGCCACACACAGAACTTCCAGTGGAAATTTTTAACTTGAAATTGCCACAACTCTGGAGAATTACTTGGTTTGCTTCATTTTTTTTGAGTAGTCTTGCTTCTAACCCAAGCCTAACCTAGCACTTTGAGGAAGAGGGCTTTTTGCAGATTGGGAAGCCAGAATTAACCCTTGCACCTGTGATCCAGTGTTGAATCAATATTGGATTGCTTTAACCAAAACTGCAGTTGTGTGCATGTATTTAAAGTCAGAAATTATTTTGTATGACCTTCCCAGGAGTGTTTAGCTTGAGGAAATGGCATCAGCTGTAAAGCAGTGGTTGGCACACTTCTCCTGGCATTTTGGGGACCAGTTATGTCCAATGGGAGGTGTCCGTGGCAGGGAGTTGGAATGAGGTGAGCTTTCAGGTCTCTTCCAGCCCTGCCCTTTTTCCCTTTGTAACCAGCCAGCAATGCCCATGCAAGGCCATTTCCAGCTGATTGTATTTGGAATGTCACTCACAGGCTTAGCTTCTGCTCTGGAACAAGAAGTTCCTTGCCATCTTCCCACAGTCTGGAGGACACATCCCAGGCCACCTCCTGGCCAAGGAGCCATGAAGTGACCCCCTGTAGTCCTGAGGACTGATCCAAGCTTTACCAAGTGCAGTCTGTCCTCAAACCTTGCACAAAGTCAGTGAAAGGTGAGGATTCTGAGGGTGTGGAAAGATCACAGGAGGCACATGCTGAGGTTTGTGAGCTGAGGATGAATCAGTGGCATCAACTCCAGAGGCAGAAGGTGGATGTACCTGGTGAGGGAGGGAGCAGAGCAATGTAGATTCATCCCTGGCAGAAAGCTTTAAAGTTCCCTTTCCTGCCTCAGCAGAGTCACATGCAGGTTACTTCTGATTCTTTTTGATCCCTGGAATTTTTTTCCCAGTTTTCCAGTTGCTTCTTTCTCCCAGACCTCCTTGTGACATGGGTTTTACATGCTGGGATAGCTGAGGGTTTGGGGCACTGTTTGAGGCTCTGCATTGCTGAGTAGGGAAATGTCTTTGGAGACTGCTGAGGTGAGCATGAAACCAAGCAGCATAGTCTGGAAGCAGCAAAATTCTCAATTACCATGACTTTAATGTCTTGAGGGGGAAAATGGGCTGTTGGGAAGGGTCAGATTCCTTCAGAAGAATTAATGTCCCTCATGAGCCTTCCTGTTCCTGTTTAGCAGTGCCAAATCATCCATCCCCTGGATTGGCCAAATGTGATGCCAGTGTGTGTGAGTGAATTCCCTGAGTAATAAACTCCTAAAGGAGAGCTCTGTGGCCTGCATGGACAGCTGGAATTGCCAAGGCCCTGTTTGCAGGGAGCAGGGCATGTGGGGCTGCCTGGATCCAGGCTGAAGAGGCAGTGGGGAGTGCACAGACTTCTGTGTGCATCAGGCTTAGAACTCCTGGAAAACAAAGATTTAAAACCTGTGGTCAAAAACTCAGAAAAGGAATCATGGAATGGTTGGGGTTAGAAAGACCTTAAAGATCACCCAGTTCCACCCCTGCCATGGGCAGGGACACCTTCCACTATGCCAGGTTTTCCAGCCTGGTACTTCCAGGGATGGAGCAGCCACAGCAAGACCAGTGTGTTAGGAAAAAAGCTTTAATTTCTGTTCCTTACCACAATAAAGGTGTTTAGAAAGCTCTGCTAGACCTGGAGCACATCAGAACATGTTATCACACCACATTTATCATCAGTGACTAATTAAGAGTGCTGGTCATGCCTAATTATTTGCCTTGGCTCCTTCCTGCAGTTTGGAGGAGGAGTGCATCCATTTTTCCATACATCAGGCACACTGGAAGCTGCTTTATCAGCTTTTGGTCCATAACATTGGAAATCCAGTACCAGTTGAAAATACTTCCCTGGGCACATTTGCAGAATGGGTTTTGCAATACTGGCTCTTCACTGTTAACTGGGAATGAAACTCTTGGGAGTGGTTCCCAGTAAGGGAAGTGGTGGGTGCATTTGCAAAGGGTCCTTCTTGGAAAGAGAGATTAAAGATAAAACTTTCCTCTCTGAGAGTGTTCATAGAGTAACAGAAAATGGCCCAGTGACTGTTACCCAGGGAAGCTGTGACAAACATGCACAAAAAAAAAATCAGTGGTTTTGGTAGACTCAACATATATTTATGTTTTCATTATATTTCCACTGTATATTACTATTTTTCCATAATATTTAATATCTTTTCCACTTAGACTTGTTACTCCAGAGAGTCTAAGTTGGATTAGGGGCACTGTTGTGACAGTGAGGTTGCTCTGCCCATTCCAAGGCAGAGTTTTAGGGATGAGCTGTGTGCACAGAGGATTCTCCTCTCCATCTCTTGGGGTGTGAGAGGTTAATTGCCCTGATCTTCTCCTTTTCCAGTCTAACCCTGATTCTACAGTCTGAGAACAGAAATTCCAGCCTTTCCACTGCTCTGCATTTCCCTAGCAGATTTTCCCAGGCAGGTGTGGCTGTAGGACTGAACCTTGTAGAAAACAACGTGGATTTCTGTGGGAGCCTGTGGTGTGTACATGAAACTTCAGGGCTGTTACAGGGAAGACAGAAGCAGGAAAGACATTCAACTTGCATAAATTACTCCACCTAAAAGGGCAGATGCTCAGGAGTTTCTCCAAAGCCATCAGCTCCCTGCCCTGCCCCAGTGCAGTGCCCTGTGCATGTTCTGGGATGTTTTCAGGCTGCTGGAGGGGAGTTGGTGAGGAAGTTGGTTGTGATTGCAGGCTGCAGTCCTTGCTGTTCCTTTGACCTCTTTGCAAGTGCACAGGACAATAATTCCTGTTGCCCTGCTGTTTTGTTTGAAGTGTGTTGGCTCTGTGGCACAGACCCTCTGAGCCCAGTGCAGTTGGCAGGGCAGTGTCTGCACCAAGCTGAGCCTGGCAAAAGCCTCACAAATAAACAGGGATTTTGCTGGTCCTGGCAAAGACCTCACAAATAAACAGGGATTTTGCTGAGCTTCTGAAATGTTAAATGTTCCCAGAATAACAACTGAGCTACATTATTCTTCCCCACCCTCCTCCAAAAACATCTACCTATGGAATGATTTGGGAATTTGTATTGCACAGACGTTTTTTATCTTATTTCTGCTCAAATGAACTTTCTGCTTTGGAGTTTGTTTTTCTCTGTGGACAGAGGGATGTTCACAAGCACTTCAGGCAGTGTGAGCAGTCACTGCCACCAACACATGTAAGTCCTGTCACTCTCCCAACAGAATGTTTGTTCTCCTTCTTTTCTCATACAGGAAAATGAGCCTTTGTGCAGCATGTGCTGGGATTGCTCAGAGACCTGATCCAGCAGAGGAATAAGCTCAGCACAAAAAGCTGCTTTTATTTTTTGGCTGGATGAACTCCCAGGTTGGGTTCACCCTGCAGTTCCCTGGACTGGAGTTGGTGGGAAGGGAGGGAGCAGGCTCTGCTGGAGATGAGCTGTGCAATCTGGAGAGTCTGGCATGGCATCTTAGCAAAGTTACTGATCTGCTGCCAGAATTCCTCCTGTAGTGGGCTGAGTACAGCCTGTGGCAAAGTGTACAAAGCATTTTCAGATTCTTAATCAGATATTTTCTAGAGAGATGCTTTCTCCATCTTTATCCACCTGTTACCAAGTGTTCTGCCAATGTAAGATTGTTTTAGGGACATGGAGCTGCAAGATTCCCTCTCCTCCCTTCCAGTGCCAAGCAAGTAATCCAAAGTTTTTATGTAATGACCAGGTCAGTGTTTAAGGCATCAATTAGACAAGTGCACACCCAAGCCCATGTGTCCCCAAAACTGTTGAGAGAGGAGGTTTTTTAATCCTTTGGGATCTAAACAAGGATCATTTTGGGGATTTGGAGAAGTCTGACTCACTCAGTTATCAGAAGCAGAGATGCCCATACATCTGCAGTGTTCTATTTTCTCAGGGATCATGGAATATCCTGGGTGGGAAAGACCCCCAGGGGTCATTCAGTACAGGACACCCCACAATCCCAGCCTGTGCCTGGGAGCACTGTCCAAAGGCTCCTGGAGCTCTGGCAGGAGCTCAGTGTCCCCCTGTCTGGCACAGTTTGGTGGCTTTGCAGTCCTTGTAGCTCCACACTTTTGGGACACTGTGCTCCTCTACCTGCACTGTGTGTTCATGGGTTGTGCTGTACAGGTGATGGAATCTTTTGTGCCCTACTCCACATGTAAAATCAGAGCAGCTGCCAAAGAAGAATACCTGCAGTCAGACACAGCACTCACCTCTTTTAGAAAAGATGCTTAGATTGCTCCCTCCTGCTAATCTCAACTCACTTAACTTTTCATCATCTCCTGCTCTCTAAATAATCTCAGCCTTGGTGAATAAACACTAAATCCTACCCCATTTATTATGCAGATGATCCTATCATTGTTGCTTGATCACCCTCACTTCTGCATTAATTAGTTCCTATGTGTAGTGTTTAAATATATTGGTTCATTTTATTTCATAGGAAGCAAGGACAGAATCTATTGCCAGACCTTTGGAGATAAATGAGGCTGAGAAGGTGATGAAAATTGCCATTAACAGCGTTCTGGTAAGCAAAATACTGTTTATTTGATTGTAAAATTGTAATTTTTCTGCTTCAAGAAGAAATTAGCTGTTTTTAGCAACAGCCTGGGGTAAAGAATGCCAAAGCCATCACCTGCAGCTGCAGTTGATGCATCTAAGAGCTGCCCTTAGCCCTTCTCATGGGGGAAAACACATCCTAGTCACATTCCCTGCCTCTGTTAGGAGCTTTCACCCCAAAAGCTCTACAGGAGGGATAAAAATTGCCCAAATCAGCACAGAAATCTACACCCTCTGCCTTGTGTGAGCCCTGTGAGCTCAGCAGAGTCAGGGCTGCAAGGAGGGACCTGGGTAACTCCAGAAGTGCAGGTGCCTCTGGAGCTGGGAAGCTGGGCTCTGGAAGCAGGACTCTGAGCTGGCCAAGGGCTGCTGCTGCTGAGGATCCTGCCAGGGCACCCCTGTGCTGCTTGCTGTGAAGGACTTTGGGTCTGCCCTGCACTTCCCAGCACTGTCCTTGCTCCAGTGCCTGGGTTCTGCATTTCTGAACCTTCACTGCACTGTGTGAGGAGGATTAATGGACTCCTTATCAGTTATTGCATTGCAAACTGTATCCACTCAAGGGTTTGGCTACAAGAGGGGAGCTCCACATAACTAACACACAAAACAACTATAAAATAAACAATTATTAATCTCAACACATATATATTACAACAAATCCAACACCTTCTCCTCCTACATCATAAACATCCAAATAATATTATACACATAAAACTTATTACAACCAAAACCAACCTATCAAATTTCCAACTACATTCCACAATCCCCCTTTCTCAACATCATATCCCATTAAAATTTATTATAAATTTCCAAAAAAAAACTTCCCATCTAACCTTAAATAAAAATACATATCTATCCAAAAGTACCTAAATAAAAAACTAAATCTTCTAAAATATTTCCTCTAATAAACTCTAAATAAAAACACTTTAAAACTAAAATTTTAATAAAACTCTAAACTACACTCCCAACCCACCTTTATACCACTTCAACACTAACCCTAAACTCCTAAAAAATAAACTACAAATACTACAACCCCTACTACCAATCTAACTCCTTTAAAACCATTAACAACAAAACACAAAAATATTCCTCTTCAGCTCCTAACTTATAAAACAAATACTCCTTCTCTCCTTCTACTCTTCCAAAAGGATTTTCTAAAATATTTCCAAATCCCAGAGTTAAAAAAAACAAGGGAGATTCCAGGCAATCTTCCTTCCCTTATGTTTTGCTCCTGCTCACAGCCTGGGTGAATACCAAATCTGTTAGTGTGCATTTCTTACTTGAACTGTAGAACTGATGAACTGAGAGCTGCATGAGAGAGGGATTGGCTTCCTGGCAAACAGCAGTGCCACACACTCAGCTCATTCATCCTGGCCCAGTCATGGAGTGACCTGTTGGAGCTGAGCAGCACCAGCACTCACTGCTGGAATTCCAGCAGTGGAATCCTCCCTCTCTGTCACTCCCTCAAAAGCTGCTCATGGTTTCTTGAGCCTGAGCACACTGGATGTACTCAGCTCATTGGAATCAATTGCAATATTCCCACTTCCCCTCCTGGTTCCTGTTGAAATGTTCCAAGATGCTTCCCAGATTTTGAAAAAAATTGATAAAGCAAAACTTAGGAAAGGATGAAGATATTCAGATATAGGAAGTTCTTTATAAAACTGACTTGTATCTTGAAGAAAGAAAAATGATGGAAGCTTAAAATTCCCTCAAATAATACCAAGAAACAAATGCATTTCTCATCTGATTATTCAGAGAGAATCATGGAATCATTAAGGTTGAAAATGACCTGAATGATTCCATTAAGATAAAATCCAAAAAGACCTTAATGATGCCAGGTTTCTTCCTGCCTTCTACTGCTTCTTCAGTGAGAATGAAAACTAAAGTCACAGCCGTGGGTTTTTTCCTTCTTTAAGAATGTTGGCCAAAAAATCAGGTATTTTACATTTGTAAATGTCCAGGTAGTTCATTATCCTGGCCACAAAGAGCTTTTGGATTTCCATTGCCTGCCTGAGTAAACACAGATGAGATTATCCAGAACAATGTTCAGCATCAGAAAGATAAATTTAATTATCCCAGTGCCAGCCATGGTTCACCATCCTTCCCTTTCAGGGAGAAGTCCAAAAGACTAAAGACATGTTGAATAACGTGACTTTGGATGAAGCCAATTTGGAAGCCAAGATTGAAAAACGAAAATTGGAACTGGAAAGAAGCCAGAAGAGGCTGCAGACCCTGCAGAGTGTTCGGTAAAGATCATGAAATGATTATCTACTGCAGGAAGGAGTGTGGCTAAAGGATGGAACTGGTGCAAACAGTCCCTCTTTCCCAGAGGCTAATGGTGTTCACCACCAATTTAAAAAATTCATTCTGCAGGCCTTGTTAGGATCACATCCTCTGGGCACTGAAAATTTGTAGAATCACAGAATCCCAGACTGGTTTGGGTGGGAAAGGACCTTAAAGCCAATCTCATTCCACCCCTGCCATGGTCAGGGACCCCTCCCACTGTCCCAGGCTGCTCCAAGCCCTGTCCAGCCTGGCCTTGGGCACTGCCAGGGATCCAGGGGCAGCCACAGCTTCTCTGGGCACCCTGTGCCAGGGCCTGCCCACCCTCCCAGGGAACAATTCCTTCCCAATATCCACTCTAAATCTCTCCTCCTTCAGTTTGAACCCATTGCTCCTTGTCCTGTCACTGCAATTCCTCCTGATGAGTCCCCTTCCCTCCTTGTAAGCTCCTTGATTCCTGGCCCTTAATTAACCTGCAGGTTTATACAATCTGCAATCTGACCTGATATTTAAAAAGAGGAAATATTAGACAAGGGGGTGGTGGAAGGAATGACCTGGATTCACATCCCTGTTTTATCAGCACCACTCTGCAGGATGTGGATTGGGTGGGTGTGAAGCTCTGAGCTTCAGTGGGTTTTGGGGTGCATCAATCAGCTCTGGGGTATAATGACATCATCACTTCATCACACAATCTAATTAAAAACTTGTAATGACTTGGGACACTTTTGTGGCAATTAAGTCCCCAGCAAAGTAGATGATTTGCCAGCCATGGTACACACTAACTTTGTGCAGTTATGGAACAGAAGCTTAATTAATCCAACATTGCCTTTTAAGGGGGCCAGAATGCTGCCTTTGTGCCTGTGTGAAATGAAAAGAGAGTTTACAACAAACCCTTCTCTTTGCTTTATGTAATTCCCAGGATTATTTTGTGAGAGGCTTTATCTTGAGCTTTTATTCTCTGAAGCAGTGTGAAACCTTAAAAACAAGAGGATTTTTTGGTTTACCAGACATTGAAGAGCAGCTGCAAAACCAAAATTGCATTTCAGAATTCTGCATATGCAGAGCAATATTTATGGACTCCTAGAATCACAGAATGGCTTGGGTTGGAAGAGACCTTAAAGCTCATCTCATTCCCAGTCCCTGCCATGGGACATCTTCCACTGCCCCATAAAACCTGGCCTTGAGCACTTGCAGGGGTGGGGCAGCCCCAGCTTCTCTGGGCATATCTCACTGACTTCTCTGTGCTTGCTCTCCCCAGCCCTGCTTTCATGGATGAGTATGAGAAGATTGAGGAGCAGCTGCAGAAGCAGTACAGTACTTACCTAGAAAAGTTCCGAAATGTGACCTACATGGAGCAGCTCCTGGATGATCACCGACGGGCAGAGCAGGAGATGTTTGAGGTAGGACAGTTTGGAAGAGCTCAGCAGGACTGTACAGCCTGCAGATCTTGTCCTTAAAACAGAAAATGTTGTAATCCCCTTTTCCAGAGCAGCACATCAGGAGCTGATGGAGAGACTGGCAGGTGAGGGACAGCCCAGTGACTGTGGCTGCTCCTGGCCATGCACAACAGCACAGCTGCATTATCTCAGTCAGTGGAGTTAAACCAGTGTAGTGATGCCTCTTGCCAGTCTCTGCCCCCCTGGCTCATTTTCAGCTGCTGGGTTTTGTTCATGAAGAATGTTTTCAGAATTTCTGATCTTCCTTTTGCTACATCCAATGGATGTGTTTACTTCTAGTGTATAAGGGTTTCTTAGCATGAGGCTCTTCAATCTCCTCAGAGCATCAATGGAAACAGCCAAGAGTATCAGTGAGATCAGATGTGCTGGGATCTTCCCCCTCACAGGCTTCAGGTTTGTTTGGCAGAATTCTGCCTTCTCTTGACTTGCTGAGTTGTGTCAGTTCAGTGTGGTTCTCCTCATGGATAACCTGCATCTGTATCTTGCTTTGCTTGATTTTCTTTGAGTGTTTACTGGACTGCTTTCAGCCAGCCTTTCCTTCAGTTTCCAGCAGCTTCTTGTTTTGTTGTCATCCTTTTCACAATCATTACCCACTCTGTCTTCTTCATTGAAAACATGTTTGAGTGAACCCTCTCCCCTGGGATCTAAGTGCTGCTGGGTGTGCTGCACCTGGAATTACAGGATCACAGCATCCATGGGAGTGGAAAAGTCCTCTGAGACCATCGAGTTCAACCTAGGATCCATCCCCACCTTGTCACCAGCCCAGAGCCCTGAGTGCCACATCCAGGCTTTCCTTGAACATCTCAAAGAATGTGAACTCTACCACTCCCTGGGCAGCCCTTTCCAGTGTTTAACAGCCCATCCACGAGGAAAATTCCTTCTGGTGCTCAACCCAGACCTCCCCTGGTACAACTTGAGGTCATTTCCCCTTGTCCTGTCCCTGTTCCCTGGGAGCAGAGCCTGATCCACCCAGCTGCCCCCTCCTGTCAGGGAGTTGTGCAGAGCCAGAAGGTTCCCCCTGAGCCTCCTTCTCTCCAGGCTGAGCCCCTTTCCCAGCTCTCTCAGGAACTCCAGAATTCCTTCCCCAGTTCCCTTCCCCTTCCCCACTCCAGCCCCTCAATGTCCTTTCTGTTGTGAGGGGCCCACAACTGGACACAGCACTCGAGCCTCATCAGTGCAGCCAATTAACCCATTGTTAATCAATGCTTCCTCATTCCCCCACCACCTTTTGGACACAGGGAAAGCCATGCTGTTGAGAATTCTTAAGTATTTTTCTACATTATTTGCTTGAAAGATAAAATACCTTTTCAAAGCTCATGTGGGCATTTGGCAACTTGTTAATCCCTATGAACCAGTTTCCCATCAAGCCCCTCTTTTCACAAGCAGTGTCTCTGTAGAAGTTTTTTCACCTTTCATCTGAAGTCAGTTCTAGCTCTCTGTTCCAGTTCTTCACCATATCCTTGCCCCTCTCCAAAAACATCTTCAATGAAATCATAATCTTGAAGAGAAGCCTAAAATTTGATTTATCCCTTCTGTTGAAATGCCACTGAGACTCCACAGCCAAAGGAGAAATGCTTTGAACTGAGCTACCTGAAACTGTTTATGAATTCAAGTGCAGAAGTTTGTTAATGAGTTGGTGCTCAGCTCTTTGGGGGATTTTTGTTCAAAGATAATAAGAGCAAGAAAAAGCCTTTGTCACTCACGACTGTGCCGTGATTAGAATATGGAGAGCACACTTTATTTTCCTTTCTTCTCCTTTCTGTGAGACTCCTGGGACCCTACCCACATGATTTGGTTTGTGGTTTCCTAGGATAAGCAGGGAACAATGCTTCAGCATAGTGCAGAATTAAAGAGTATAAAAACTGGTGACAAAAAGATGTTGTTTTGCTTTGCACATTTCTATCAATTGTACCCAAAAATACTTGGTACATTTAAAGGATGAGACTGTGGCCATCTCTTTGTGACTCAGGCAGCCACTTTGTGCTTTGCTGCAGAAGCTGTTGCTTTGGGACAAGAAGAGGGATGTGTGTGTCTCTTCCAGCCAAATATTCAGAAGTGCTGGAGTCCAAACTAGGATTTGAAGTCATTATGGGATGTCAGACCTCAAAATCAAAATCTAGGACATGGGGACTGAAAGAGGGTGAAGAATTCTGGTGAAGGCTCTGGGGAAGCTGTAGAGCTGACTCCAGCACCTAAAGGAGAGCTGGAGAGGGATTTGGGACAGGGGATGGAGGGACAGGACACAGGGAATGGCTTCCACTGCCAGAGGGCAGGGCTGGATGGGATATTGGGAAGGAATTGTTCCCTGGGAGGGTGGGCAGGCCCTGGCACAGGGTGCCCAGAGAAGCTCTGGCTGCCCCTGGATCCCTGGCAGTGCCCAAGGCCAGGTTGGACAGGGCTGGGAGCCCCTGGGCCAGTGGGAAGTGTCCCTGCCATGGCAGGGGTGGAATGGGATGAGCTTTAAGTTCCCTTCCAACCCAAACTATTCCATGATTCTAATCTGGGTCCCAGCTAAAGAAAGAGACTTGCTCGTGCATTCCTACTTCCAAACCAGTGAGGGGATGCACTATTTAATCCATTTTGGATTAATCTCTGGCCAGCCTAGAACAAGGATCTGTCTGTCACTTCTTTCAGTCTTGATCTGCTTTTCAAGTGGTGCTTCCACACTTTGGCTACTTCACGGTGAAGGAAAACTGTGGGTTATTACATGCTTTAAAAAGAAGAGAACAATTTGCTCCAAAACAATGTTTTGCATCTTGTCCTACAGTTTATAATCTTGTGTCATTTTCAGCATCAACAGAGGAAAAAATAACAAGGATAATTACATTTAATCTATTTTAAAACACACTCACTCCAGCTGTCAGAAACAGTGAAAATTATGTTGATTTTTTTTCCCCAACCCTGATTTGTCTTTTGTTCCACCAAACAAATCTTAATTAACTTCTGCAGTAGCAGCATGAGGTAATTCTTTTATCATTGCTGTGTATTGGGTAAAGAGCTTGCCAGCAAAAAGCATCAGCAGTGTAATTAGATTAATCCAGCACTCCCTGTGCTGTTCTGAGCTGTGTTTCCTGGGCCCCTCTCCTTGATTTAGTCCATGATTTTAGGAGTTTTTGTTCTGACTGAAAGCCTGATTCTGTTGCTGAATAATGAGCCAGACCTATGCTGCAGTTGAGAGTGGTTGGGTATCCACTCTGGTTGGCCCAGAGTGCAGCTCCTAATTAGCAAAGTGATTTAAAGATCTTAATTAAGTGACACTGAGCAGTTGAGGTACTCCAGCCTCTCTAGAGCTGTGGTTGTGCACACTTTCCAGGTGGTTTTTCCATGCTGTGGCTGTCCAGCCCCATGGAGCTCCTGGTGCTGTCCTGAGGCTCCTGCTCCTTTGCCTGCCTGTGTCAGTCACAGGGAGCTGGAGTGGGGTCAGGGGGAGGCTCCTGCCAGGCACTGGGCTGGGAAATCTGGTTAGAAGAACTGACAGGCTGGTGTTGAGCCTGAGCCCAACACTTCATTGGTGATGAAGCTGCTCCTGCTGAGCACTGCCTGGGTGATGTGGGAGCCCATTGAAATATATGAAAAATACAAACTCATGTGGCCATTATCACCTGGAGAAGGCAGAAGTCCACCCATGACTCTTCTTTAGAGTGAGTTTCTCACACTTACTGACAACTGTCATACACTATTTACTCATGGATCCCAGGAATTTCAACAAGGCCCTTTTGTCTTTGCAGTTTCCTTCACCTTCTTTACCTCTTTTATTCTCCTTCTGTTCCTTTGTGCTGTTCATGGAATTAATCCATCTTCCTGCAGTTCTGTGCCAAGGCAGGGATTTATGAGCCATGTCTCCTCAAAGATTGGGTCTTATTTTTCTGCTTTGTAAAAAGATTCAGTACAGTTCATTCATTTTTACCCTGTTTCTAAGATGGAATCGTTTCGGGTGTTTAGACACAGAAGCTGTTAGAACTTTGGCTGTTCTAAAAAACCCAATTTTCAGGGGTTTTGCAGATTTGAGGGTTGAAATTCTCTCTGGATTATAAATGAATGCCTTTCTTTTAAAGGATAGCACAGACTAATACAGTTCAAAAAGGTGGTTTTGGAATTAGCTTATGTAATGCCAGAATAACTTGGCAATTTTCTTCAGCATTTGCCTTTTCCCTGGGGAAAATGTGCTTATTCTTTCTTGTGCTTCTCAGAGGACACCCCAGAAGTACTTTCCTCTTCAGCTGCTTTCTCCTAAGGTATTTTCAGATTGTTTTTTTGCTATTAGTGTAATCTCAGCTGAGGAGTGCCATGAAGTGGTGGACACAGGGATGAGGATGCTCTTAGGTACGGGATTGCTTAAACTGCTTTTTTTTTCATCATTATGGAGTTTCCAAGGGCATGTAGAGATAGAACAAGAGAGGATGGCTTTAAACTGAAGGAGGAGATGTTTGGATGGGATATTGGGAAGGAATTGTTCCCTGGGAGGGTGGGCAGGCTCTGGCACAGGGTGCCCAGAGAACCCTGGCAGTGTCCAGGGCCAGGCTGGACAGGGCTGGGAGCAGCCTGGGACAGTGGGAGGTGTCCCTGCCCATGGCAGGGGTGGAAGGAGATGGGCTTTGAGGTCCCTTCCAACCCAAACCATTCCATGATTGATTCTATGGATTCTCATTAAACAGTCCTTCATGATTAATCATGCAATTCCAAATAACCAGATCGTGTTGTGACTTAAGCTTTGAAATCCACCCTCCCCAAATAAAATCCCTTTTTCATTAAACTTTTTTTTTTTATCAGAACTTCTGAATATGCACATAATAATAAATAGGGATATCTGAGTTCTGCTCCACTCTCAGGTACCCCTTGGTTCTGTGCTTTTTGCACTGAACTATCCCTCTCATAGGCAGCACAAGGTTAACATGAAAAGCAGCTGGTTACAGTCTGTAATCTTCTAACTAATGGGCATTTGAATTATGACTGCTTTAAATATGTTACAGGTGCCAGGAGAGCACTCCTGGCCCAGCATTGCTGTATTGGGTGTATTGGTGTATTGTGTATGGTGTATGGGTGTATTGGGTGCTGTATTGGGTGGAGTATCAGATGTAAAAGTAAGCACAGCCTGCTGAATTGTTGGTTGCTTCTATTTTGGCCTTTAGTTCAGTGTACAAGGGTGACAGCATTGGTGCACTGAGACACAGAAACCAGTGGGGAAATGTGGAAAAAATTAGAGCAGGGGGAAGGGAATGCACAGAAAGAGAAGGGGCAGTGGAGCATAGGAGAGAAGGACAAAAGAAATTATTGGCTGAGAAATGATGATCACAGAAGGGAGAAGCTGGAGATAGAAGGTGGGAGAGTGTGTGGAGAGTGCTTCAGGGATGATGAAAAGGTTCTGTGTGCATTCATTACACTGAAATAAAATCCTGCAGTCCCCTGCCAATGCCATGGCAACTGCCCTGAGACAGGTCATGCCTGCCTGCTCCTGGGGCTCCATTGATACTCTCTCCCATTAAAGCTGTGGGAGAACTTTTTGGGAAATGCAAACAGTTGAGATCAGTTCAATTGATTTGTCAGATCAACTCAGTGCTCAAAATTCTGTATTTTCATAGGGATTATCTGGATATGTGGTGTGCCAGGTGGGTGACAAACTTGCTTTAGGATCCCAGATTTGGGGTCATTTGACTCGCAGCTTCAAGTTCTTCATGTCTGACACACTCCAGAGCTCATTTTATCACGGAGCTAGAGATCAAACAAGAAAATATTGAATCCCAAAGCACTTACAGGCTTTTCTGAGCAGTGGAAAAATTCATATTCTCCCTCCAGCAGCCCCTGAAGGGTAAAGAGGTTCCTTGTGCCTCAGGGCTTGGTGCTGTGCTTGGATATGAACTCCCTGTAAAGGTTCTCAGTCTGATTCTTTCTTGCTGCTGCTATAAATCTGTGCTAATTCTTTTATAAATTAAATACTCTGCTCTTGGGGAAGGAGCACAGAGAGGATCTGCTGAGTTTTGCAGCCAGGGTGAGTTTGTCATGACAGCAGCTGTTTCTGTGAAGGGTGAGATGTAATAGCTCTCACTGACAGCATGGATTGGAAATCCATGGATGACTGTCACAAAGAGAAATCAGGACTCTCTGATCTCAAATAAATTCCGCTCCTAACTTGTCTCTCTGAATTTTATTGTGCAGTGACTCCAGTGGAGAAGAAGCAATGCATAAGAACAATCTCTAGTGCATTCCAAAGTGCTGCTTTGTAGGTTTTACATCTTCTCTTTATCCAGCTTCATTTGGGAAGAAGATGAATAAGTGTGTGGTTCATATTATGGTCTTCTTGCCTTCCCTGCATTATCCTTTTGAATATTCACAAAGATTTTAGATGTCTGAAATTTGTAACAGAAATCACTTGAAATTTACTCAGAAAAGAAGACAATCAGATTACTTGAAACAACACTAATCAAGAAGATCAATTTCTATTTTTCCCCAGAGATCAACTTTTAAATCACTGAGAAACATTTAAACAGGTGATTGAAATAAAAAGCTGAAATAACTCTTAATTTGGGACTGATGTTTGGTGCTTTGCACCAAATGACGTAAGTAGGTAGTGTTAAAATGATGTATAGGAAATTGAGGAGGCTTATGCTCTGCTGCAGGTACTTAGTGGGGAAAAGGAGCTGTGAGAGTGGCATTTGCATTTGCATAAACATGCATAATCTCATCAGGTGCAAAACTCTGAGGTCTGAGTCTTGAAATAGGAAAATAATTCTCAGTTTTCTGGCCTCGTGAGAGCAACTGGTTGAGTTCTGTGAGATGTGAAAGTGGAACACTGTGCACGTGTGAAAGGGGGCCCTCTGAGATAAATGTCCTGGCAGAAGCCTTGGCATGGGCTGGCACTGCCCTGGGCAATCCCTGCCCTCTCCTCCCAGAGCTCTGGGATCTTCTCTAGAGGATTCTGATGTTGGGATAACCCCTGGGCCCAACTCTGCATTTCAGCTGCTTTGCAGCAGGGTCAAACATCAGGACTGAGGAAAGGTAAGAAACCTCAGGACAAACTGCACACTTTCTGCCTGGGGGCTGGGATCATATTTATTTTGCTGGAAATCCAGCTCCATTCCTATTTGGACTTAACCTTGAGCATGATGTAGTTCTAAAATCAATGGAAACCTCTGTTGTAGGACACTACATTGTGAGACTCTTGTGGTTTTGTAACACTTGTGAGTCTGAGTCTCCTCCTCAGGCTTTGTTCCATCTGTGAGAGGACTGAGGCGGAACCTGCCCTGTTAATCAGGGTCTGAGTCCCCCTGGCAGTGCCATTCCCTGGAGGTACCTGCTGGTGGCCACCTTCTTACTGCTGGGAAACTTCAGAGAGTGCATCCTGATCTCAGTTCCTGCTCAGCCACCAGGGTGTTTAAACAAACAGCTCCAGTTTCTTAATCCACTGGAGTGGAGCTCTGCTGTTTTGTGGAGAAGAGCAGAGCCATGGAAACCAGAGAAGCAGGATGTGAAAGGTGAAACCTGCTGGTGTTGTCCATTGCTGGTTGCCCAGAAATGATTTAGCTGTTCTTTTGTGTTCAAGAATCCAAGCCTGATGCGTGAACAGTCCTAGAAGCTGAAGAGCTTTGTCTGCATCATTACTCACCTGCACTTCCTTCTTCTCCAACCCACCACAAGGAGGTGTTTGAAAATACTTTTATTCCAGTCATTTTAGGAGTAGATAGAGCACTGTATTGTCCTGGGGAGCAGGAAGTAGGAGTGCAAATATTTTCAAGCTGGAGAAATGGTAAAAAACAGGTCTGTGATTCCTGTGTTTGGGCTCTGCCAAGAGTTAGAGAGAGGCTTGATGGTGCTGCCACTTCATTTGGGTGGGAGATGAGGAATAAACTAAGTGTGCTGTCAGCCCCCTGTTGAAGAGGCTCGTGCTGTGAGAAATGGGGGCTGTATTGAGCTAATTGATCTCGGGATAGAAGGCAGCAGAGTCCATTATCAGTTCCTGGAACCCTCAGGTTCACCAAGAACAGCTGCCCTTTAATATGGTAAACACTCTCCTTGAAAAGTGTGAGTAATCCTGACCCCCTTGGAACACTTGAGCTTTGTGCCACAGGCAGAGGATAATTCAGGAGTTTGAGTGTGGCAGGGATGAGGCAGTGACTGCTGTGTGGTGCTGAACAAGACATTGCTGTGCCTCCTAACTTCCAATCAGTGTTAATTTTAATTTGGATGATGATTTCTTCAGGCACTGCAAACTGACCCCAGGTTTACAGTGCAAAATTGTGCATTAATTCAAATAAATTACACATCCAAACAGTATCACTTGTAAGATAGCTACAATAAATATGTAATCCATGAAGGGAATGTGCAGTGAGCTGTTATTGAGTCATTAGAATTCATCCCTTCCACAAAAGCAAATAGAAGAAATGGAGAGTTGTCATTAGGAGAAATTTGCATGGTATGTAATGCTGAATACAGAACACAGGATAAAGTCCATCCTCTGGCTTGTTATTTTAGGTGGTAGTGAATTTGTCTGTGCTATTGCTGACCTGAAGCTTCTTGTATGAAAGGATTTTGCCTGGAAAATTCTGGGCAGATGTTAGTCTAGATCTCTTTTTTAACTTAGTTGTGTTTAGATTTCTCTCAGTGGTGGCAGATGATTTAAAGGCCTGTGCCCTGCACTGGTCTCGTGCAGCCTCTCCCAGTGCCTTCCCAATCCTTCTGTCTCCTGAGTCTGCACAGCCCCCTGAGCTGTGCCCTGCATGGACAGTGCCACAAATCCCAGCAGGGAGCTCAGTGCTGTTCCCTTGGATGTTCTGCTCCCTTGGCTCTCACCTGTGGCTCCTGGATGGGTCAGGAATATTTCTGACATCACAGAATGCTTTGGGTTGGAAAGGACCTTAAAACTAATCCAGGGCTGTGGGCAAGGACACCTCCACCAGCCCAGGGTGCTCCAACCCCCTCCAACCCAGCCTTGAAACCAGCACAGCAGTGCACAGAAGTATTTGAGGTGGAAACTTTTGAGTTGGGCTTTGTTTGTTGTCTTCTGGGGTTTTTTGAATAGAAAACCAGTCAACTCAATCACTTTTAAACCTTCTTGCTTGGTCTCTGACTGATAGATTCATTCTGTTCCAAGCAAGGTCAGCTGTGCTTTCAGACTTTATCCAGTCCAGTCCTCAAAACCTGCAAGGGCAGAGACTGTGCAGCCCCTTTGGGCCAGCTGTGCACTGTTTGATCATTCCAGTAGAAAACATTTACTGTGTACAGTAAAAGATGCAGTAACCTGTGCAGAAAGGTTTCACATTGCATCAAAAGTCACTCCAGAACCGTGCCAGGGGCAGAATTACTCATTTACTGTGTGAGGATATGAAGGGAGAGCTTAGAGAGAGGCAAAGAGAGTTCACACAGAGCATGAGCAGGGCACCCAGGCCAGCAAACACATCCCACAGGGTGAGAACAAACAATTGCCAAGCTGCCATTCCTCACCCTGAATAATCTCAGTTCAGTTCCCAGAGGGAAGGTGTTGATGTCCAGGTTATGGAATGTGCTGATCCCTTCCAACTCCAGTTCATCTGTGCTGGGGCTGGGTGAAGTCAGGACTTGCCAAGTAATTATAGGAGCTTTAGGAAGAAGTGTGTGAGAAATAATTAAACCAATCTGATTTAAAAATAATTGCTGTGGGTTGGTGTTGAATGGTGTTCATTGTCTGGCTCTGTGCAGCCTGAGCTGGTGTAAATCAGCCAAAAATCCCATCTTTTCCTGCCTCTGCTACTCATGTCACCCCATGTGAAGACACCTTTCCTACACATCTCTGATGGAAGTTTTTCTTCCTAAAGACTTTCTCCCCAAACTAAGTCATCATAGCTGGCAGTAGGATAAAGGGAAATGGCCTCAAGCTGTGCCAGGGGAGGTTCAGGTTGGATATCAGGGAAAATCTCTTCACAAAAAGGCATTGGGACATGCAGTGGTGGGGTCACCATCCTTGGAAGCACTCAAAAAACAGGTGGATGTGGCACTTGGGGACATGATTGACAAAAAAACCCCTTGATCTCAGAAGTCTGTTCCAACCTTTATGATTCTATGAAACCCATGCTAGGTTTTTCTGCTCTGATAGCTTTCCTTGATGAAACATTGCCCTCACATTAGAAAGCATCTGTGCTGTTCCCCTAATTTTCTTGATGGCATGAAAGACACTCCGTTAATTAACACGTTTGTCCTTGAAAAAAGAAACCTTTCAAGGAACTTCTGAGATGTTTTCGTGACTCCTCTTGATGAAAGTGCCCTTCAGTAGTGATCTAGCAGGTCTAATTATTTGATAAATGTGAGTGCTAGAGCTGATGTGCCAGAATTTATTAGGAGACACCATATTTCTGTAATGCCTGTGGGGTCCCAGCTGTGCACACTGATTCCTGCTGGTTTGTTTCCTACAATGGATGTATTTGTGTTCAGGCACATCAGATGGGATCCTACTTGTTCTGCCCTCACAAAGAACATTCCAGAGCTTGTTCACAGTGCCCTGTTCCTTGTCAGGATCATCACCATCATCATCATTCCCTGCCAGACCTCATTCAAAGCCCTGCTCATAGCTGAGCAAGCCTGATGCTGAAGGTTCTTCTGCCCCACTGCTTCAGGTGGATCTTGTCTCAGTCCCACCATTTCTCAACAGAATAAAAAGGAACAAACCCTGCAGCATTGCAATCAAGTCTAGTCAAACATAACAAGAGCCATGTTCCCATTGAGAACATGAATTTTGGGGGAGGTGTTTAACAGCAGTGCAGCACCCAGGAAACATCATCTCTGCTCTTAAAGAGCAGTTCCAGGTGGGTTGGTGCCTCCTGTTTCCATGAACTTTAGTCCCTTTCCCCTTGGCCTCGGCAGATTTCCTGTCACTGAGAGTTGTCACATTCTCATCAGGCTCCTCATGCTTTCTCCTAATTCTTTATCTCCCTCCTGCTGAATGAGTGACAACTCTTTTCAGAAGCAGCTGCCTCAGTGTAGCAGGAGCTGATCTCAGGTGCTTTGTTCTGTGACAAAGCAGGGAGCAGCTGCCCACATGAAGTCAAGGTGAGCCGAGCTGTCAATCTAGCAGCAAATTGGTTTCATTCCTCCAAGGGTACTCCAGAGCAGTGGGAGCACTGTAAATCACTCCAGAAAAAAAACAGAAGGAAACATTGTTTTCCCTTGCTAAGATGAAAACATTAGACAGAGAGAGATTTCTGGGATTGGGAGAGTGTCTGAAAGCAAAAGGAATAGTTTAGGCAGAAATTGAAATGCTTGATCCAAATGCAAAAAGTCAGTGAGCTCCAGTTGTTGTCCCGTGCTTTTGCACTTATTCCCTTCCTATTTCACCCACTCTTTTCCCTTTCCTTTGTACTTCGTGGTAATTGTGTCTGCCAGCTGGCTGCAGGGCACAAATTCTTAGTATTCAAAATCCTGCTGGTGTTTAAAAAAAAAAAAATAGTCGAACTTTCAGGTTAGCTAAAACCTTAAAAAAAAGAAAAGAAAAAGGTGAGCTGTTTTAAATGGTCAAATACTGCATCAATTTTATTCTTCCTGGTTTTGAGCTCTCAGGCTTGCTGCTTTGCAATCTGCAGGGACAGAGTTGTCTTCAGTCTCATGATTTCTCATGAATTCCAGCTTGATGTTATGGTTTTAAACCAAAACTCAGGAACATCAGGTACATATAAAGGACTGGGATAAGGGACTGGCAGGGCTGTGGCTTATTCAAATCCTGGATCACTGGCCTTGAGGCAAACACTGAGTCAGTGGCAGAGCAAGTTGTCTGTGGGTCTCCTGCTGGGGCCTCTGTTTAAAAACAAAATCACCCCTCCCACCCCAGAGCCTGCACACTGGAACTCAAAACTGTTTTACTTGTGCAGAGAGCAATAGATCAGATCATATTAAAACATCCTGACACAATTTATTGCAAAGACTTTCATAGGTATTAGATGGAAAATCATCTGCTTTGCCAGTTGAAGATTGAGATGCAGAGTATCTGTGTTGCCTCATTCCAACTCCAGCCTAAAAAAACATTTGTCTTGTGTGCTGGACAGGTAACATTTCTGTAACAACAGAAGATGGGCATGAAAAAAGCCCAGTTGAGTGTAAACATAGGTGAAACTTATTTGATTTAGAACCTTAGTGTGTCACCAGAAGGGCTCTGCATTTCCTGCTGCTCTTGTGTGTGTGTGCTGTGTGTCAGCAGCCAAGGCCCTGCATGGAGAGCAGTGACATCACTGGTGATAAGGACACCTGAGCCTTGTGCTGAGAGCAGGGACAGCTCACTAGCAATGAAAACTCACTCTGACCTGCTTGAGGAAACTTCTGCAGCCTGTGAACATACAGCCAGTGGAGCAGGTTGCCCAGGCAGGTTGATCAGTCTCTCCTTGGAGATCTTGAGGACCCAAGAAGCTCCAGCCCTGAGCGCTGGGATCTGATCCCACTGCCGGTCCTGCTTGGAGCCCGAGGTTGGGCTGGACTTTGGAAGGGCCCTTGAGCCAGGGTTATTTGGGGGCTCTCAGTGACAGCCCTGCCTTGCTGCCCATTTCCCTCAGCTGTTGGCAAAAATTACTCCTTTGGGCAGATTTACACCCAGGAGAGGCTGCATAATGTATGAGGCAGAGAAGGAGAATTTCCATCTGTCTGCCCCTAAAGCGGGAATTTCAGCCCCAGTGATGCCTGGTACCCTGAAAGCCCTGGGAGTCTCTGAAGAGGCAGGTTGGTTTGGATTTTGTGTTAATTGGTGCTTAAATTGTGTTGATCTGACACTGTGATTCCCCAGTGGGAGCTGCCACTTCATTTGAGTAAAACTGACTTGGAGAGGATGATCCAGAGAGAGTTTGCCTGCTGCAGCTCCTGCTCTTTGTTTACTGGAGAGACTCAACAGGGAGTTAAATAGTGGCTGCTTCCCATCCAGCATCCCAAGGCACTCAGGCTGTTCCCTGTGGGAGCTGCACCAGCACAAGGACACAGCTCTGTTTTCATGGAGCTGTCACTGTCACTGCAAGGGAAATGTGACACCTGAGCAGCCCCTGGGCCCTGGTACAACAGCGTGTGCTCTAAGAGCACCTGCAGCGTTCCAGTCCATCACCCCCAGCTCCTGTGCCCTGTCACAGCCCTGCATCACACACAGGGCCAGCCTCAAACACAAAAACAGCTCAGGCTGGCCTTTGCTGAGCTGCCCTAAATCACATCTGCCAAGGTGGTGTCACCATGGAAGGTGGGAGCCTCTCAGGCCCAAAAATGCAGCTGTGATGATTGCAGACATTCAAAACCTTTAAAACATTAAGTGATAAATTCTGTTTACTTTCTAGATCTTTGAATTGCCACCCCTTCTGCCCCCTCTTTGAAGATGACAGTAACCACTGATGCTCTCCTGGTTCTGACTGGTTTGGAGCTGCCCTTTTAGAACATTTTCTGTTGCAGTTTTTGATGAGCTTCTGCAGGATGTGGCAGTGATGGAGCCATGGGCTGCTTTGGAAGGGAGGATGCTCAGGCTCAGCAGGTCCCTTGGGCTGACAGTGGCATTTGACCAGCCATGCATCAAGTTATTCAGAAACTTAAACCAGCAGAAAAACAACATTTTTCCTGCAGTTAAGTGACTGGGCTGGCTTGTGATGAGATCAGCTGAACTGCTGGCAGCAGCACAGGTGAAAGGCTGGAGGAAGGGGGGAGAAGTGGCTCATCTGTATGGGTAAACATTCTTTTAGCCTTCATTTCTCTTGTAGTTTAGGTTCATAAACCCCATCTTTTCACCCTGGCTGTTTTCCCCACAGGTGCAGCAGCCCATCCTCCAGCCAGGACCTTGGGCAGGCACATGCTGAGCTGCAGTGGAGAATTTGCCTGGCTTAATTTTGTTTGGATGGATTAGTTTGCAGCAGGTTCCATTTGTGGCTGCACAAGTGCTTTTCTCAGAGCTGGAGAGGGGGAGGAGGGAAGGAGCTGGGGAGCAGGGCAGGGGAGCTGCTGATTTGTCTAAATTGGAATTGCCAGCTCCAGCTGTCGTGGTGTGTGCCTGGAATTGCAGTGCCAGGCAGTGATTATGTCTGTGCTGATTATTTCACTGCTCTGTGAACATTCTAACCTGCTTCCTGGGCTTATGAATTTCCCCATGACATTTGGGAAATGTCCTCTCCATTTTACCCTGGTTGTTCCTTTCTTTGCCATATGCACTGTGTGGCTGCAGCAGGCAGTGGGGTTGGGATGGATCCCTCATGTATCCATTTGTCCCAGGGACAGAGCAGGGGGGAGGCTGCCTTGGGAATGGGGGCAGAGGCTTATTTAAATCACTGACCACATTTAAACCTTAGGGCTGGCTGGGAGGATAAGGTAAAGAAAAAAAAGACAGCAATTGTGAGGCTCAGTGAGGAAATATTTGGACTCCTGACACAGAGAGAGGCCTTGGAATGACCAAAGGAAACACTGTTAGCTGGAGACCTCTGAAAATTTTGCCTCAGGTCCACACTCATTTCAATTTTCATCATTTTTGAAAAGGCTTTGTTGGTACTGAGGGAGTGAGTGCTAATCATGAAGAAGGAATTAATAAATTTCCTCCACACTGTATTTCAAATGTTTTGAGTCTACATGAAATTAGTTAAAAAACATGCTTTTTTTTTCAGGAATTAGGAATTGTAGGAATTTTGGAGGAATCTTCTCCCTGCAGAACACACCATCACTTTGGAGGTTTCAGTAGTCCTGTTGATGCAAGTTGCTGCTGGATGGTCTCATTCAATGGGCTTTGGCATCCTGACCCTTCTGCTTGATCCCCTGGACACTGTCACACCTGCTTCAGCTTTGCAGGGTTCTTCCTTTGGTCCCCAGGGTCCATCAGCAATATTCCTGTCTCTGTTAGCACTGAGAGTTTGTAGAGCAGACAGTTTGTGATTGCCCAAAGCAGATTTTTGGATCAGGATTGATTTCCTTGAGAGAGGCACTGAGCTGTGTTTCTCACCAGGTACAGGTGATACATCACTTCCACTTGGAAACATCTTCCCTACAGCTTTTCCAGCATGAGTTTCAATTCCCAGGACAGATATTGATGCCAGGTTGTGTTGGACTAATCCATTCTGTCCCCAGGCCTTTATTTCCAGCAGCTTCTTCATGTGCTGGCTGGGCTTTGGAGGTTCCTTTCTCAGCTTCCATACTTATGGAAACACATTTCCACTTGAAAGTGTGAAGAGCTTGTGCTCCATTCTACATTTCATGCTTTTCTTACTTTCTTCCCTCTGTCCCATGGATATTCCAGCTGAGTCCACGTTTCCTTCCCACAAGTGCACTGTAAGTGTGGAGGTCTGATCACATCAGAGCAATTGGTGGTTTTAATTATAATCATATTTTGCATAGAAAAATCAAAGGCTCAGAAAAATCGCATCTCAGTCCACAATTAATTAACTTTCCTCTGCCTGACTGGAATTGAAGAGACTAAAATTAGCAAAATTTGTGGCTAAATCTTCTATCAGCTGTTACCACCTGTTCATGTTGTGGGTTCTGGCTGTGCCTGATTATTCTGTGCATTCATATCTTACCTACTCTATCATGTTTTGTTTGCTTTTCACCATTAGCATTACCCAAATTTAAGCTAAATGTCATTAAAAACGGGCTAGAAAAATCCCATTGTGTGCTTTTTAGTGTCACTGACCTTCATTTGGTTGGTTCTCCTTTGCACTAGAGTGGTATAAAAAATACATGGCTGTGCTTTTCCAGCTCATTGACAGTGTTGTTTGCTCCAGTTTTGTTTGCAAAGTGGGTTTTTTCTGGTTTGGATGTGTGTTAGGAAATGCAGTCACTTCACAAACCAGTTGTGGTGTTTAATGGACTGCTGGCTGAAAACATCACCAAAGCCTGCTTTTCAAAGCACCAGCAGTCATGTTCTGTGTGATGAAGACAAATAAACCAATTTTCCATGGGATAAGTGATGTTTCACCCAGTGGGGATGTAAGGTTGGATTTCAGTGCACTGGTTGAGCTGAGCTTTATATCCTGCCCTTCACAAAGCAAGCAGGAGCTCCATGTTTCAAATCAGACCTATTTTTCTAGAAAACATTCTCAATGCTGACATTTTCTAGTCCCATTCTACCTGTGGCAGCTTTCCCAAGGCAGCTCTTTTCTCCTCTTGCAGGAAGCAGCCAACATGCTACGTCTCATTCAGAACAGGCTGAAGGAGGAGGAGCAGCACCTGCTCAAGAGTGGCAGTAAGTGACATTTCCTTCCCTGTAGTAGCAGAGGAGTTGCTGAGTGCTGGCTGCTCCATGTGTAATGTCCCCTTCCAGGGGGATGTGGGGTGGTGGCAGAGTCAGCAGCAGGGGGACAGCAAGTGCAATCCTGGCAGCTTTAAAGGACAGCTGGGCAGTGTTCCTTGGGAATGTTCTCCTTGCCAGCTGCACCTGCAGAGCTGAGGAATGATCACAGTGAATGCTGGGCAACCCCAGAGCTTCCTTTTAGTGTTCCCACCCCTGCCTGGGCTGGCTGGGGACACAGACTTGTCCCAGCAGCAGGGGATTGCTGCTTGAGAGCAGACTTGGACAGAGGATCCTTCTCAGCCAAAAGCTTCATGGAGGTGAGTAGTGCTGCTGCTTTGTGCCTCATCACACACATGCTGGGCTGTCCTACAAAACCAGAGTGTCCTTTCTGGCCCCAGTTTGTGTCCTCAGCACTTACTGAGGACAGGGTTTGGTTCTGTGTTCAGAATGATTCTTTATGACACAAACCAGAACTTCCCCAGATGAAAACTCACAGCTTAAAATCCTCTCTAATATCATCAGCCTTCTCAATAGGATCCACATTTGCCTCTCTGCATTTGTTTGATTTTAATGTACCTTCAAAATGGGAATGCAATTAAAATTTGGGGTTTTTTTTCTTTTTTTTACTAAACTACTTCTTAATTAATTAGGGTCTGAAGGGAATTAATGACCTCTTGAGACTCTGTAGAAAGCTCACAAACCAGATACTGGTCTTTTTAAGCCAAACACCAGCCAGAACTTCATCATTAACTACCCCTGTGAATTTAATCTTGCAGTCTGTGCATTTTTATTTGATACTGGGAGAAACTAGGAGGAAAATTAATTCTCAGGATCAGAGGGAGAGTTCATGAAAGCTGAAATAGAGTACAGACAGAAAAGTTGCACTTCACAGTTTGTTTGGTGTCAGATTTTCAGAGCAAACTCATGAAAGAGGAAATTTCCCTGATTTCTGCCCATCTTTGGTCTCATATCAATGAGATAAAGAGTGAAGAAGTTTACCTGAAATACAGGATTTGTAATGGAAATTACAAGAACGTGGAATTATTTCAAGGATTTATTTGCATGAAAAAGTCCAAGTCCTCCTCTCTTGACAGTTTTTAGGGTAAGAAAGTTCAAGAGGAGGTGAGCATCAGTCACCAGTATTTGGCAGTGTGAGGTATAACATGAAAATTGCTGCCCTGCTTGGTCCTTGTCTGTCGATTTTCAGCTGGAAAACTGTTCTGTCATTTTGCATCTCTGAAATAAAAGGAACTTTGCCTTTTAGTGACTGATTTAACTGCCACCTAAGAATGTGATTATTACTTTTAATGACCTCAAATATTACCATAATACATCTTAATTCAAGTACCTGATTGTCATAATTAGCATTTATTCTAGTGAGAAGAGCAGCAGGATGCTGCTTTCCAGAGCTGGCTCATTTATTGACTGTCCCATCACCTTGGCAAATCGAGTCATCTCTGTCAGCTCCACCCTGCCTTTGTCTGTGGAAGTCTGCAGGGTGGAACTGAGACAGGAAATTTGGCTCTCTGGGGCTGTTTTCCAATCAGGAGCACAGAGGTTAATGAATGGAATGTTGTAAAGCTCCCCAAGAGCACAGGCTGCTCACACTTAACAACCTGGGCTCTCCCCTTAGAGCACAGCCCTGCCTCCTCCTCTCCTTATTAATTAAATGCTGCCCTTTAAACGATTCAAACCCAAGAGATTTGCTTTGGTGAGAGAGTGCAGAAGTTGGTGTCTGACATGGCACAGATTGTTGATAGAGCAGCTGTGTTAATCCCAGGATCCTCAGCACAGGGAAAACACACATTTGGCACAGAGGAAACAAAGGAAGAGCAGCAGAATGGGCTCAGCACTACTGGGTTAATTGTGCAACCCACACCAGAAACAGGAATCACCTGAGGGATGGAGTTTGTGCTGCAGAGATTCCCAAGGGAGCTGCAGCTGGATCTGGCAGTGGTTTTATCAAGACTGCTGTGAGCATGGTGAGGAAATGGTGTGAGGTGCTGCAGCCCTGAGCCTTCAACCTTTCAGCTGTTTGGATTCTGGGTGCTGTGTGCTCCTGAGAGAGGATGTACCCTGTAGTGAGGCAGTGACAGGGAGGAGGGAAGAAGGACTTCACCATCAGAAACATCTTTCTGAAGCAGGTTTTTGGAGGGAAAAATATTTCATAGAATCCCAGACTGCTTTGGGTGGGAAGGGAGCTCAAAGCTCATCCCATCCCATCCCTGCCATGGGCAGGGACACCTTCCACTGTCCCAGGCTGCTCCAAGCCCTGTCCAGCCTGGCCTTGGGCACTGCCAGGGATCCAGGGGCAGCCACAGCTTCTCTGGGCACCCTGTGCCAGGGCCTCAGCTCCCTCACAGGGAACAATTCCTTCCAATTTCTTGTCTAAATTGATAACCATCACTCCTTGTCCCATCACCACAGACCCTGCTAAATACTTCATTATTCCACTTACATTTTTGAGTAATGCCCCCCACACAAAGCAAGGTGGTTTTATCCAAAGTTTTACTCCATCTTCAGTTTGTTTTAGAACTTAGGACACTGATGTCTGGGCCTTCAGCCCAGCAGACAGCAGGATGGTGGGAGTGGTGCTGCACTGACTTGGTCTTGCTCGTGCAGGTTCTGGAGATGAGGGGATGAGCTCCCTCTCTGCTCAGTGCAAGGTGGGCAGGCTGGCCTGGTTCTCCCAAAATCCCAGGACTCCCTGGCTGGTTCTGGAATGTTGGGCTGGAGGAGTGAGCTGCCTTGGAACAGGTTCATTGCTTCCCTCCTCAGAGGGAGGTGCCCCCAAGAGGAGCAGGGCAGCTTCTCTCACTCTGTTAACACTTTGCCCCTGGGAGCTGCAAAACATTTAATGAGACTTTTCTGACAGCGTGGGCTGGCAGGTGGTGATAAATTTGTTGCTATTAACTGATAAAAGTCAGCACCCTCTCTGCCCTGTGAGCACTGTTACCTTCACCTCCCCACAGAATTGATCAGCTCCTGCATTGTCTGGATCCCTGACCTTATCTCCTGCTAATTTGGTAAGAAAAGTTCCTAATTAATCCTTCATTTCTCTCTGCAGTGAAGCTGCAGGAGTTTTGGACAGCTCTCAGTTGACTTTCAGGCTGAGAAGTCTAAATCCTGTTTCTTATAAAGAGCTGTGGGATTCAGGTTGAGTTGTGCAGGTCTGTGTTAAGAATAAAGTCCATGGTTGTGGTACTCACATAAAACTGGCAAAATTGCTTGGTGTTATTGATCAACAGTCTGGTTCTATTTTTTTTTCCTTCCACTCATTGCAAATGAGTTTTTCTCTTTGACAGAGCAACTTCATAAAACCACTGCACTGAAAAAAAAAAAACAAAAACAACCAAAAAACCAACACTAAATTGTCTGAAATACTGTTCTTAAATAACATAAAGATTTTGAACTCTGGCTACAGGTCAGGCTCTGAGTATTATCTGCCAGATGAAAATACAACAGATATTATACACAATTAAGTATTTGCAGTAGTATGAAAACGTTTTTTGTGTTGAGCAGGGAGGAAATTGCTGTTATTTTTCTAATCTTTTCTTGGCAGAAGATGCTCTTAGAGAGGCTGATCAGGCAGTGGTGTCTCACACATCTGCTGCCCCTGTGCCACATCCAGGACTGGTGCCACGGAACAAATCCCATTGCCTGAAACTCAGGGCTTGGTTTCCTTGTTAATGGCAAAGTGACACTTTAAACAGTGTATTAGACACTGCTTGGATGGAGGCTGGAGGTGGCACTGTCAGGTGTGGGTACTGGATTGTGTGAGAGGAGAGGCCAGGAAAGGTCACTGACCACAGCAGAAATTCAGTTTATTTCCTCAGGTTTATCCACAATTGCAAAAACTTTGTTGAGCACAAAGAAACAACTTGGAATATTTCTAAACTGAAATATTTTTAAGACTCTTCAGCTTATTGCATTTACAGATCTTTCACTTTTGGACACACTTTTTCCAATTCATTTTCTCACATTCTTCAAGAAATTCTTATCAGTTTAAAAGAAGACAGTGCAGAATCACGGGATCCCAGAGTGGTTTGGGTTGAAGGGACCCCAAAGCTCATCCCATCCCACCCCTGCCATGGGCAGGGACACCTCCCACTGTCCCAGGCTGCTCCAAGCCCTGTCCAACCTGGCCTTGGGCACTGCCAGGGATCCAGGGGCAGCCACAGCTTCTCTGGGCACCCTGTGCCAGGGCCTGCCCCCCCTCCCAGGGAACAATTCCTTCCCAATATCCCATCCAGCCCTGCCCTCTGGCAGTGGAAGCCATTCCCTGGGTCCTGGCACTCCAGACCCTTGTCCAAAGTCTCTCTCTACCTTTCTTGTAGGAATATGTATGAACTGTATTTTTAAAAAAGTAAAATATTTTGCTTTGAAAGTATAAAAACATAAACACTTCAAATTTTTCAAGATATTTCTTTTGTCCAGTGGATTAATTTAAATATGCACAAGTATTTGCTGTAAAACTGAATTTTTCATTGACTCTGCCAGTTTCTGTTGTGCTGTTCCAGTAGTCCACCCTGAATCTTCTTGCTTGGTCTGTACAATGAATAAACATTAATTTTCCCCACCATTTGGAAATCTGCACTATGAATCTTGTTCAGCAATAACCAGAGGATTTAACTGATGCTCCTGGCTGCACCCTTTCTACTCCAGAGCTGATACTTTAAAATCTGCCAGCAGACAACCACAAAGGCCCATTGCAGTAGCTGTGGGATTTGAGGATAACTCCTGGATGATTCCTGGATGATATTGCTGGTGCTCAGGCCATCCATCTTCTTGTAAGAGACACTTGGAACTGGTCCACAGGAGCTTTGTGTTGTGCTTGTTGGGTAATTGCAATTTCATGGTCTAATTTAATAGTGCTTGGATGGATTTTTGGCTTGTAAGACTGTTGGAAATAGTTCTGGTCACCAAATACGACCTCTTTATCAAATGGGCCCAAAAATAATCTAACTGCTCACTCCTGCTAAGACTCCAAATCCTAGTTTAAGTGGAGCTTGTCAGCCTGAGTTAATTTTAATTATTTCAAGTGGCTGAGACCTATTGGTTCCCCAGGCAGTGGTTGATCATCCTTCCTGATAAATTGGGGTTTGGATGCTGTAGATTGAGCAGGCTGGATGGACTTGGAGCAGCCTGGGATGGGGGGAGGTGTCCTGCCCATGGCAGGGCTAGAATGAGATGAGTTTAAATTCCCTTGCAACCCAAATTATTCCATGATTCTGTGATCGTAAAATGACCAGGCAAGGTAAATAAGTGCACTTTGAGCTACCTCTGCAGCCTCCTGTTGCTCTGTGTTGCTGTTACTGCCCAGTTTTGGCTGCACAGCTCTGAACATCCAGATTTTGCACTGCAGTTCCTGGGAGTTACACACATTAGCACAAGGAACCTTGCTCAGTAGCTCTCAGTACCAGGCTGAATTTTTCCTAAAGATCAGATGACAGATCTCAGTATTGTGCTAAGGACAAAGGACATTCCCTCCAGATACTTTTATATCCCAGCCTGCCTTTCTTTCTCCCCTTTCTCTCTCTTCCTTCCC
>VXBI01013415.1:201325-341678 GCA_013397375.1 Toxostoma redivivum | reverse complement strand
GGGTGGAAGGGGCCGCAGTGCGTCGTCTGGTCCAGCCTCCCTCATTAAAGCAGGATCGTCTTAGAGCACGTGATAGAGGATTGTGTCCAGACGGTTCTTTAATATCTCCAGTGAGGGAGACTCCACACCCTTTCTGGACAATCTGTTCCAGTGCTCGGTCACCTGCAAAGTAAAGAAGTTCTTCCTCAGATTAATGAGAAGCTTCCTGTGCATCAGTTTCTGCCCGTTGCCTCGTGTCCCATTACTCGGCACCGAGAAGAGCCTGGATTCATCCTCTTGGCACCCCCGTTTCAGATATTTATACACATTAATGAGGTCCCCTCTCAGTCTCTTCCTGAGGGTGAACAGGTCCAGCTCCCTCAGCCTTTTCTCCTAAGAGAGATGCTCTTGTCCCTTCACCATCTTTGTAGCCCTTCGCTGGACCCGCTCAGGAGCTCCATGTCTCCCTTCTGCTGAGGAGAGAGCCTTCAAAAGGAGGGGGAGCAGGGTACGGCTCTGAGGGGAGCCCTGCAATGTAAACGTGCACTTCTATCCCGGGGCTCTCGTCTGCAATCCGCCTCCCAGGAGGAGGCAGGATTTCCTGGTGACTCTTGATCCATCTAGCGGTCAGCTACAGGCGGAACCGCAGTGCTCGCTTTTCCTTTCGCCTTTGGTAGATGCATAGACCAAGGTATTATGAAATACCAGCCTGTCCTGATATAGAATTGGACCCTATTTCGGTGGGAGGGAGGAGATAAGAAAAAGAGAAGAAAAATGTACTCATCCCTCGTTAGCCATCTGCACTGCAAAATAAAGCATTGTAATATCGGCAGGGTTAATATTATATTAGATTAATGGAAGTGCTAAGACAAATTATTGGGATCTATTAACTCAGAATTTCAAATGTCCTTTTCTCAAAGTATTACCATTAAAAATTACTGCATGTTAGTCACAGCTTTGTAAAAATGGAGCAAAGTAATCACATGTTAATATGTTAATCATACCAAGCACAAATGAGTTTTGTTACTGAAATAGCTTTGCTGTCTTCATACTTGGGAAGAGCTGGAAAAATTGGTGAGCCCACAGGAATTTGTGATACCAAATTGCTTAGTAAAACCAAGAGCAGCCTGTGAGGAACTAGAAGGAAATTAAGACAGTGACTGTACTAGATTTGCAAGTAAAATTTGTTCAGCTGCAAATTAAATTTAGTGTTCAAAATTGCAAGATAGTGCATAAGGGAAATTTTATTCCTCAGAAAAGAGCTGGTATGCTCTAAAACAAGGATGGCTACTTTGGAAACACACCAGGAAGTTCTCCTTGAGCTGCCTGCAATGCTGGAGAAGAAAAGAAGAATAAAGAAATAAATGGCATTAAAATACATGCAAAATGAGATTAGGACTATTAGTACGTCTATTACAATATCTATTTTGTGAAACATGGTGAAGTCCTTTCCCCATATTCATGTTCAGATTTGGACCATTCTGGCATTACCCCCAAGCAATCCAGTTTTAGGTGGCTGCCCCGTGACACTGCATACAAGCAGGCTGTCCCCAGTGCTGTGACAGCCCTGGGAGGCTCAAGGGTGGCCCCAGTTTGGAGCAGAGCTGTCTGTGCGTCCCCGTGCTGGCACAGCACTCGGGCTGCAGGGCTCCAGGGGCTTCAGCTCAGCTGCAGCAGAGGTAATGCCGAGGCTGTGTCAAGTCTGCCAGGACAGAATGACTCCTCAGAAATGTTTTTACCAAAGTTGAGCTAAGAGAGTTTATTCATCCCATGCTTTGTGCTGTGAGGCTTTGAGCCTGGTGCCTGGAAATAGAAAGACTTGCCATGGCAGGAAGGCAGGGGTGCAGGGACTATGCAGGCTCTGGGGAGGAGGGAGTCCTCTGCTAGGCACTCCACAGTATTATAATTAAACCCCAATTAGCTCTTCTTCCCTGGGCTATGAAGGCTTGAAAGTCCAGCCGGACAAATCGTATTTCTAAAAATAGATGAAAATACTTAGGGAAAGGACTTCTGTGTGCTAGGACACTAAAAGATGACCTTGTTTATCAAAGGGATGTGAGGTGGAGGAGCAACACAACTGATGAATTCAAAATGAGAACTCATACAGATACTGTAAAAATCTTACTTTCTGTTTTTCAGTAAATGGCAGGCAAATGATAGACAAAGACAATGCATTTAGAATTATTTTTAAATGAACATTTGTTTCTATGGTGCTAACAGATGTGACATCTAGTGTCATTAGATAATTTTGAGGCAAAGAATGAAAGAACTTTTATGTGGGTAATGGGAAGAGTAACATTTGTGCTTTTTCCTACCTTAGTCAACTTTCTTTCCTTAGTATTTTGCTTACTGGATTTTTTTTCCCCCCCTATAATTTTATTTTCCATAATTGGGTTTTATGAACTCACCTTCTCACAGATGAGGTCTAGGAAGAAAATTGCCACGTGATGAATTTGTTCCATGATTGTCAAGAGACATGGATTTTTTTCTGTGGTGTCTTGCTCTGAGCACTATCAGAGATAAAGCATCAGACAGTATCCAGACCCCTTTAGTAGCTTTTATGTAATGTTACGTATTTCCATTATTTTTCTTTTTTTCTCAATTAGCTGTGGCTAATATACTATTTGTGACTCTGGCCTCACTGCAGTTCACTTTGTGTCTGTCCCTGGCTGGACTGCTGTTCATAATCTTATAATGTGCTTAAAGACTAATTTGGAATGTCAGATAATGTAAAGGTACCTTTTTATTTGTGTTGCACCTGCAGTTTATGTAACTAATGCTTGTAAAAGACTTTCATGGTTCTTTAGGTTTCTAAGGGCAGCACAAAGTTTTGATTCTAAGTTAAAAATCCTTTGAGGTGAGTCTCATTAGCTTTGCAGTCATTTCTGCCCCGTGCCAGCTTTCATCCAGAAGCTGACTTCTCTTTGAATGCTTGAGCTGATGGTTTTTAGATTCTGGTATCTGGTGGGTCATTGCAGGCCGCATTAGTAGAAGGTACTTGTATCCTGCTCTAAAGAGAACTTAATGAACTTTACCATCCCAGCTGAAGCTGTATTTTTTTGATGAGGATTTTTTGGTTGAAGTAAAACCAGAAAAAACACGTCTTGTTTTGGAGCCTGACATGTCATTTTGTGTTTGACTCAAAACATATACTTTTGTAATTTCTATATACACAGAAATGTTACTAGTCATATTTATAGCTATGTTGATTTGACACAGCCTGATTTTTGGTAATGGGGGAGGGCCACTGAAGTGGCTTCTGTGAGAAGCTGCTAGAAGCTTCCACCATGTCCAACAGAGCCAATCTCTGATGGCTCTGAAGATGGATGTGCTGCTGGCCCAATCAGAGAGGTTGGTAACACCTCTGTGATGACACATTTAAGAAGAAAATCAGAAAGGGCTGGGCAGTTCTTTCCCAGGGGTGGTGAAGTCTGCAGCTGGGGCCATCTTGGTGTGGGCCATGGCAAGCCTTGCCTGCCTGGCCACCATTAGCGGGCTGTGCTGTGGACAGAAGGACAGAAGTGCAGGGAGCAGGGAGATGCCAGAGAAAGTTGTGATGCAGTGGGAGACTTGAATGGAGAGAGAGGGCCCTTGCTTCCAGAGGTAAAGACGGCCATTGTTTCCAAACTAGAACAGCTCATCCTCAGAGGACTGCACGCCATGGACAAGTCACCCATGCCACAATAGTTTTGAAAAGACTTTGTCCCTAAGAGGGACTCACATTGCATCAGTTTTGGCAAGACTGCAGCTTGTGAGATTGGAGCCATGCTGGAGAAGTTTACGGAGAACTGTCTCCTGTGGGAGGGACCCCACAGCATTGCAGAGGAAAGACCCCTCTCCCCGAGTGAACAGAAAAAGATCACTGGTGACAAACTGACCAAACCCCCAGGCCCTGTCTCCCTGCTCTGTTGGTGGGGAGGAGGGAGGGGCAGGGGAGTAAAAAGGTGTTTTAAACGCTTATTTCTCATTATCCTCCTGTGACTCTGTTAATAATAAATTTACCTTTTACCTTTAAATTTGAACCTGTTTTGCCCTTGCAGTGTTTTCTCCCAGTCCTTAACTCATGAGCCCTTCATCAGTTTTTTTTTCCCTCTCCTCTGCCCAGCTGTAGCAGAAGAGAATAAGTGAACGGCTTTCGTGGGTGCCTGGCGTTTGGCCAGTGTCAAACCATGACAATAACCAATCAAGAAGAAACAGTCAGTCAATAAAGTGTGCTCAGCTCCTTAAAAGATGAAGATGAAAACAGCAGAATCTTAGAGAATACAAAAATGCACATTTTGCACAACAGTTGGATCAAGTAATGTTTGGGAAAAATAGTGCATTTCATGGACAACTGAGAGCCATTATAGCTGAATTAAAGCAGTTTGCCTAGACCAAAACAAAGATTTCAGTAAAAACAGACCAGTGCTGAATCATACAGCATCCCCAGCAACTGCAGCACTGTTTTGCCTTTAACAGAAAAAGTAAACCTTAGATGATCTAATTTTTTAAAATGATATTAATTGTAGGTAAGCAAAATACCTAGGAATGAGTAATTGGGATAAATGAGGGTAAGTTTTTATAAAATTGGTATGTAAGTAAGGTGCTGGCAAGGGTGTGCATGTGCTTATGTTTCTGTGTCTGCTTGTGTTGTGTGGTTTTTTATTTTCTAGAATACACAAGGTGTTGAGAAAAACACTTAGAAACATAAAAACTAGAAATCAGTGTTGCTAATTTTCTGTATTTAATATACAATACTTACTGCATTTTTATTCATTT
Organism: Toxostoma redivivum; assembly: GCA_013397375.1. Classification (NCBI taxonomy): domain Eukaryota; kingdom Metazoa; phylum Chordata; class Aves; order Passeriformes; family Mimidae; genus Toxostoma; species Toxostoma redivivum. The sequence goes on along the minus strand of VXBI01013415.1, from coordinate 336,941 downwards.
TACATTTTTAGATAAAAGAAAAATATAGCTAGAAGGGTGAAGCAGTTTTAAATACAAAACTAATTTTTTGCCTTTTTATTTTTCAGTAATTTGGGAACTAAAGAGAACTAGACACTGTGAAAATTTTTATTATATTGATTTTCATACTGAACCCTCAGCACCCAACAATAAATACACAACTTTGCTTTTCTTGCACTGCCAGCAGCAAAACGTTCAGTTCCAAAGGACTGTAATTCTGATATAATACATTATTGATAACTTTCAGTGTGCCTTAATTTAATTCTGCTGTATTGACACATTAGTTTTGCAGTCAACCATCTTTACAAACTTGTAAAAGCTAAAGAATATGTTAATATGGTAAGGTGCATGCTCCAATGAACTTCAATGCAGTCAACGTAAAGTAGCCCCAGCTGAGGGTGTTCTTAAAGCAGAAAGCCCCATAGGGTGAAATTTGGGACACAGAGCAGGCATGCAGTTAGATCAAAGGGCTTTGTTTGAAAGCTTGCAAAGGGAGCTCTAGAGTGTCTGTTACTTCCCAGCCATTCTGTACAGCAGAAACATACTTTTTCTCAATGTGTATATGGTAATCAGCAGCTGCGCAAGAAGACGAGAGAGTCTGCAAGATTTCCTGTACAGCAATGGTGCAAGACTTCTATATACCACAGTTCATGTGCTGTAGCCCCTTGCTGTCATATTGATGACTAAAAGGTAAACCAGTACATTTGAGTAACAATTCAAGAAATCGCTGTTACATTTTTCTGTACCTCTGCAGGTGATACTGTATTTTACACATAGATGATTTTAATGCTGAATGCAAAGAATGTAAAGAACACTGACTAGTAACTATTGAGCACACAGAATAAAAAACAAAATGATGCACCTTTAAAAGAAACAGTAACACACGCACCTTTTCATGTTTGTACCCTGATTAAAAGAACATCATGAATTTCAAGTATGAAATGATACAGTGAAATCATGTCCTGTGAATAGGTATCAACGGTAGTCTAGGTAGTACAGTTTGCACTGTAGGTAACTTTCCATCTTGCAAAACAGAATCCTACTGCATATGTAGGTAAAGTGACTTGAAATGCTAAAACCTGACATGCTAACTGTTGAACTGGTATAGACTGATACAAGGCTGTAGAAGTCAACAGGACTGCGCTGATTTTCACCAGCTGAATATATGCCCTAAGGTGAATGAAGAAATGTATTCCAAACCACTTTGCATGCTTTCCTTGAATTACCACATCCTAGACAACTCCAGAGCAAGTGATATTTTATGACAAAAGAGGTGAAAAAAGAGAGAAAAAAATAATCCAAACAGCATAGAGTTGGGGTTTGGTTTTTTTTTTGTTTGTTTGTTTTTTCTGTTTTTATTTTGTTTGTTTGTTTGGTTTTTTTTTGTGAAATGATACTGAGAAATGAAGATGCTGAGAGACATTTTGATTTGCTAATGGATGTTGGTATGGTGTAATATCAATTAATGAAGTTACTCTGGATGTGTCTCAGAAGCTGTCGTCACTGTTCATAGTATTCTGTAAACCTGAAACCACGAGTTTAATAATGCCTTTTGAGAACATAAGTTACCTTGAAGATTCTTAAACCAGTATCTTGTGAGAGTTATAAACAGGCTTAACTTTATATGACTTCTGTTAACTTCAGTGGGATTTGTCACATGTAAGATAGGCACACATGGAGCAATAAGAACTGAATCTTATTTCTGATACATTTCTGCACCAGCATCCTGCTTTTCTCCACATATCCCAATGCCACTAAGAAGTGCAATTCTGACCTTTTGTATAAAAAAAGCAATGAATAGAAATTTTTAGAGAAATAATGTAACTAGAGTTAAGATTTTTATCACACATTACAATTTATATAGTATTCTTGCTGATTTACTAAGCTTAAGTATCTTTATATAGACCTGAGCTGCCTGATACTGAAATTTGTAACTTACAAGGCCAAATTCTTCATTTAATTTTACTGTTGTCAGTGGAATTACAAGTGTAAATCATGCTAAATGATTTTAAATGCTTTGAATCTCCAACCCTATTTCATGCAATTGTCCATGCACAAAAAACCCCCCAAAACAAACCACCGCCTAAATTTCCTGCCTTTATGCTTTTGTTTAGGCAGCAATCTTACCCAGATGGACAACTTTATCACTGCAGAAAACTTTCTTCACTTTCAAGATGCTGCACAAACTTGACCCCTGGATTAAGCACTGGTAATCAACAGATACCTGCCAGGCGCCTTCCACAAACGAACTAAAGCCAAAGGCAGCCTATGTAATATTTTCTAATTTTAGTTTTTCAGATAGCATTCCCCCACTATGTGTAAAATTAGCTCTACAATAGTATTTCTGAGTAATCTGGTTATTCCTTTACATATTAAAACAAACAAAAATGCTCCAAAGCATAAAAAATACTAAATCTGAACACATATCCTACTCTAGCTGCAAAACTCAATGCACAGTATGACACTTATTTATGACTTTTTCAGACTGATCTATCTTCCTGCCTCTCTAACAAGCTAGCTTCACTTCAACAACCAAAATGTATACTAAATGCAAATAAACAATGAAGCAGCAAGACTCAACACATTTTTTTGCAACTACCCATTCACAGGACTAATGTGTTTTCATACAAAATAATATACTAAATCATAATAGCAATAATTTAGATTAATATCAAATAACTTGAAGATAAATGTATCCACATTTTCAATAAACACAGACCCCATTTACTGGTGTCTTGGTGCTGTTATTAACCATGTGTCCTCACAATTACAGTCAGTTACTAAAGGAAAGCCTTTTTCTGCAAATACTTTTTGTGAGCAACTACACTCACACGAGTAAGCCCTCTCTGCTCTGTGGCACTGCTCAGCTGAGGTACAGTATTCCTGTCTTTGCAGACTCAGGCCTTCAGACTGAAGAATATCAAGCTAGTGAGGAACTACAAATACACACTGTAACACAGAAAGTAGAAGACAGACATACAGACAAAAGCACTCTGTGATGCTTTTGGGAGTTATAATATAAACATAATTTCCAAAGTATACCGTTCCAACTTGTAACACAGCATTTTGAGGGTGTAATTTTTCTTTAACTTGAGCATTCAAAGACATTATACTTTTAAAGCTGTTCAAAGTAATGCAGCAAAATATTATATTAACAATAAAATTCATATGAGATTCAAGGGCAGATACAGACCACTTAAATGAATTGGAATGAAATGGACCATAAATACATTAATCTGAATGCTTGTAAATACAAGAAAATTAAAGGCTGCAAGGAACAAATTAATGTTCATCTGTGGGCTTGGTTTCAGTGCCAAAATGATACAGCATTGTGCAAAAAATAGTTTCTATTGGCACCTTTATATTTTCCCTATCTTAGGTGTTTTAAAATGTGTTTCTTGCCCTAGCAAAAGAGATTGCCTTGCCTATGAATGGTGCCTGGCTAAGAGTCCTTGAGACTCTTTCAGTCTGTGTGTCAGCTGGAACTGGCTCTCACTTCTTACTGAAAAGCACCATCATAATGTAAACTTTCTTTGCTTACACTGTTGTGACTCCAAATGGGTTACAGGAAGGGAGTTCAGTCTCCTGGCAAAGAGATTTTTGAACATTGTGGAGAATTACAGGTTTTTAACAGTGCTTAATGGAAGGCAGATGTCGTGGACGTTGAATTCTGTTTGTTGGAACTAAACAGAGACAACTTCACTCTCATGACCAGTGACAGGACTCGAAGCTGAGTTGGGAGGGTTTAAGTTGGACATCAGAAAAAGGTTCTTCACCCTGAGGGTGACTGGGCACTGGAACAGGCTCCCCAGGGAAGTGGTCACAGCACCAAGCCTGGTTCAAAGAGTTCAAGAGGTGTTTGGAAGACACTCTTAGGCACATGGTGTGATTGTTGGAGTTAGACTCAATGATCCTGATAGGTCCCTTCCAACTCCCTTAATACTGACCATCACAGAGTGATCAAAATTTTCAGACAGTGCTGCCCCTCTCTCTTTTTGAGATGGTAAACTGTAAGGTAATGCTTTTCAACTTACTACACACAATAGAAAGGAGAATGGCAGTGGGAAGGTGAAATAAATCAGAACAAAACAAAAAAAAAAGCTGGAACACCACAGGGTTGCTAGACATCTAAAGAGAAAAATTCTCTAATCTCATGATGCTGCAATCCTTCTATCACGTTCTGATAGGTAACTTCAGTTCAAAAAATGCATGGCAACCAATACTTTCATACAAGCACATCCCTCCTGAGCTTACATAAACTACCTTCTACAGCCTCACATCCACGAACTTCTTGCCAGCATCCAATTTCTGATGTACACTTTGTTTTAAGTGCAACCCATGGTTACAGCCACCTTTCTTAAAAGGGACTCAAAAAGTCCCTGCAAGAAATCATGGCAGGTTTTGGTCTTGCTTGAAAAACACTTATTTAACCAACATGCTGCAGACTCAGGCTACATTTTAAACCCAGTCTGGTGGATCACAGATGAAGGATAATTGTTTGAGATACATATCATCTACCTGAAATACAGTATTTTGTCTTTTCCCACAGAATGTCCAGAATTCAGTATCACCCCTTTTGTGTAGTGGGAGAGTTTTCTTAGGAGAGTTCTTACATCACTGCTCTTTAAAATGCAAAAAGTAAAAGTCAACTGTCTTAGAAACAGTAAACATCTATCCCCTTTAGACCCAGGGAAGACTTTTCCTCCGGAGAATATTTTGGTTTAAGGTCTATTTGTGATTAGTACTTGTGGCAGGGCTCTGTACTTTACACTGCCATAGACAAAAGGGAATGAATGAGCTTGATTACCTACATGAACACAACCTATCTTGAGAGCTGGGGGCTGTTTCACAGTTGCTCCACCCTATGCTGGGAGGAATCCTCTTCCTGGGAATAGTGATCTTGGGGAAGGGGAAGCAGGGTAAGTGGTAGGAGACTGCCATTGCTATTCTTGTATCCATCAAAAGCTTCTGTGTAACAGGGGAATCATTGTGTGTTCTTGTAAAAATGTGCATCACAGACAGTTGTTGAGGGATCTTCTGTACTTAGTAAATGATCTTCTGAATCCAAAGTTGTTTTGGCTGATCAGCTTAACATTATGTTCAATCTAATCTATTCTAGCTATTGCTTTGCTTGAACCAAAAAGTGTGGAAGTAGCACACATTTTACCATATTCTACTGTACTACGTCCCTGTTCCTAATGAGAAGCAAGGGAAAACATGAGTACAAATCACTAGCTGGCCAAGACTGGAAGCTGCAGAGTCACAAGGCAGTAATTTAGCTCACAGACACTTCAGTGGTAGTGGAAGCACCAGTAACGTCAGATACAAATGATAGGTAATTGCTACAGTGAGAGGAAGCAGGAAAGCTGGGAACTGCTGAGGAACAGACTCCTCAAGGCTTCCTTCACAGTGTCACAGAAGGATGATCTGCGATAAGGAAAGGAGTGCTTGAGTGGCTGAGTGATCTACCACTATAGGTATTTAACAAAAGCCAGAGAACTACGTGGAGAATTAGAGGTTTCCCCTCCTTGGAACCATGAAGTTTGTTTGTGCCAAGCCTAGTTGCTCATACTTAATGGAAAAACCAAAATTAGCCACTCTGTGCCAACACTTATGCTGCCACCCATGCACATAGACTGAACACAACAAAAAGCCATGCAGGCCTCCTATTCTGCATTTTTGGAGCTGGCATAGTAATCGTTAACAGTAGCTCTCCTGTTGGCAGAGCAGCTCAGAAAGCTCATTCCTACTCCACAACCTACAAAAAGTCTCTTCCCATGGCAGATATTTTGCTTTATTCTTTACACTGGGTGTTGGAAAGACTTGCTAAGCTCTCAGACTCTCCTGTAAGATGATGAACCACCTGGACTGATCCAGAAAAACTTGCCTGTGGATAACCTTATCAAAATCCAAGTGTGCAAAACCATGCCATTTTTGATGATCAAAGGATTTTCAATTTGCAGCAGGAGTCAACTTCTAATGTAAAGCATTGCACACTAATAGACGCTGTCAGTGGCTCTCCTGCAGCAGAGCTGTACATTCTCCAGTGCCTGCAGCTGAACTACAGGCACTGTCTCTGTGGACAGCTTAATCTGCTGTCAAGCTGTCTCATAGGACTTTTTTTATATGTACCCAGAAAAAGCTCAAGCTTATGCAAAATTTAAAAAATAGAGCTGTTGCTATGTTGAAGAAGTGCACTGGAACTCACGACTTGAGTTGGCCTAAGTATCTGGAACCTAAATCCTGTTCATGAGTCTTGCTTTACCATCTTATATGACAGGAAAAAACAAAACAACCGGAAAAAAGTTTTCCCCCTATGTTTATATGTAACTTTTCCAAGCAGTCAAACTCACTTGCCAACTCTCCTACTCTCTGTCCGTTTTTTCTCTTTCCATCATATAATGATTTTCCTCCTTCATCTAGCTACTCTCAAAATTGATCCTAACATTAAAGAACTGGGGTTTTAGTTTTTTTAAAAAGGGGTGAGAATTAGCATAACATGATGTATGTGTGAAACATGGAATAAAATGAAGGGCTCCATATCATTGAACATTGATTCCAAATCCTTTAGGAGCAATTGTACATAGGAATCTGTCAGTCTGTGAAAATTCATTTTCCATTCCGTGGGAGAGGCAGTCCTCTGTCTGGATTTAACATGAGCATGTCAATACAAGCAAGTATCCATGTAAACACTAGAAAATGTGGTTTTTTCAGGCATGTGGATGGTTTTAAGGTGCAGAAAGCTAACAGTGTGAATGCTAATTTGGCTTGCTCAAAAATGGACAGTGAGCTTGAGAGCTTTACAACACATCCTTGTAGACACCAAAGTAAATCACAAAATCACAAGTTTAACATGATGTGTTTTCCCATCTCCTTTCAAACAGTACAGGCTGCTTTAGTGCAAATGAACATTTAAGTGGTAGTTGAACAAGTTCATACATGGATGCTTTTCTTCCATAAAACCCTATCAACTTTGCAAAGTCAGTGAAAAAGTATCAGTTTCAATGCACATTTAATACATATTGTTTGCATTTACATCTCTCACATCAAAAATATGCTCCTTTTCTTTCATCCTGACAACAAAATCTCCTTTCTAATCTTTAATTGTCAGCTGTTTGTGGGTGCCTTTTTTTTTTTTTTTTCAAAGAAGGCAGTATATTTTGTCTGATCTTTTCTGGGAACAAAAAATCTGCTCTACCACAATCACCAACAATCAAAATACTATAGCAGAAGTTCTTTTTACTTTCTCTAGCCTTGCAAAAGTCTCATTATCATTGGGCTAGATAAAACCCATCAATATATCCCAACACAGATAAAATATGTAATGTGAAGGGAAAAAGGCCACATGGTTAAGGAGTTTCTATTTATCTTTGCTGTTTTGCACCATCATTCAATGAAGGCTGGAAAAATGAGTATTGCAAAGCTTCCACAGGACTTTTAAGTCACTAGTTTTACTCACAGCAACCTTGGGTTTTTCTGCCCAAAAAGCAAAAGGCTCATCTAAGAATGGTACTGGTTAATTTTAGTTTCTGATGAGTACATGAAGAACTGATGGTATCTAATCAGCCTGGAAAAATCACTTTTGAGAACAAGTTCCCACTTGATTCAATTCTGTTTGGGTGCCTATCACTGAATTAAAAACATACACATAATTTTTCAGGAATACTTTTTAATGGAAAAATATACGAGTTTCAAGATTTTCAGTGTTACAGCTAAAGTAATGATTTTCAGCTGGTTTGTCCAAGAGTCTAATGAGCCATTTTTCATATTATTTGTGCACACTACTCTTAAGTGGTCTTTATGGTTCTTACATTGTATATATATTGCATATCAGTATGCAATATTTGCTAAACTTCAAACTAAAGTGAAGAAGCAACACTTGGCAAAAGTATATTTGTCAGTTCGTATGTCTACATCTTTCTTCTTCCAATGTCCTAGTTAAGTAAAATCAATGAGAAAACTTCTTTCTGTTTTACATAAATTATTGAGATTTCATGGTTACAGAGTCCGGAAACTAGAATTATATTACAGCCATTATCTAATAATTTGCAAGATGCAGATAGATAATAAAATAAAACAGCTCACAAATAAAACCTCGATTTAAGTCGTACAGACTGTTAAAATTGTAGTCATGTTTTTGTACATCTGAACTGTACTTTCACAAAAAAAAAAAGGTATGAAAATAAAACTTGGAAGTTTAAACATATAAAATCCCATTTAATTTTCTAGAGATTTATTCTGACTTTATTCTTCTTTGAAAGTAACCTGTATGCTCAAGGCTTAGGAATAAAAAGGAAGTAAAAGTATAGCTTATTGATAGTCAGTTACTGAAGAGTTCACCTCTCTGTGAAAGTATAAAATATATTTCTTAAATTTTCCCCCCACTAATGAAGTTTGGAAAGATGCTTTTTCTAACATACTAGTTTCAAGAAAATAATTTACACATAAAAAAGTGTGAAATCCTGTTAAAATCACAGAAGATCTTGATATTTAGAAGCAGTTTTGAAGCAATAAAATAAATATGTTAGGTTCCTAAGCTTGCAATCAATTCAAGCTTCAAGCATAAAACAACAAAATCACTCAAATAGCCTAGTAACTTCTAATTCACATTGTATATGAAAGTTAATCTATTCCTGAACCTATTGTATATGAAAAATACTAGCCAAGTGGTTCTATAAAACAGAGTTCTTAGAATAAATTTCCTCATTATTCAAATGTGTCTTATACATGGAACATAATTAATTAATGTGGCCTTTTAAACCAAACTGTGTGGTTTCTGATTCATACATGTGTTTTCAGTTGTGAATCAGGTAAGTGCTCCATGTCTGCTGGCTAAGAGACCAAAACAGCATGTTTCCTCTTTATTTTCCATATTAAAGTTGGTCTAATACCTAACAGCAGAAAGAATTATATGTATAATATAACATGCTTCTCAAAGACAGTGAGTGAACCTGTGAAAAGCAGCAAGGCACAATATTTTCTTCTTATTCACCAAAACAACCACTAAGTATAAAAACCAAGTAAGAGTTACCATGCTGGAAACCCTCCCCTATGCAGAAGATGATCAAATGCTGCAATTTAGTGATTCCTTTCATCAAAAAGGCTCTGTACACATAGCCCTAAATTTAATATTTTTTGCAAACATGACAATGAAAAACAATCATTTTTTGCTGTGTTTTAGGACAGAAGCAACAGGAAAAGGTGCTCTATTATTGATCACTGTGGACTAATAGGCTGAAAGAAACCTGGAGTGTGGGCACAGCCTACACAGAAATATGCACAAATCCTATTTTTAGGATGTTACTAACCACACAGATGGTAACACAGGGGTACACAAAACTAATCCTAAGCAAGGAGGTGCACAAAGTTATTGTCTCACCACCCGTTTGGGCTGTGGGACTAAAAGAAGCAACATTTAGTAATAGGAATGGAGGGGACATTGACACTGTGTAGCTATGATAAATTGGTAAGAATCTTGCTGGAAATAGCACCTGTGAGCATCACTGAAACCTGTTTACATAAGGGAGTTGAAGGAGATAACAGGAAGGCTGGTGTGAGCATGGACAGGGGGAAAAGAAAAGGGCTGCACCAGATGGATTGCTATGGTTCAGCAATTAGCACTTCACTAGCTGGATGTGGTGATTTTTTTCCTTGGCTATTGGATCTGTTTTTTTCTGCAGAATTATGTAGTAGTGATTGAAAAAAAAAAAAAAAAAAGGTTGGTGTGAGATAGAAATTTCTCCTCTCATTTCTTAGAACACCCTGTTCTCTGCTAAGAAGAGCACAGTGCCTGGCTGGTGGGTGTTCTAGGAGCTATACTTAATACATCTTTTGTTATTCAGCATTTTTAAGCTGTTGTTGAACCACTCCTGTAGAAGAGAACACATACAGGCTTAGATATCACTAAGAAGAATTGCACTCCGAAGTCTTCCTTTAAGGTGTACAAAGAGTTTTCATCACAGCACTTTCTTTTTCACTTACACAATTCCTACATCCTACACATATGGCAGTAATGAGTAAAGGTACTAAAATATTAGAGCTATACCAGTACTATAAGAAGAACAAGGACATGGGTTTGAGCACAGTCCCACAGCTGTCTGTGCTGTCTAATTATAAATGATTCCTGGCATGGTATGAGCCAACGACAGTGCTTTGCCCAGCCAGAGAACAGGCTTTCTCAGTTTACTAGTGTAAGTGAAGCCCCACATGGTTTGGCAGGGAAGACTGGAATATGATTAAGCCTATGGCATGTCAAATGGAATTTCTTCCTGAAGAGATCTGGAAAAGGAGGTAATTTGAAAAATTGTTGGTCCTTTGAATCCAGGCCCTTGCTACCACAAGGACCCCATTAGAGAAATATTTTCCCTAACCGTGCCAAGATTCTTAGATTTCTTGGTTTTGTTCCTGCCATTCCCACTGGAAAGATGTTCCAGAATGTGACCATTAACGCAGCCCTTTGCAAACTGTTCTCCTGAATACTCTCATTTATAACCCAATCCTACTATATTTGACAACATACAGCACCATGCTGCAGCAGCTCTGCTTCTGACTCCATAAGCCAGCTCCTGTTTTTCTCTGCTGCTTGCTTAGCTCTTTGATACTATGATTGGGAAATACTGCTCCAGTAGCTAAATTCCTGGTGATTTCCACATTCTCATTAGTTTTTGGGCCAACACTAACCTTTGGCTTAAAGTATTCTCTCCCCTCCATTACTGTTTTTATCCTAATAATGTATCTACATTCAGCAACCATATTCTCTATTCTTTACTTCGCTAAGCTTAATAGAACAGATTCTTACATGGAACAGATGCACATTTCTATCTGGGAGTTTTAAGCCTATTTTGCAAAATATCATCTCCTCCTCTACATTTCACCCTATATTAGTTGGTGGAGAGCTCTGGGAGAGTTCCCTGAGCAGTTGCTGGGAAGCCACACCAGCTGAATGCCCTGATAAGGTATGTATGATAGATAGGTCCACGCTAGGTAAGATGTGGAATGTTTTCAAAAGTGCTAAACTCCATAAAAAACTTTTCTAATCGCTACTGTTGCAAGAGTATCCTTTTGGCTCTTTTTGTTGTTCTACTTAGTGTTTAAAAATCGTTAACAAAAATTTCACTCTGGCCCATCCTTCTCTGTGAATCTTAAAAATTATTCACACTTGGGTTCACTAACCCATACAGGAATAGGGTTGGGACAACACCAGTGCAGTGGGTCTGCAGTTCCCTTTGTGTGTAGGAACAAAGAGAATGACAAAGGCAAGGCTAAGATTAGAAGGTCTATTGCTGTGACAGCTCCCTGGCCTTCAGCTTCCTGCTCACAGAGCTTCCAAAATTCTGATATTATGGATCTGTGATATCTCTGTGTGCAGATGTTTTGTGCATGCTCTTGCCAGGCCTAACTTGCAACTTGCCTGTTCATGCTGGTTAAGTTTTGCATAGGCTCATTCTGGCCTTAAATAAAAGCACAGGCCACTGCATGCAAGCGTGCAAGTGGTCCTTTTAAAATCTGGCTTGTTTAAAGCAGACCTAATTTAACCATATATCACAAACTTAAATGTCTAACAGTAACAAAATTCTTTATCCAGGAGACAGATAAGATCCACTTACTATCCTAGCAGTGGACCATGACCCAGACAGTGCCAATACCTGAAAGAGAGTTAACAGTGAAGCTCACCACAGGAGTGAGAGACCTGCCCGTGAGATGGCTACAAGTTCCCCCATCACAACTGGAAAGTTATACTGCCCAACTCACTGCTAAGGACCTGCTTCTGCCATGATGCTGTGGACGAGGATATAATGCTGGCTCACCACCTAGATAAGATGAAATAGAGACAAGGAAGAGAGAAGCCTAGGGACTGTCACAGGAGCAAGCAAAGCTGGCTGCCTCACTTAGCATCAGTTATACTCATTGGACCAATATTTTCCCCCAAGTCGTGTCCACATAAATGCACTGAAGTCATGCTAGGGAACAGCTCTGATGGATTTAAAATATTTCTTTTTTGCCAGTACAGTATTAAAAAAATAAAAGTTTCTTTTCAAAATACTGAAAATATATTTTAGTTAAGGTAAAAATACTAAATATAAAAATTTCAGGCAATATTTAAAATAACTGTGCTATAAAGACAAGTAAATTGCTTAGTTATTTTGACATTCAAAAATGGCACATTAACCTTAGTGGAGAGGCATGTGCTAGTATCCCCACATGGTGGTTTAGGAGAGAAGGTCATGCATTTCTGCATAGAATACAAACCTGCTTAGTAAGTGAAGTGAGGGATTTTGAGCATTTATGTTCATGCACTTGTGATGCACTGGGGGGTGTTGCAGGTAAGGCAGCACAGTATACAGAGTACAATGCAGCACAAATACTTCTCTGTGCTTATTACAGGTATAGGATTCTCTCCTTCTGAACCAGAAATATTTTTTCTGTTTTTGCTTTTGGCTGACAACGAGAACAGGTTGAAGGTGAAAATCTGTATTGATTTTCATTGGCTCTGCTCATGTCTTTGAGCTGGATATCAGAAAATTATTTGGAATGAGATGAAGAAAATATGCTTGCAGCTGTTTCCAGGGGGGAATGATGGGTTAGACAATGGACTAGAACATGCCTGCATTTCAACACAGAAAGACCATTTGGGAACTGAAACAGTAAGAACAGGACAGTTCTTTGAAAAATGCACACATAACTAGATAATAACTAGTTTGTGTATGAAAAAACCTAAAAGCCGAGACGTTTATTATGATCATCATCATCACTGTTAAATTTTTATAGAGCAATGAAATGATAAATTAATTCATCCAAGTTTTCAAGTGGGGAAGCACCTGCACATATGCTATGAATGAACAGTAGCTGGATGTATTAGCACATGTATCAGTTAGCTGCAGGTTGCAGAGATCTGGTATTTCAATGCCATTCTTTAAATATCACAGAATAATAATAATAAAAAAGTACCAAATCATTCTTCAGCAGCTAGAGAGAGAGAGAGAGATTGCATCATATTTTGGCAGTGACTCGATCATCAAACACTGGCAGCGTTCAATATTAGAAGGATAAAATGGCAGCAAAACTGGTCAGCAGCTTCTCTTTGTCTGGAGTTTTCCCAGGTAGATAAACAAAACAAAAAACAAAACAAACATAAAGCTGCAACAGGAGCAGGTCAAAGCCCTGGCCCTTGCATTGCTCTGGTAAAAGTAAACTAGATTCATTTCCATGGATAAGCACATCACGATCCCAAAATAAAAGTTAAGTGCATAAAACCTCCAAATAATGATCTCACTAGGACAGCTACGTGGTTTGTATGGGACAGTGGCCTTGCCAGCTACATGTCTTGTTCATTTATGGTTCATCTTCAGTCAGCACTTATGATGCATTCACCTCACTGGAGTTTTGGCTGGGTGACACGTGACAGTCCAGATTCTCCTTGAATTTCTCCAGATCGTGGAAATATGGGTGAGAGAGAGCAACATATGCAGATATTCTCTTGGCTGGGTTGAACGCTAAGCATTTCTGAAATTATGAAAAGAAGTTAGTTTTAACTAAAATGTACAGTTAACAGTGCTATTATTGCATACATCCATTAACGCATACCACCTTCAGTTTATGATCAATATGAACACAACAGGGTCTCAGAAGGTGGTGCACAATGACCATCCGTATTAAACCAAGCAGGGGGGGTCACAGTGTAAGAGTAAGGCCACCTCAAAAATTACATGCTAGAAAATTCAAGTATTCACAGTTTATTATTTCACGGCCCTTGTCCAGTCAGCACTGAAATCTCTACCCCAGCCTTTTGTTTATACCTTGTTCTTTATGTCATTCACCTCCATGTACTATTCTTCCTATTATTCTTGTCTAACCAATTCCTAGTCTTAACTTTCTTTTCTTGTATCAGAACTTCTATCATTTAACTTCTGAAATTTAATTCAGTGACTTCCAGTTCTACTCTCCCCTTTCATCTGTGACTCCCAGTTATCATCTCCTTGCCTAGGAGGAACAGTTTTCTTCCTACCTCACCTTCTAGGCACAGATATTTATCTTCTTCCTCCCATCATGTCTCACACTCACTGAGCTCTCAGCCATATATTATTCCTGGTTGTTCCCAGAATCTAATTCTTGTCCCATGTCTAGCTTCCACTTCCAGGCTGTCTGTAAGCACAACAGATTTTTCTCATAGCAGTATTTCTCCCTTATCATTTTAAGTGTCCAGATGTAGTTCAGCTTTCTGCAGTTGGGAGCTGCTGTCATGAGGACACTACAGGATCATCTGCTGTTGAGATAACCTTTAGTTCCTAAAGAGATGCAATCAAGTCTTTCAAGAATTGCACTCTACGTAGCTCACATGAATCAAGATCTTTAAAAGACTTCCAGAGAACAAATTTATCTAGATCTCAACAAGCCCAGCAAGAAGCAAACTGATGCAAGGTCATTCCCTATATTTCATTTCAAGATTGAACTTCAGAACTGGGGTTTCTAATGTACCTGTAACAATGATAAAAATAGCTGTACCATCCCAATTCTTTTCCTTCTGTTCAGCCTTGCCATTTGCAAGAGGCAATAATTGGTGAATTCCAAGTGTCAAGTTTCAGCATTCAGTAGAAGGCTAGCAGATGTAATCTGCCACTACAGCCTATTTCCTGCTTTATATTGGGTCCACTATACCAAAAAAATGGTAGATCCATTTTTGTACTCACGTCAGGCCAAAACTGTAAGAATGACTGCATCAGTTGCACTACAGTGCAGAGGATCTAATCATAAGGTCTAACAACAGGTCAAACAGATACATCCCTGACCCAGTTTCCTAATCTTGAGCTATTCTCAGCTCTGACACCTCTTGAGCCAAAGGCAGTATCTTTGTGCTATTGTTTCACAGATTAACACAAATTGTCTTATCTATTTTTGACCTTTTTTTACTAACTCCATTAAATGGAAACCTCATTTTTTCCTGGCAAGTTGCATGCACAGTGGGAGCTATCAGTCATGTGAGATAGGGAACAACAAACAGAAACTCACAAGAAGCAAGTCTTTGCCTACTTCATCAATATCTGGTACAAATTTTTCAATAGGTTGTGCGGGTCTGGAAGTAAAAGCATTTCTTGGAAGGGCAACATCATTAGGCCAGTCCTCTTCTTCTGGGAGCCCAATTACACTGTGAAATGAAAAACATAATGTTAGGCCTGAAAATTTATGCAGTTTTCCCTTCATATGGATTTCACTGAGTGGCATTTTATAAGCATTTTTGTTTAAATGAGCTTAAATGTTTAATTGTACAGTAGTGCAATAATCTCTGTGAATAGAAGCTGAAAAACATAGGCCCTCAATTTGCTTAGTAGAAATCATTTTGTGGGTAGCACAATTTTCTAGCCTAAGTCTCATTTTCTGAGTCTTTTTACTGAAAAAAGGCTGAGTGCTTTAGAAAAAAGTTTCTTAGCTCTTGACTGGATGGTGCAACATATGTCACTCCAGGATGATTAAAAGCAGTAAGTTTCAAAGGGGAGTTGCGTGCAAGGACCTTTTTTCACAAGAATAGGGACTAAGAGAAGAGTGTGGGTCAAGATGAGGGTAAGGCAATAAAAGGGATGTTTCATAATGCTTCAAAGCTATGTGCAGTAATTGTTGCCCAAATTTAAACAATTTATTTGCTTCACAATACAGGTTTTAAAGTCTCAGTTTGGAAGTGGAAAGATACTTGAGTGTCTTTGTGGTTTTGCTTTCAATTGTATTTTAGTTTTTCTTTACTCTTTAACAGAATATTTTAATTTCTTTAAATATTTTATTTCTTTATTCTTTAAATTATAGGAGATATGTATACTTATTAAATAATCAGGCTGAGTTCTAAAACTCAAGTAAATTAAATAGTAGGTAAACCAGAACGATGAATTTTGTCTCATATATTTCACATTTTATTCTGATGTTAGTATTTTTGGGGTTGAAAACCAGTTTCTGATGGAAATTCTGGAAAAGAACATACATTACTTGTTTGGTTTCAGGGAAAATAAATTTTTATAACCTCTAAAATTGAGATTTTTCAATGGAAACGCTGACAGGGTTGGACAAGAAAGGGGAGAAAAAAACAATGTCACAATGAATACTTGGGCCTGCATAAAGGCCAGTGCCACTAGGGAGCAGCATTGACCTTTTTTCTCACTGAGTTTGTCCCAGGGCTGGGTGAGGCTGTGGGCCAACCACAGGGACGCAAATCATAAGTTATACCTCAGCGAATGTAACGGAATTATCCCACCTCTACACCTATATGGATTTTAGATTGCAATTTGGCTCACCTAAAATACTTCTGAATATTAGTATGTCCTCAAAATAACAGCATGGCTGGAAGGGCAAAGCAATTACAATCTCGACACAATTAAATCCTACTACCTCTGGACATATCACAGCTCTTGGGAAACACTAAGTTGAATCTGTATGAAAAACCACGCTTGCCATTTATCAAGTGCAGTGTGGGTATGGGGCAGCCCCCTTGGCCATGGCAGTCAAAGACTTTTGGTTAGGTATTTCAGGATCTGGCCCCATAATAAATATAATACAAATAGCATCGAAGATGGGAGAGTTCCGTATTTTAAATAACAATGACATTTAACCTGTCATTCAAATGTGTTTGGTTAGTCCCAAGTTTGGTTAGTGTTTTTAACACTGCCTGGCAGAGCATGAACGGGGCAGAGCAAGCACAGGCACAGGCAAAGCTATATGACAAGAAACCAGGAGGCAGCCTGTCAGAGAGGGGTGGGCTGGACAAGACAGAGTGGAAAGGAGAGACATTTTTAGTTACACACACAGAGTACTCAAAATCCCTTAATACTGAATGTCTGAGTAGCTGTTCCCACTCTAATGGTCTTGTAGCATCACCATTGCAGTGACTAAGTTTGGGAGTAGCTTGCATAAATTTTACCTCCTGCCAAAGGTTCAGGCCTGGTCTTGAGAAATGCTCAGTACTTTCCACTCCCATTGATCACAATGGGAGACAAGTCTGTTCAAACCATTGCAGTTTAGCCTGAAATATATGAGGATATGCCACATGCTGGTAGTGTCCTGGAAAAGCAGGAAAATGTTTCGAGCCATGGTATGAGGGATTTACCCTCATACACAGTGGAATTTTACTGACACAAATCACAATGCACATACAAAGCAGAGGCAGACCACAGCCCCATAATCTGAAAGAATTCATCAGTCCAGATTGCACAAAAATCCTGAACTTCCTTCTGTCCAAACTGACCTCCAGAATGAGTCACTACTGTAGAAAGAAACAACCCTCCTACAAGAAGAGCTAGGCCTAACTGTAGGAGGTTCTCCAGCTGTGAAAACACAAAATAAACAATATTTGGCATAACCCCTCAGAATCCAAGACAAAAACTTCTAAACTATTTAGGAAGAATCATACAAAAAAAAGCAAACCCGAACTTTCTTTTTAAGCTGATGTGCAATAAGGAATTTCTTCTAAATTTAGCACAGCATTTTCTTTTCTTAGTGAATTCTTTTCTGCACAGGTAATCTCAGCCCCTAGGGATGGAAAAGATCCCCACTGGAGGCTGCCACTAGCAGCTATGCATTTAATCCTAGCCCAGTTCACTTTCATTTTCCCCTTTTATGTCATAAATGAAAGAAATCACAGCTATATCTTTTTAAATTGTAAAATATGTTGTATGTATCAAAGCTGTCTTCATTTAATAAAGCAGAATATTGAAGGACTAAAGTAGTAGTTTTGGCAGAAGAAAAAGTAAACTTTAAGGACTGATTTTTCTGGACTGGGCAGGAAGAGCTATTTAGCGCATGACAAATTAACCACACAAGTGAGTCACATACTCATGGTATGGTATGCAGGAAAGGGAAGTCAACTGTGTGAAATGAAGACCTGCAATTTAGGAACCCCACATTAAATAATGAAAATGTTTAGAAACAGATCTGTTACGATTTGAGAACTGGAAAAATTGTCAAACAGAGAAATTCATTATTTGTTCAGTTTAAGCCTTTGCTAGAAATTTTACTATCTTCTCTTTGGAATATCTTCAAGAAAATAATGTTTTGGAATAATACTTCTCACTCTCTCTCTGTGCTATCTACTTATTTCATCCAGATCCCTGGATCCCTGTAGCCCCTCCATACAGAAAGAGGCATACTGGCATTCGTCCTCAGGATTGGTAACATCTCTGTGTGTCTTTGATTTCCTAACTACATTAGATATACACCAGATCTTAAATTTACATGCCTCTTAAAAATACAAAAATATTCCTTACTCTGAAAAACTTTTACAAGTAGAAGAAATGTAATCCTACTGAATTATCATATTGGTAATAGCAATAACTTAATTTTGGATGAGAAATATTCCACAGAGAGTTTAGAGTCTACCTGCCTCCTTATGTATTTGATGTATCTGAAAAACACAAACTCCTAGAACTGTAAAATGGTTTAAAAATAAAGTCAATTAATCTCTGAGAGAGCACATGTTAAAATGCTGATATTCCCTCAGTTCTCCCCGTTACCTTCCAGACCAAAATATGGACTGTTAACAAGCTAGACAACATATTTTAAAAGCTAACATACTTTTGGATGTTTGGAAGTCTTTTCTGCAAAGATGTTCTTGGTAATAATTTTAGAGATTTCAGCTTTTAATGTATTCTAATGCTGTTTTCTGCAATGCACAAAGAAATAAAGCAAAAATAGATAAATAAATAAAACCTCTGTGTTTGTTTACACGAAGAGAATTTCTTGGACTTAACTGTTTGTGAATATGTATGAATGGTACATGCACAGTATATTTAAGACACTTAAGAAGTCTCATAACTTCCTGATGATGGCTATCAGTTTTGCAGAACTATATTCCATGTTGCTTCCTCCTCCCACTCTAACATAGAATAAAGGGAAATATCATGTTGCATACGGTAGCAATAGGAAATATGTTCTAGGAATACTTTGTTCCAGTCACATTATTGCATAAAAACATGGCAAAGAAATCTCATAGGGTTTCAATGTTAAACAGATACTGACATAAGGCAACTAGTTATTACTTACTCAAAGATTTTTCCTAGTTGATCAACATCTGAATTTCCACGGAAGAGTGGTCTGAAAAAATGAAAGAAATGTTTTTAGGATGTGACTTGCTTCAATTAATGTAAATTTATATATGTTGTTGACAGTTGCCAATGTAGGGTGAAAACGTGGATTTTTTTTGAGACTTCGTATCTTCTGCTTCCATGCTTTATCCAGTCTGCAAGTGAACCTTTCATGTTTCTACTAAACCGGTAACAAAAGGGGACAGATGACATATATTTTTGAATACACTACTTTTGAAAATTTAATCGTGCCCTTCTGCATGAATGAAATAGTTTTCCCTCAACTAATACTGTCCTATAAATTATATCATTAACAAAATAGTTTTCACTATGAAGAACACTAAAATAGCTGCTAAGAGAGATAAAAACAGACTGAATGTCATGCAACTTGTGAAAACATAATAAAAATTAGAGATTAATTATTATGAATATAAATTGAAAATTAAAATTTTTGCATACAATATATTGGAAATGTGCTCCTAGGTTTAAGGGGTCAAATAAATGACAATGGATTCATGAAGCTCTGTAAACAATGGGGTGTGAAACGGTACAGAATTTACCTTGAAGTAGAGGAATACTTCTGCTGCATAAATAAAGATACATTCAGGAAAGAAACAAATTGTTAGGCTGAATGTCCAAAGGCTTTAAAAAAAAACAAACAGTGACTAAAAATACTTTCAGACACAATTTTTCTTCTCAAAGTACAATTAAAATATTTTTACTCATCATGTATAAGATGCTATCACCCCACAGCACCAATGTAAAATATGAAATTCTGATTTGTATGGCAGTATAGCTGTAATGCCAGCTTTGTGTTGAACTCAATAAGGTGTGAACAACAGTGCAATTCTATGTTGAAACTCCCAAGATATTTTAACATTTTACTGACAGATGAGTAAGGATCCAGCCAAGAATGAGGGATCTGTGAAGATCAGGCCACAGATGTCATGTACCATTTTGGTTCAACAAATGGTAGATTACTCCAAGAAACACAGCTCACACACACTTGCAAACTGAGATAATAACTTGGGCCAGCTGACAGCCAGGCTGCCCTCTCTTCTGGATTTCGGCTCTCTAAGTACAGAGTATGTTGTAAACTCGTGGTTACAGTTTCTAGAACTGTTCAGCTGAGACACAGTGACTTGACAAACAATGCATAATCCCATGCTTTCACCCACAGCCCTTTTTATGGGTTATGGAGAAACACCCATACTCCTGCCTCTCTCTACATACTCTTCTGTCTGATACAAGTTCTTGACACCAGTGACAGCCGAAGCCATCATTTCACTGCTGCTCTGCATGGGAGAAGAGCTCTCTCTAGACTGGAGAACAAGTAGTCAGCTATGGTCCTTCCCCTCTCACTGCCCATATGCAGAAGCAGGTGTAGGATCTGGATCTACTTTTGATAACCATGAGTTAACACTGAAAAATGGCACTTTCCATCTTGACACTCTCACAAAGACAGCAGAGCTCCATGTCACTGCATGTCTTGTGGGTCCATTCCAAATACAGTAAGTAGGCATAGAACACTGTGACATTTCTTAGTTAGACACAACAATCTCTGCAGAAATCTGAGCCACAAAGAAAAAGCAGTGAACTGGCAGACATGCTGTTCTTTGATGAACTAAACATGCATTCTGCCTCCTTCTTGTGCGCTGCCATTCAGGTCATGTCATATCAACTTATATTCCAAACTGCTTTGTGCAGGGACATTGAGAGAACAATTTAATCAAATCTGGTTTGAAACCATCTGACATGGGATTTGATCTGATGGGGTAAAATATGGTAGCCTGTTACTTGTCCACAAAGGGCTCTATTTACTTCAATTGTGAATAAATCATAAATAATGGGATATTTTGCTTCCCCGATACACATGATATTTACTAACTGTAGCCACTTTGACAAGACCATTGCAATTCATACTCTGGGATTTCTGGGTTTTTTTAAGCTTTAACGTATATAGTAATACTGCCTGCTATGAAAACCCAAAGCTTAACCCACTCAGACAGGAGCATCTACTTGTATCCTAAGTTTGAGGCCTGATTTTCAGTACATTCAATAGTTACAATCCTAGCATTGCTTGTGGCAGCAGACACACTCTGTATCTTCCAAAGTCAAGCAATATTACAGCCTAAGACATTTTTTTAAACTACTGCTTGTAATTACTAACATACAGTTACTTTGAATTTTTAATTTTGGCTCCAGCATTAGATTATTGGGGCCCTTTAAACTAACAAAATCTACACACATTCAAATAATCCTATCTGTACAAATGGAAAGCTGATTTAATGTTTTAAAATGTATGCTGAACCTTGCATTAATGTGAAAGGCTGGCAAAGGCAGCCTTGTTTGCAAATCACCTTAGGCAGTGTCATGCCAAAACAAGTACAATTCTTGGGATTTTTAAGGAAGGTTTTTCCCATCATTGCTGCAGTCTCAAATTCACTAAGGACTGAAGCAAGAATTTAAATTATTTTTAAAGTATAATTATACAACACAAGGTGACCTTCCAACATACTTTGATATTTCATCATAATGAAGCGTTATTAGTTCATCTTTCAGCCTCCTATCCATCCCACCATCATGACTACAACAGGATGCCAACTCCAGGTTAGGCATCACTAATATAATGAAATTTGCCTTATGAATTTTGGCTCGAGGTTCAATTGGAATATTGGACAGATGATTGGGGAAATAGATTCATCTAATCAGCAGCTGTATGAAGTTCTCATTTCACATTTTGGCACTAGTTACTCCTTTGTAATGACTTGACAGCTCTGCCAGTCCAGTACACATAAAAACTTTCACATCAAGACAATTTTTTAAAGATTCTTAAAGGTGGACACCAGCTCTCCCACCACCTTTGAATCGAGAACACTCAGCAGCCACAGCAAAGTAAAATTCCACCTTTGTTCTTGGTATCTTTCACTTGACTCATACACCCACTCATTCCCTGAGGTTTATTTATGCAAGCTTGATCCAGAAGTCCTTTCTTCAGCAAATATTATCCTCTCTGTGATCATAATCTGTGTAAGACTGGTTAAATTCTGGAGCCTAATTTTGTAACATTCCTTCTTTTTTTCTTCAGGAAAGGCACAGAGCTGGGTTTGTGTCCTGTGGCAGGGGATGTGAGTCTGTCCTCTGACTTCAAAAAACACCTAAAATCTGTGAGTACATATATCTCAGGAAAGAGGGACATTCCCATGGAAAAAACTATCATGGGGATGTACTTGCCTTTTGTGTGGATCCTCAATCCTCTCAAACATCCCTGACTTTGCTTGCTACAAAATCCATGCTCTGATGGCTCCAACACCACTGTTGTTATTGAACACACACCAAGTAGGGAAGAAGATGGGAAAAAAGATTTGGAGTGCACCTATGACATTTAATTTCCCTGTTTGCTCAAGAAGTCCCAGATGGTTCTCATGTTTGTTGGTTGTTGCCTCTCTGATTTTTCAGGGCAATAGAACGAGGAAAACATTACAGGGAATATGCAAGTGTCCCACTTGTTTGACTACTCCTTCTCCTGGCCTTCGAGCTAGGCCATTACCCACTGCCTCTGGAATGATGCCCACTGCATGGAGAAAAAAGCTTTTTTGTGTCTATTGTAGGACCACAGTGCCCTTAGCCTACAGATACGAAGATATGATGGAGGCATTGTATTACTTACCCTGTCCTGCTAAAATAAACCCCCCCGGAGCCAATAAGCAAGTACCTTAACTCCTGAGGTACGAAATGTGCAGCTGCACAATTAAATGGGTATTAGCTATGAGTCTGCATTGAGAAAGCAGAAGCATAGAACACCCTCTGAACATAAAGGAACAATTTTTCCATGTGGGGGTGAGCAAGCACTGGCTCGAAGAGGTTGTGGAGCCTCCCACCTTGGAGATATTCAAAAGCCATCTGGAGATGGTCCTGGGCAATCAGTTCTAGGTGATCCTGCCTGGGCTTGGACCAGATGATACCCCGAGGTCCTTCCAATCTCAACCATTCTGTGACTCTGTGATACTACAAAAATAAAAATACGGATCACAACATAAGGTTGCAATGGAAAACCTCACAAACCCTGAAATGTTACCATCTGCTTGTAGTTTAAAAGGGCCTGCATCACTAGTTTTCTGGCCAAAAGGCTCTCATGCTTATATATATCTGAACAAACTAGATTTAACCATTTACCAACTTTAGACTCTTTTTCTCTTGTCCATGCCTTAGCTCATGCTTTTGCTCATGCTGAGTTTCATCTTCACTGAATTCACCTTCTATCTGAACTGGGTATTAGTGTCTGAAAAGTTGAGTATTTTATAGACATTGTGTTTCATGTCTGTACTACTCAGTAAAAACTGAGATATAAACATTTCCTAAGCAAGTCTCCACTAAAGAATTTTTCCTGGTGCAACCCTACAGACATGCCAAAGCAATTTTTAAAATATTGTATACAATGACAATGCAATGACATGCAAGAGATAAATGAGTTTTAACTGTAAACTGGCCATTTTACTTCTAGATTTTATCTTCAGTCTTTAGTCTACAAAGCAAAGAGAATCCAAAGCTTACCATAAGGAAAGTTAGAATTTTCATAAAGATTGGAATTAAAGATATTGATAAGCACTGTTCTAGTCAAACTATATTGCAGACACAAGGAAAAAACCTAATAAAACCACATGCATTGTAGCACAGGAAAAGATTTCTGCAGGTTTCATGACAGTGACTGACATTTTTAACTAATTAGTGGCATTCTGATTTGAAACTATCTTTCCATTTCTGACAATGGTGAAATGGACACATGGAAGAAAGGTCACATGAATAAAGACTGTATTGAAGAGTGAAAAAAAGGTAAGAAATTCACTTTTTAACCAGAACATATTACTGAGCTCTCATGACAGTTCTGGAATTGCCAACACAAGTGCTTTCAAAGGTAGACAAGCTGAGTCTCTTTCCACATATGTAAGAAATAACATACAAAATAACTATATTCTTTCTGCTAGTCCATTTGCACATAGTGGTGACAACAGCAGTTAGGAACTCCGTCCCCTTCCTTGTTATCACAGAAAAATGGTAAGGATAATCTCTTAATTACAAACTTGATTATATACAATATTCTTAGTGAAAGAGCTGTATATTGGTGATCTGTGTGTAGTCAATGAAGTAGTACAAGAACTCCCTAAAATGAGAAGAACATCATGGGTGGAAAGGGTACAACTTTAGTTTTGGGCAAATTGAGTGAGGCTTAGACACTCTGGTTGAGAAGCCACCGATAAGTTGTTTTGGGAAGAAGAGCAGTGAATTCAGAATAGGTAGCTGCAGCTTTGAAAAAGGCATTTTACAAAATGAGGGAGGTGTTGAAAGTCCATGATTATTTGACATAGCGAAGAAAAAAATATAAAGAGAAATGGTATAATAAGGGTACATGGAAGCTCTATATGAAATTTTAGAACCTGATAGTGTTGTAGCAGTTAAGTCTAGGAGCTTGTATGTCTGTATGTATAAGAGCAGCAAAGTGATGGTGAAGAAACTAAAAAAGCTAAAGCCAAGTAACATTTGCCAAGGAATCTTGCATCATGCCATGGGAAACCTGCCAAACTATATAGTCAGAGATATATTAAAAGGACGGGCTGGTTTTTTTCTTTTCATATTACAGAATATGAATAGCTGGTAAATAATTTTGTCAGCTTCTTAGTTACTTGTTATGAAGAAAATATTTTTATTTTAAGAATTAAAACTATACATGACCTAAAACTGAAATTATGAGATGACTAGAAATAACATGATCTGTACTGTCCTGTGGAAACCTTTACTCAGAGGGATTATTTCTGAGCTGATTCCTAGCCACTCTTGTTGCTACCACTGTTTCCCTGACAAATTGCCTGCACAAGTCTGTACTACAGGTATGAAAAGAGAAAGTAAAGCAAGAAAAAAAGGTATCACCTTTTAAACTTGAAGATCATTGGCCTTTCTGGCATGTAAGATGAAAAAGGTGAAATATGAAACTTTAATCTGAAAACAGAACATGCTGACAAGATTTCACACTCTGGACAGTTACCCACTTCCAGTCACAAGTGACTTGCCTCAGCTGTTGTGCAATGCAGAGTTCTCATTTTAAGCCTAACATTTTCTTGTACTTCTCTCTCTCCTTTCCCTTTAATAATATCTCTGTGTGGGTGGGTGCCAGACACTACTTAGGAAGAAGTTAACTTCATGTAGAGGTTATTATACGTGATCATAAATTGCTCAAAACTTTCATGAAACTTATCTTCTCTCCTCCATTATTTAAGAAAAAAGATGACATAGATAAACATCATGACTGAGGAAATACTCTTCAGCTAAAATCTGACAGAAACCAGATCAGCCATCTTGAGTTTCTCATTTTAAAGCCCAATTTCTTTCATTCAAAAATCTATCATTCTTCAAGTATGATAGTATCACAGTCATGAATAAGAGCTCTAAGATGGGGCTATGTCAGCGTTGAACTATTATTAGAACCAGATCTAATGCATCAAAACCTACAACAATTATTGCTTTGCCTGGAGTTTCTCATGTCACCCAGTAGAGAGAAGCAGATTTAAAAAAAGGTAGTTTTGCAAACTTCCAATTCTGTAGTGTGCTGAATTTGTTTTCCATTGCTATTTAAAATGAAGCAAAATAAAGATAATATTCTGACCCTCAAAAGCACATATGGTCTAGTTCATAAGAAGCATACGGGATCTCTTTCTTGAAGAAGAAAACAAAGAGCTTTCAGAGCTGGGTGCAGATACAAACCAGCAAGGAAGGACCCAATTTCACATGTTTCCTTTGCATGAGTAACTCAAAGGGAAATGTTAGTGAAAGTGAAACCAAACAGAGGCACTGGGTACAGCCTTATGACCAAAGCAGGGCCAGCCTACTGCGTAGAGTGAAGTTTATCCAATATACATAATGATCTCCGTAAGTAAGAGAAAATATAACCATCTTCAAAGCTTCTTTAAGAACTGGCAAATGAGATCTTTTTCTGAGTGCTTAAAATCTGCTTGATACCTTCCAGGTAAGCATAATCCCAGGTGACCTTGGAACAGAATGATGGGCCTTGTCCCCCACCACTGACATAAAAGGGAGCTTTACCACAGACACCAATGACCCCAGGTTCAAACCAACTGAGATCTGGTTTCAAACCTTTTTTTAAGAAAAAAATCACCCTTCAAGAGAAGGATACATACATTATATATATGTGTGTACACACATATATATACCCATACATACTAAGTTCCAAAAAGTAGGATAAGTGTAGACACGATCTTTGACCAGAATATGCTGTAACATAGGCAAATCTCATCTTTTCCTGGGCAGAACTGCCTCAGAATTCATCACTGAACATTATTTTTTGAAATAGAGGAGCCTTGATAGGTTAAGTGTCCTTCACTTACTCTCTCATCATGCACGTCACAGTTCTCTTATCTCAGGACATTTGTTTCCCCACAAGATTTGTAGGTTTATTTCACTAGGGCTTTAAGGGTTATTATCTCAGGTCAGGAAGCATGATATAATAGTGGCACCTTGAAAATTGTGGCAGTGTTTGAAGCAAATTCTGTAAATACACACACAACTGACCTTGGAAAAAGAGAAGGGAAAAAAAGTGTGGTCTCTGCTCGGTGTGGAAAAATAACCATTCCTTTTGTTTGTACTGACAGTTCTACCAGCAATATGATTGAACTGTCTGTGTATTAAACACTCATCTCATCACAGTGCACAGTTTAATTACATCTACTTATCCATCAGCAGTTTGAAATTTAATGCCATAACTAAACTGCAGGCTTCTGCCTTTTGAAAGCAGCCTGAAAGAAACACTGATATGACACATACAATACGGTCATGGTCTTCCCACACTCACTTACTTAGTTTGATGCACTCTCTTCTCTCTCACGAACTTATCTCATGTCCCCATTTTAAATGTGCACTCTTTAAAACTGTCACACAGCTTTGCCCTTCTGCAACTCAGTTGTGGGTTTGAAGGCAATAATTGAGGTATGGATTAGACAAAGGCTGTCTTATGTGGAAGGGTAGAGCCAAGAGGGATCCTCACTCTACTGATCATTCAAACAAGCAATGGTGCAAATCAGTGTGCAGGACACTGTGCAGGCAGTGTATGTGTGTGTTTGTGCAGAGAACTTCATGCCTGTGAACAAATTTGCCCCTATTTTCCTTGAACAGATCTGTATCCTCCCTTCAGAGCATGTCAGAGCTATTTTTCAGCACTTCTTTAATTTAACTCATAATTTACTCCTCACTTAAAAATCTAGCAGACAGCACTCCAAAATGACACATTTTAGCCAGAATATGAAGATACTCTTTAATGCTGTATTTTAAAGAAATGGACATAAAGATTTAGAACATCTTTATCACAGTGAAAGACCAACTTTCAAGGTAAGAGGAGTTTCAGTCTGTCCCTAGTCTTTATCAATTACATAAATGAAATGGAAACAGTCTTCTATATGAAGTATCTACTCATTTATCCTGTCTGAAATTTCACTGTGAAAGTATTTTCAAATAACAGAGAAACAAAATTATTTTTTGTAGCTCCACAACTTTTCTTGCAATGTCAAGATGACTACAAGAAAGCTCATCTGTTGACATTTACCATATTTACTGGTATAAAAATCCCTTTTAAAATGGGCTTTGCTTGAGAGTGCCTCTAATGCTGGACTAGTTTTAATCAAGGGGATGGATATAGAATAGGCCCTCTAATTAGAATTCAATAATGTTCTACAAACTAGATATATTTTCAGTCAGATTGCTTCTGGGGTACAGCTTTAGGCTAAAAGGTCTTGTGCCATTAGGTTGACTTCTCTTGGAGTAAATTCTTTTAAAGCAGATGTCCAGCTTTGTTATCATTCTTGTATCAGGTGAAAGACTACGCACACATAACTATTGCCCAAAGGAAACTAACTCTTACCTGTGATTCTTCCTTATCAAAGGGAAAAGAAAGTTACGAACACATATAGTCTACATACTGGTTCATTTAATTCCCCAAAGATACTGAGTAAATTAACATCCAAGTATGTGTTCCCAGGTTTTCTTGGGCTTTATCTCTTTCTTAGTAATGCTAAGCAAAGAGCTTCACAGATGAAAGTATACTCTATGGATAAAAGAGCTTATACTCTAAACACTTAATACAAAATAATGTGAAAGGATAGTGTCATAAATAATGATTTATTTTCGCCATTATGAGCAACACAGAAAATGGTACATGTATGTGATTAAATTAGTAGTCTAACTTTAAAAACAAACCCCACCAACAGACTCTAGAACTGGGAAGAGTAAGGCAAAAAAGCAAGTATCTGACTATAAGAGCATCATAAAAATTCTGTAAGTCAGTCTTCTGTCAGCTGCAGTAATACAGTGACAATGAGGTAATGGAGGCTGCACATGGGCATCCTGTGAGACTTCAGAAGAGGGAGCTTCAAGAGATGCCAAATTCTCACATTTGAAGGGAAACATAGAATTCAAAGATGTTCTCACAATATATAACATAAAATTCTCAATACAGAATGCAATCTAAGGAAAAGTGATTTTTTTTCCCTCCTGGAAAAAGATTAAAGGCTAAGAGAGAGAATCCTTGGGTTTTCTCTCCATCTGGGATTCAGCTGCTCCTGTGTGGTGTCAAGTACATGTTTTGATCTGTGATCACTTTATTTGCCTCCATACTAGGTGTTAATGGCACCTGTTGCTCTAGGCCTCTCTAAATTTTCAGATAAGCCTGAAACATCAGAACTGTGCCCACCCACAACTAGTATGTCTCATCACTCTCAGCTGTAATAAAACACTCCTGGTCAGAAAAAAATTCTGTAAGTGGATTACAACTCTCCAGACAAGAAGGGCAGGGAAAACATTTCAGTACTAAATGGCAAACTGTTATGTGAACAGAGGTTACATTTCAATTTCAACATTTTTCCCCAGCTGCTGAGTTTGAGTGTCAAAAGACATGAAAGTAGATTAGGAGGATGATGTGAAGAAAATACTTCAATTTTTAGCAGCTGTGCTGGCTTACAGTGAATTAATAAACACCTGCAGAAAAAGCCTGAGACAAGCATTTAAGGTAGAAAGTTAAGTATAGCAACCATGCAGGGAAAACTGATACAGTTTTCAAAGTCCAGTTAAACTAGATACAACTTTGCCGTAAGCAACACTTTGTCCCATGTAATACACTCAGGCCAGAAAAGCTGTGAGATTTACATTCACTGGCCCGTGACAGCGCATAGTATTCTGACTTCACCTAACAGGAGCTCTCTGGTTATTTATCGTGTTCAGCTTTTAGTGATTTCACATAAAATCTTTTTTTCCCACTTGAATCCTGACCAAAAGAAAGAGTAAGTTAATTTTTATATCAAAGAGAAAACTGAACACGTAACTTCCAGGTGATGACACTGCTTAGATGTCACCCTCCCCTATGCAACTGCAGCACATTTTGTGCAGTAGATTTGTGTGTTACAAGGCTCCTCAGATTTTTTTTGCAACAATTTTTATGCTATTATCTCTGCTTTGCTATTACTGAACCATAAGCCTTTTGTGTTGTCTGTGGCACAGCTCTATTGGTTTTTGACATCATTTTAATGGGAAGAGTACATAACTCTGTCTTTACAAAATGAACATTCCCTCAGTCTCTGAAATACCAAGCACATGTAACTCCTTGAATCACCCCGTATCTTGAACTCTTCTGTACCCACATCGCCACAGTGCTCACCACCTTTATGTCCACTACAAGGAGATCCTCAAGGCCCAGATGGAGATAGCTGTCATTTCTGAAAAAAAACCCCAATCTAATTTGTTCAGAAATAAAGAAAAAACCAGAATCCTCTCATGGAGTTAGTGAATCATCAAGTAAAAGCCTCCTCCCATGGTAAGCCATTTTATGCCTTGCTTTTCATACAGTTGTGGCCGGCATGTTTGCCAAAAATAGAGGGTTTGCTAAAAAGTCTAGGCTCTCCCTCTTTAAACTCTGCTCACACTTTCCAGTAAAATGCCCTCAAAATCAAACTCTTAAAAGATCCAGGAGATGGGCAACATGTACCTCTCCTTTTGCAATTACTTCACAGGAATGGAAATGATTCCAAGGCAGGAGAGAAGCAAGCAAGTCTGTTTCTGTTCTTGAGTGGGTAGGACACCCACCTAGAATGCAGTTCTGATTCTGTACATGTACTCTTTCATTGCTAATGGCCTGATGAGATCTAGGTTTAACTGAGTATCTTCATTCTTACAGCAGCAGAGTATGATCCATCACTGCCAAACAGGCTTAATTTAACAGCTACAGATAGAAACATTACAGAAAGATCTCTTGCTATGTATACTTCTTTAGATGCTGAAAGCTTGCTCCCAAATTATTTGGATATAAAGAGCACTTAAAAAATTATTAAATTGTATAGAACAGTGTGTATGCTGTACTGATATATTCATAAAACCTGTTTCATGGACATAATCTAATAAAAAAGATCTGATAATTCACTGTAGTTGGTGAAATTCTGGATGATACAGCTCATTGAGTCATGTACCTTTCGGTAACTGATTCAGACTCAGTGAAAATCAATAGTAACTGAATCTTTATGCCAATCTACTCCAGCTCAGTTGAATAAATGAGTGGAAATGAAGTAATCCCTTGGATGAAATTTGTGTTTGACAAATGTCTATATTCCAAAAGCACTTACTACTGGCAAACTTAGATATGTTAGGAGAGAAGCTATGAATATGGACAATATTTAAGTAAAAGAAGAAATACTTTCTCAGAGTTTGCCTTAAGAGTTGCATCTGGACAGAATTCATTCAGTGCAACTATAAAAGGAAAGCAGAGCAGATTATGTGTGAGTTTCTGGAAGAAGTCACATGTTTTGACCATGCCAGATGGATGGTTCCTAAAACACTGCAAAACGAAGCATGCCACAAGCACAAGAGAACAGACAGGCAGGTCACATGCTGGCACCAAGAGCTTGTCAAATCCCAGCTCTGCCTCTAGCAGTCAGCACACCATGATGGCTGTGTCTCACAGGGATTCATTTGTACAGGGCCAGCAGGTCAGGCAGAGCAAGCAAGCAAATGTAATGGCAGTGCCACAGGCCATGTGCAAACAAAAATTAGAAGCATGGCAACAACATGTGCTGTCATATCACAAGGCAAACTATGGCTTGAAAGGAATTGTTGTGACTTTGTGTGAGCTGTATCCTGCTAACACCAGGCCTCTTTATGGCAAAGGCAGCTCCAGTTATCCGTGGGTAACGTGCTGCTCTGTGGCAGGTGGCACATACACACAGAAGAGGCTGTGGCCACCTCCCCTCCTCACCAAGTTAGGACTCTATGTCTTTGACGTCTGCAATGCACAGACTGGCAAGTTCTCTGCAGTGGTCTGAACCCTGCAATGGAGCAGAGGCAGTGAGGACCTGCCTTTGGGCACTGTGATTCCCTTTTGTTTTCCAGAAATCTAAATATCAAACTTTCTTGCTTTCTCACTGACATTTTGAGGTCTCCTCTCACAGCCAATTATTTACTTGGTACAAAATAGTACAGCGTCTCAGAAAGCTGTTATGTTTTGCTCTGCTATCCTTAGCTTTTTTAAAACTCCAGAGATTGGTCCTTTAGGTCTGCTTTTCACTTCTCTCATACACATTTAGGGTGTTTTATTAGATATAAAGAACATCTAACAGCCTTGGTAACCAACATATATAGAGAAGTGCTAGTCTGAAGCTGCTGAAAAACACAAATATGGAACAGATTTGTCCTATATACTTCTCAACTAGTACATATTGTCTTTATGGCTGACCAATGGTAGCTAATTATTAGACTCCTTTTCTGGACAATCAAATTCAGAAAATTCAGTAAAAGCTGCCTGGATCAAAATATCTGACTAGACACTCAATTTGGAAAAAAACTCCCACACTTGGGAGCTCAGCAACATGAATCACAGTTAAAGTCTAGTCTTTCCCCCCCCCCTCTCCAGAGTGCACCAGTGTCCAGGAAAGGATCCCAGGAATTTAAATACCGTTTTGTAGCCATTTTCCTATGAAAGAGAAAAGTAAATAAAAACAATGTTTAGTTGTATTATGAGTCAAATGAAAGTACACAGAGATTCCCCCGGCCAAACTCTAGGCAAAAAGCAAAGTCTCTCCCAGCCAAGTTCCTGCAGAGGGAAGCTGTGTGAAAGAGCCAGGAGACCCTTTCAAATGGAAAGTCTTTGGGCAGTGTACAGCTGGCTATCCCTCTTCAGGCTAGAGAGCAAGTAGCATGGATGACATTGCTCTGGTTCTCTCTTACTCTCTGGTTGGTGGAGTGACTGCTAAAAACAATCTGCAGCTGGGGATCCCATCAAGGCAGCCCTCAGGCTGCTCTGGCTTCACAGGTATGAACCTTGAGGTGCTCCAGAGGACACAAAGGTGGTGCACGTTCACAGCAAGTGGCCAGCGGCTGTGCCCAGCACAGCTCAGATCCAGATGTTTCTGCTGCCAGCTGCATTTCCAAATATCCATTGCAGATGCTATGATGTTAATACCAAGGACTTACAAATACCTACATCATGACTGACATGTTGAGGTTTTTCTCTTATCCACAAGCTCTTTTCCTCTGACCTCTGGCCAGACTACTTCAGGTTGCCACAGACTGGAATATTGCACCTCTAAGGAACGCATATATTTTTATGGACTTTGTGCTCAGGGGAACTTCAGACTAGTGTTGTGCCACCTGCAATGAAGAAGTTCTCCAGGAAGAGACCTCACTCATGAGGTGTGTGCAGCCACTGGTTGTCAGCCCAGAGCCACCCAGTCCCAGTCTCGGTCCCTTGGCCACTGCCTTGCCTGACATGACCCCACACCTGAACCAGTCAAATTAAACTTGGTCAGCTAACACCATTTCTGTGGGGCTCTGTACCACTGCTTCAGGGTTCCCTTCTGTTTTTTTGTCATGGGTAGTGGCAGTTTTTGGTTTCTATGGTTTTTCAACGGTTTCCCTTACCAACAGATATATTCCTTTGACTGAAAGTCTGGCACAGCTGGAAACTAGAAGCAAAACCACAAGTGAATGGCCTGGCACTCACCACCCATCTCCAACCACAAACCCATACAGTTACTGGATTTGACTAACGGCTATCAATCACCCCAAGTGCAGACAAACAGATATCAACTAGAAAAGGCTTGAGGGAAAATGTGAGCTAAAAAAACTCATGATATTTTACTTTTAATGAGGTGATGCTTTCTTGGAAACATCATTATTTCTTACTTGATAATTATGGCATTATTCTGACCATCTGCCCTTCTCTCCATTAAGGTGTGTTTGTCCTTTGCCTAAAGCTAATGCAAGTTCTGCCTTGGAGGTCAGGTTTAACAGAAAACAATCCTCATTATCCAAAAAACTGGAATGATATGAACAAGTGCAGTCTTCTGCTTTCTTTTAGGTTAAGTTTCCTTAAGTGTGAAGCAGAATGTCATTGTTGTTCCATCAGGTCACTAACTTAAACTGTAGCTTGTGTCCATTCAGCTTTAAAGGTACTTGAAAAAAAATTTCATAACAGGCTGGCCACTTATCTGGGGAGGAAGAAAAAGATCCCATTTTATTAGGTCTAGTTTGGGAAAATGATCAGCCTCCCACACACCCCTATGCACATGAATGGCAGAAGAATAAAGGATGATAAGTGCAAAGCACAGAATTTTGAATGCCGACAAGATCTTTCTAAGGAACAAACCTTCTCCCAGTACAGTTGGTCTGGACTGTGGTGAACTTTTACAGCACTTGCAACTTAAATCATTCTTGTAACAAAACAAGATAATTTCCAAAAATGGCAGAAACAAACTCAGGCCAGAATCGTACAGTACTTTGGTTCAAAGGTTGCAAATTAAGTTGTGTAGCTTTTACAGTTCTAAGCAGCAACATCCACTATTGCTTGTTAGAACAAAAGACAAAACAGAAAAAAAAAAAGTTGTTATTTTAGTTCTTTCTGCTACCAAGATCTAACTGTAAACAAGCACACAAGTGAATGATTACACTTTGGAGCTCTTGGTCCACTAGATAGGTTGGTTTAAGGTTCACTGGAAAACACCAGATAATGTGATTGCAAAGTCTGTGTTTAAATTGCTGCATGATAAAGAGAACAGTTCTCTCTTAAACCGCATTTAGAATGTTTGGCAGTTTATATGGAAAACCTAACTTATAAGCAGCATTCATGGCTGTACTTACTCAGTTGCTTTTTGCCATGTCTCTACTGTCTTGGTTTTATTATACCTTCCCTCCCAATATCCAGTTATGCATCCTATTTTTACTTTTGTTAACAGATTCCTCTGCTGCTCTCTCTAGTTCTCTCTTCTTTCCAACCTAAAGAAGATTGAAAATATATTACAGATCTTTTCTTTGCTTTTGAAAGACATTTCAGAAATGTGTTGTAAATAAGAGAACACAGCACAAGAAGGAAAAGTTAAACTAAGAACTGAAAAGTAGTAGAAATTTTCCATATGGAGGAATACAGGATCTAGTAGGCAAAGCCAAATATTCCTACTGCTGCATAGTCACTGTGCCCACTTAAAACAGTGAGGACTAAATGATCAGATATACTGAAGCACAGGAAAATAATTGACAAGGAATTAAGATGAATCTGAAATTATACTGTGCCATAGAAATATGCTTCACAATTTGTTGCATGCAGTATTCATATTTTAGAGGCTCCTTATTACCTTCAGAGCCTCTTTTCAGACTATGTTCATAGTACTGTTCTTGTATGCGCAGAAAGGTAAAATAAAACTGAAGTCTTCACTATTATCAATCAGAGTTGTCTTTCTTTCTCACATTCAGTATGTCCAGGATTTCATCTGTAATATTCATACTCACAGCAAGAAGTTAAAATATCAGTCTGTTGACAATTCTCAATGGTGTGCAAATAAAGATAATTTTAAAAAGACGAGGAATATAATCCTTCCCTTTAGAAATCAGGCTAAGTTTATCAACTGATTTCAGTTTGAGCCAGTTCTGTTTATGGTGGTTTATATGAATATGTAGTTTCTCTGTTCTGCTCCTGTCCAAACCCAAGTATCTGCAAGTAACATCACTGATGCACTTGGGCTGCTGTAGGAATATGTACTATACTTAGAAAAACAAGCTCTGTATTCAATTGCTGATAATGTTTCAGTATATGGTACTTTACTTTTGATTACAGGCTTTACACAAATGTTTCTGCTTTCTCAATGGTTTGGATAATTGAATAATATTAATGGAAATAAAAATTTAAGTAATGGAAATAAAAATTTAAGTAATGACATACTGTTTCTTAACTGGAATTGAGGGTCATTTAGCAGACATAACCTCCCCACTGGGTATGCATTTGCAAAGTTACAGACTGATTATTCCTCAAGACCATTCAACAGCAAAACAACTCATCATAAAGAAGGACTAATCCAAGTTATGTCAGGGGTAGAGGACACAATACTTTTAAATTTCCAAGAAATCCTCTGCAATAGTAACATTTCTGTGAACAATCTTCCCCAAAGCTCACAGTCCTCTTTACTTCAATATCCAGATGAAGAACACACTTAGGCCATTGACAACCTGTGGCTCTCTGTTGAACACACGTTGCCAGATGTGTACCTCATTTCTTTTTTGAAAGTGCAACGTTAAAAGCCAGTATCTGTGAGAGATTAGCACCTACAGAACAGCTAATTCGGACCAAATGACTGCACGAAGAAACTGATAAGCTAGACTCAAGGAAGAACTGGACTGCAGATCTCTTCCGAGAGAAAAGCTGCCTGTCCTGTTCAAAGCACCAGGGAACTACAGGTTCTGTTACAAGTTATCACTTCACTTTGTTGCCTCTGGTAACAAATGGGAATTGCACATCTTTCTCTGGACAAAGACATGCATACAGTAGCTCACATGCTCATGGCTTGACTTCCTTTGTAGCTACCCTTTTTGTGTGTGTGTTTGTGTACGTGGTATTTTAGCAGACAGGTAACAATAATCATACTTCCAGAGTGGCTTAAACTTGGGTAAATTTAATTTATATGCACTCTTTTGCTTGTGCTATGCTGCCTTATGAAGCACAGAAGAGAGACTGTGAATTCCACCCTTGGCTTCAACTCTCAGCTGACAGTTCTTCATAGCTCCAACATATATTGCAACCCTTATTTTGAACAAAAGTCTCACAGTCCTGGGTTTATGTCACAGATGAGACAGCTGAAAGCTTGTACAGCATCACTGAAAGAAGCGCAAGGCATGGAGGCTGGGGACACTATACAACACTCTCTTACGCCTCGCCAGTTTGCAGCACTTTCAGAGTGATCGCTTCAAGTGCTGTACTGTGCACATTAACAGAGAATAGCTTTGCCACTCTTTATGCCACCCTATCACACTGAAT
This sequence comes from Toxostoma redivivum, assembly GCA_013397375.1. Taxonomy (NCBI): domain Eukaryota; kingdom Metazoa; phylum Chordata; class Aves; order Passeriformes; family Mimidae; genus Toxostoma; species Toxostoma redivivum. The sequence continues at coordinate 300,527 of VXBI01013415.1, read as the reverse complement.
TGTTTCTGAAGAGGTTACAATCCCCTCTGAAGTCAGGGTTAATTTCAACAATGATTTCAGTGAAGCCAAGACTTCACTGTATGATCCTGCTAAAAAGTTAGTCTTTTCACTCAATGGCAGAAGTTCAAACTTCCCAACTTCAAGTTTTGGAGACAGCTTAAAAAAAGGGCGTTCCTGTTACACTTGGCTAGTTCTTTTCACAACCACTTGATCATCTTCATCCTACAAAGCATTAACTGAAACTTCAGCTGCTGAGCTGAGTCTGCTACTCTTCTTTGCTCATGAATCAGGTAGAGGTAGAAGTGAGGGGCATATTCTCAGTGGGTCTCCCTTCTCAGAATCACAGGAACATTTGGGGTTGGAGGACACCGTGAAGATCATCCAGTCCAATAATCACTCCTGAGCCATAGCCCCAAGTGCCACATTCATTTCTTGAATACTTCCAGAGACAGTGACTCCACTATATCCCTGGAAAACTTATTCCAATGCCTGACCACTCTTGGACTGAATTTTTTTTCTAATACCTAATCTGAACCTTCTCTGGCTCAGCCTACGGCCATTTCCTCTCGTTCTTTCACTTGAGACATGGCAGAAGAGACCAGCCCCCAACTCATCACAACCTCCTCTCAGGTGGTTGTAGAGAGCAGTGAGGTCCCCCTCAAAGTCTCCTTTTCTCCACAACAACCCCAGTTCCTTCAGCTGCTTCTCATGGGACATGTTTTCTAGACTCTTCACCAGCTTCATTTCCATTCTCTGGACACCTTCCAGCACCTCAATGTCCTTTTTGAAGTGAGGGACTCAGAACGGAACACTCAAGGTGTGACCTCACCAGTGCTGACTACAGAGGGACAATCACTTCCCCAGTCCTGCTGGCCACACAATTCTTGTGGTTTCCTTCCATAGACCCATTCTACCTGGTTCTGTAGTTGACACAGGAAAGCACGTGCAATGGACCTGATGACTGCACTTCAAACTGTATTAATAGCTTGTTTGGCAAGGGGAATAAAGATTGACTGTATTTTAGTGCTTTAGATGATTTATAATTAATACCCTAAGACATTATAGCTAAGAATTATTCTGTGTACTGCTAGTTTTTTAAAACCTGATGTTTTATGATTCTAGGAAGCCTGTAGGTTCCAAATCCAGTGTTCACATCACCAGAGTTTTGATATTATCACATCTGTATACAAAGTCCCAAGCTCACATTTTCTTCTACACACGATGAAGCTCCTCTAGTTGGATAAATTTATACCACTGAAAGGTGACTCATATGCCAATAGCTTGTTTCCCTGTGTCTACTGTTTATGTTCACCAGGGAACTCGGCCCACCATAGATATTTTCATAGAGTCACACATCTCTTATCTGCTGTTACAATTTTCAAGCACAGCTGGTTAATATAATAACTGTCTCATATATATTAGGAGTTGACAGTAGGCTGAAAAATGTGACAACTGCTAAAAACATGATTTCATATTTAAAAATGAATAAATAATAATCTCATACTATTCGTGCCAATCTTGTGGCTTATGAAGTTCTGAGACTGATGATTTTACCAACAGCAGGCTGATTAAAACACCATGGAGCTGGTGCATGAACAATCTCAGTAAGAAGCCCATGTGAATGGAATTAATTTCCCTCCTGGATAGATGAAGCTTGTTGCACTGAGATAATATTGTTTTACTTTTGGTTTGGGGAGGTGGAAAAGGGTTTTGGGAGAGGACTGCCTTTCCAGTTTTGGGTTTGAATTGGTGCCTGTAAACATGCAGTCACATGGCCACCCTCTAGTGCATGACTTCTTCAGCTTGACTGGACTGTGAATATAACAGAGGCTACAAAACCTAACAGTCTCTTCTGATGATTTTTAGCTCTGTATTTATTCCAAAGGTAGATAAATTCTGTTGCTTAATATTATAGTTAAATGTGCCTAGCTGGAATTGTTACATAGATAGCCTGACTCCTGAGTCCCACACACACACCTACCAACCTCATAGTCTGTAAAGCACTGAAATCATACAGAAGCATGGTTTTGAAAACTGAGCAGGTATAGATGCTCTGAGAATGACGCACCAAACATTCTGACACTTCTTCTCAAGACTGCCTGCTCAGAAGCAAATCCAAGATTGGTGATCTGAGTTTTCTCTTATAGAGCATTTCACACAGATCTGAATCTGGGATTCTACTCTTTCCCCCCTTTCACCCTCATTCCCCTGGATTAAGTATTACCTACTTGAAACAAGACATTCTCTTCGTCCCTAAAACATTGGTCATGGCTTCCTGCTTATGAGCCACCCACACTCCTTGAGCCAGCTGAAAGAGTTTTATGTATCCAGACAGAAATGGATGCTACTCCCATTTTTGCCTTTCTCTTTAATGAGGTGTTCACTGAGTAGAAGTACAAAGCCATTTCCTACTGGCCTGGAAAATGCTCAGCCTCAAAGTGTAATCTTTTTATAAGTAATTAAAATCTTTATCTAAAAATTAATTTAAAAGCCAAATGATGTCCCCATGCCCTCAGGACCCTGTCAATCGTGCCAGCTGTATATCTGAAGGACTCTCTGATTCAGTAGCAAGCCATAGCATAGCTTACAATTTTCCCTACTGGCTTTAACTACCCATACACCAGAGCTTTTAAATCACAAAGAAAACAGGCACTATGATAAACACGTTTACTCTTTCATTATATAATGTCACTCCAGTCAAATGTCTAGAAGTCACTGCAAACTGCTTAACTACACAGGAAATTTAAAAATTGGAGCTGTCATACAAGGAATTTTTGAAGTAATACTTTATTTTGGGAGTGCTGTCATCATTAGTGCACATGGACAGAAAAGACACACAAAGCAGAATAGTTTCTGTGTACATAACATACACCTAGGTATTGAGCAGTTTACTGCTGATCTGTAAGCAGAATAGGATCCTTGGGAATATAACTGAGGGATTTTAGGATACAAACTCTATGCACTCATCTCTGCAGGAGCCTATAAATCTGTAACAAAATTAAAATGTGCAGTTTTAAAGTAGCTATGACTTTATATAAACCTCAGACTGTGGGAGGAACAGAGGTGAAATGTGTAATTTGTTTAGCTGAATCAGCCAAGACAAAAGAAATGTTCAAATTTACTCTAGGTGTGTCTAGACAGAGATACTTTTTTTTGTGTCCAAGTCCTTTATACACTTCTGTGTATTTCAGATCTACTTCTTAAATAAATACTTGGCTTGCACTTGTCATAAATTGTTTTAGATTAAGGGTGATTTAAACTGAGGTGCCATCCACTCAGAAGATACAGTAACCTGTAACATACAGACTGGACCATTCATACAGAGCTCACTTCTCTCCTGCATTTATTTAGGCTTAAAGCACCTGTGTTTGTGACACCCTACAAAATTCTGTTCAAGCAAACTCAATCTGTCCAATGTCTCCTTGACAAAAACAGGATTCTGGTACATTCTGTGATGCTGTATAGTGTATTACTATGAAACCCATTCCAGTGAAGTCCCTGGGATATAAAAATGCCCAGAGAAGTCTCAGTATGTTTCTTAAAAATTACAGACCTCTAAGATCTTTAAAAGAAAAAACAAAAGAGAGTAAGAAAAGAAGGCAAAAAGTACCCAGTAGGACAGCAAAGCGAAAAGGTTGTTTTAATATCAAACCCATCCATCTCTATCATGCAAAGATTTAGCTGCATTCTCATACTTTTATCCTACCAACATCAGTGGAAATATAGACTGGTGATTACCCAAGGGCACTACCATTTCCCAGCAAAACTGCTATTGCATTTATTCAATCTTCTGGATATACTCCATGGAGTTTGCAAAATTTTACATTTTATTGCTACCAAGGTCACAGTAACATGGGCTTTCTTTTGCAGTCCATCAGAAGAATCTGAAAGACAACACAGATCATTCAGAGAGTTTTGCAATGTTAACCCACAGAGCCACCATTCAGGGCTGTTTGCTGTGGCTTTATGGCAAAGAACCTTGAGAACAGTCTTCTAAATCATGCTTGTATGCTGAAGCATGTAGAAGTCACATTGTTTGCAATGAAAGAACATAGTACATACAGACTTGGCAGATTCCTGACCTCTACAGTTTTTGACAGTCTCCCAAATTTAAGACTGAGAATGTCAGACTGACCCTACATCTGGCAAGAAAAATAGAAATCCTGGTTTTATCGAACTCTGGTTCAAATCAGATTAATTTCCATAAGAAAAAAAATACTGATTTTTAGTATTAATGTAATAATTGCATTTTTATATATGTAGAAATTTAATTTATTGTGTGGATTTGAAGATTCAGAAAAGCTCGTACACTATTACAAGAAAAAATAAAACTAAATTGGTAGCATTTGTATATGCAGTATTTCTTATCTGTCAAAACACTTAAAATTAAATGAGAGGAAAAAAATTTTGAGCATGTAATAAAGTTCTGCATTCATTTTTTGGCCTGTATCACTCTTACTGCAAGTGCTAAAATGAAGCTTTTGACTCTGCTATTTGAATCAGAAAAACTATCAGCAGCTAAGTACTATTGCGAATATGTCGGTATGTGGGCTAAGACTGACTCTTTAAAAGTTTGCAATTTGGAGTTTAAGTGATATTCCTAAAATCCTCCTTCTTTTTTTCTCTAATTTTCTGACTTCATTTCTGAGTCAGAGACAGGGAGGGTGGAGGATAACTCTACCCAGGCCATTTGACCAGGCAAGAAGCCCAAGAAAAATTATTTTTCCATATAACATTAGTAAGTAGTAAAATCCCAAAGTTATTTTGCAAGACTTCAATTAGTATTTGAACTTATTGTATAAATTACATAGCTGTTTTTCAAAGCCCTTATAGCATTGCATCTCCTAGTAAATTGTACTGATTTTGGGTTTTAGACCACCCAGTATATATTTTTCTTTCACATTTTCTTTCTGTATATCCTTTGGCTTCACCACGAGTGTTACAAAATGCTATAGAGTTTCTACATGGAGATCACGCAGGTGATGACAACATGCAGTTTTTCCCTTTAACTCAACCAAAATGCAAGTGATTGGGTTAGTATCAAGACAGATTTACCCTGTTAAAATTCTTCAAAGTTTGCTCCTCTTCCCACCCTACATGGTACAACCTGCACATCAGTAGCTTTATGCAGGCAAAGACCAGTACATGAGAGGGACTCTTGAATTCACAGCTCATCTGCATCCAGCTGCAATATTTTGTAATGAGATAGCTCTGATTTCATATAATCAGCTAAAAAAATCCCCATTTATCTAGGGGGATGGGGTTGACTACATTGAACATCTCTGTTACCCTACCCTCAGCCTAAATAGCTTATTCTTAAAAAATCCTACCTCTAGAAAACAGCTTTACATTGGCTTCTTAAATCCCAAATATCCTAAGAGCAGACTACAAGCAAACACCTGATGCTTCAATGCACGAACTGCAGAGGAAGAAAACTCTGCTGATCACAGTGCCCTGCCTTCCTCAGGGTAAATCCTTTCCACAATCCAGGTTTACTCAAATTGATCAACAGCCTCTCGCCCCCAATTTTATCTGCATTTGGATTCAGTTTCAACCAGAATACAACAATGCTCATGTAAGTTTTACCGAGAGCTGAGACTCCCATCACAAGAGAGTCCAAGATACCACCAAGTATGAATCTGCAATGGGCATTTATATTTTGCCCTGAAAATAAAACATCCTACCAGGCCTTTTCAATATAAACATGATTTGGTGTATTGTAACAGGCATTACGGCAAATTTTTTCAAATGAAAAGCATGAAGAAAATAAAACTGTATTTCTTACTTTCGACGGAACATTTCTGCAAATATGCAGCCAACACTCCAAAGATCAACTGCTGTTGCATAGCTGGACTGAAGCAAGACTTCAGGAGCTCTATACCACAAAGTAACAACCTGCAAAACAAAGGAACACAAAAGAGAGTGCTTAGCTGCAGAATTACAACCTCCTAAGTGCTGTATGTACAGCTTCCACTTAGATTAATCTATACTGTAAAAACTCATATATTAGGGCCAAGTGGTTTAGCCAGCACATAGAAAAGGGTCTTGTATGGAAAATCTCGGTATCCATAGCTGCAGTGATGATGACTCAGGATGTGAGACCATTCCTTGTTAAGAATATTGGAATTCAGGGTACAACAAAACTATAGTTTCAGAGTATAGCATTAGTGTGACAATCACAGTACAACACCACACTATCAGCAACTCCCTGAAGCTTTTGCAGCTTACAGACCCCAAACACTTTCCAGTGGAGATCTGGACTCTCCATAGGGCAAATGTTAGTCAATTGAACAAGACCTTGTTTTCCTAACTTTTGTGGATGTAGATGTAGTCACCAGAGCCAAAGTGGAAGCAAAGAAGCCAGGGAATACTGTGGGTTTACCCTTAGGACATACCAGAATCTGCAGCATGTGTGTTCTCAGCCCTTTATGGTTTATGTACTATTTTCTGAAAAAGAAATTGGGTTAACTCAAGTGCAACAGTTCAATTAGAGTAAACATGTTTGACCTGCCTCAAAAGTTGTCTCTGAAAAAACTGAAGAAATTATAAATTTTTTTTTATCAGTTGGATACATATTAAGTCAAACCCTTCTCAAAGCTGTCCCTTATCAAAGGCATCAGTGCTGTCTACTGTGGTTTCCTTGCACACAAAGGAACCCTAAACTGTCAGTTTTTAACTAAGCAACACAGCACAAGGATCCCTGGCAGATTCCCGACCTTTATAGGTGTGTGACTGTCTCTGCCCACATGCTGCTGGTCAGACCAGCAATAACTTCTCTCACACTGTTCAAATGTTCAAATGACACACTCTTTCCCACAGATACATGCCATGTAAAGCATCTGCTTTTAGGCTGTTCTTGTCCTGGTGGTTATGCCACAACACGCTGTAGGGACCCAGTGGGAATTTTACTGGCACTGCTCCATCAATGTACTTTGATAAATCCTGTTCCCTGGACCCACAACAGAGATGGGACAGTTTATATTTATCCTTTTGTATCCCACAAGTAGACCAAAACAGATGAGGATCTTCAGGATATTTGCAGAAGAATTGTAGAAGAAGGAGCTTCTGCAGAGTCCTGTGTGAGCTACTATCTTGCTAGAATATAATCTCAGAGCCACAGGAGTATTCCACTCCTGAATACAGTTATAATCCAGCCGTAACAACATATGACCATCAGCTAAGTGCCAGAATTTTCTTACTCTGTGCTAGAATTTAAACCCCTGACTATTATTATGGGGGCTGGCAGGGTCTCTACAATTACTGTTTTTTTCTTCAACAAACATGATGATGGGAGATGTAACATTCAGAAGGAGCATGAACTAAACCAAAACTCTGGGGGAAAAAAAAAAAGATAGAAACGAAGAAAAGTGTAAGAATGAAAATAAGTTTAAAATTATGTTAACTAAGATGGTGAGTTCTGAATTTCAAGACCAACACAAAGAAATGTGTAAGAGTAGTGTTTTTTTTTTATTATAACAATGTAATTGTCGTCTAAAGAAAAATTACAGTGCAAGTAATCAGCCAAATTTGCTGGTCAAAGCCAGATGAAACAAAGGCAAATACAACATTTATTACAATCATTACATGCCCTGACAGCCTTTGGAACCACTGAATGGCCATTGAAGGGAAGTTCATGGATATTTGCAAGAGTGGTCATATTTGCTAACAGTTCTTTTAAACACTTTGATGTTTATTTATAAAATGCGTCTGTGAAACAGTTCAATAACACAGTCCAAAGTACTGCACTGGCAAGCTACACTTCCAGATACCCATCCACAGAAACAGATTCCTGTTTGGAAGTTGGGCTTTACTTTGCTCTGTCTGCCTTGTTCCTGACTTGCTACCATACCAGTGATGCTTTTATGAAATACTTCTGTCTATAAAAACCAGAGAAGTTTCTTCAGAGATTGACTCCAAGAAAAGAAGACAAATATAACTGGAGGTCAGGGATTCTCTCTGGAGATGTCTTGCTTGAATCAGATAAAATTCCTCCTAAAACACATTATTTTTTCTAATGCAGATGTATCTGTCAAACTGAACTATGCTTTTATTCTAGCAATATTTGTGGAAAAGCTTACTGAAGTAATATTGCTTTGAGAAATTAGATATAACAATTTCAACTCATTACTGTTTGTGAATGGCTGGGTGTAGTTCAGGAGGAAGAGCTGTGTGATCTCTGATCTGTGGGAATACCACCAAACCTCACGATTCCGGGTTTGAGGTCCACGTGGCTCTTCTCACACAGAGCCTAAGGATTTTCCACAATCCCACAGGCTCTGCAGCATTAGGGATCTACACTCTCATATGCAAAGAACTAGGGAATGATTGTGGACCATATGCCCAAACGGAAGTCCCTTCCAGAGGAGTGTGGCACAGCACAGCTGCTCCTTTCCTGAGAGATGCTTCACAGCTCCTGCCTGTGTCTGTGCTTGCTCAAGGGAACAGTGCTGCTTTCAGATGGCTGTGGAAGTGTGCAGCATGGTGGCTGCTTCTCCCCTCTGACACAAGTTCCCCAAGCATTTGCACCCTGTTATGTTCCATGCATGCATACACAGGGGACCAGGAGATTTTACTTGAGTAATCTGGAAAGTTAAACCTGTAAAATATGTGATTTCCCAAAGATTAAAAGTTAAATTTCAGCTAAAGCCTGACTGCATTATAGTCAGAGAATAAGGAATCCGTGTTGAGCTGATTCGATATGCTGTCATTAATGTGTCACTATAAAAGTGATCAAGTAACCTTTATGGTTGGTAACACGCAAGTCTGTGTTTCAAAATGTCAACCTGAAAGGGATCAAAATGTACTAAATGTCAGTTTGCACACAAGTAATGCCACAGATTACTCCTTTTGTGGTCAGGGTCTTCTCCTGAAAAGCACAGGATGATGTGTATGATGCAGTGGTTTCAACAGTTTCACACTCTCTCTTACCATAGAAACCAAGAAAATATTTTTGGACATTCCATTAACATTTGCAGAGAAGTAGAATTGAAAATTATTCTGAACACAGGATACGGTGAGGCTGAACAAGGAGGTCATCACTTCCTCTTTAGCGTGGTTCTGAGTGAAAAAATGCTTTGCTTAGGTAAGTCACACTACCAGGGAGACAAGGTCTCCCTGAGCGACAGCACACTTAAGAGAACTGCTTGATCAAGTCCCATTTTTAGGATGAAAAAAGCATCAGTACATCTCACTTAAATTCTGTCTCTCCTGAAAATCTGACACACATGTAATACAGCACATGATGACTGCTCTGTAGGAAAAGGATTCATGTTCATGTGGTGGTGGAGATCCTAAATTGTGCAAGACTCTAAAATATTTTGGAGGTATTTGTAGACTTTAGTGACCATGTTGCATTTTAGTCGTCTGTCCTAGAAAACTTCTCCTATGCCTTCTCCTTGCTTCTGCTCACCCTGGCTGGTCTCTTCAGCTCCTCTCTTATACCAGCCAGGTTTCTACCACATCCCATGACCTACTGGTTTCTTTCCACTGCCTTCTTCTGCATTCTAGTCACATACACCACAGCCCCCTGACAGCATCACCAAACATGCCTAATTCCCTGCTGTTCCTGTGCAAACACCCAGGTGGACACAGCCTGCTGGCCTTGCTGTATCCCACAGGCTCTGCCTTCCCTCACATTCCTCATCAGCTCCATTGCACCTCCAAGTTTCCTGAAATTTCACACCCTGTCCTCTCTTCTTCCAACTGCCTCCAAATGCTCCTGGGCAAAATTATCTCCTTTTCCCACTTTAACTTCTTAGTCCACTCTGCCTGTCCTGAAGATACCCTGTAACATTAATATTTAATAGATCCAACTACACATGAAAAGACTGAGAACATTCACACATTGGAAGAAGTAAGTACCTAAAGATGTAACGAAGTCCCTCTTCCAGTGCACATTCTATGTTTCTACTATTCAGATAAGATTGGATGGTATCAGGTAGGAAGGGCAACAGCAGCTGCAGATCACTACTTCTAACTATTTAAAAGCTAATAGATTTAGGCAGCACTTCATGATGAAAATAAATGACATGTATCTGAGAGGCAGTAGAAAGGAAAAGAACATCTGCAAAAGTCTACTGAGGTTCTGTCTGACTCTGAAGAAGGAAATGTGCTCAGTGAGAAGCAAGAGCAAAGCTGCATTTAGAGTCAGATGAAGAAAGATTTTTGAAATAAAGCTTTCTGCCTTACTACACCAGATAGATGTGGCTATTGGGTATCCCCTAGCCCGAAGAGTTTTAATCCTTCATTTCATGTTACCTGTTTCTGATGAAAAATCAAATTAGTGGGAAGGGTCTAGTCACTAGCAACAGAAAAGAAGATCTAGGCATTGTGTCAGTCTCATATAATTTCCATTTACTTTACAGAACAGATTTTCATTTTTGCATAACTGCTTAATTTAAATGGATCTCCTCAATATACAGCCCTTTCCAAATATAGTTGCTGTCTGAATAGCATTCAGTTCAAAAAAGACAAAGACAAACAGTGGTTTAGGGATGGGGTTGAGTAATGCAGACGCAAAAGACTACATTTCAGTTTGCCACAGACTTTAAGTACAGACCAATACCCAGTTGCACAGCTACACGAACAAAGCAGGGATCAGACTGTAACACAGCAGCTATGTCTGTGCTAGGAAATTAAATGGGACAGGAAATGTTCCTTTGGCACTGAGACCAAAAAGTACAGAGTGGCCTATGTCCATATTATTAAATTCTCAGCCTCCCAAAAAAGGTGACCGCATGCAAACTGCTTATTGGGAATGGTCTTTGGTCCATGCTTAACTGCCAGTGCCTAGGAACTGTCTGGGGAAGGGCTGGTTGGAATAACTCATGCCAGGAACCATTCTAATAATTTAACAGTATAGACAATTGAGCTCCAGTACCCACGAATGTTTTCTGGCACTGTTTAATCTACCAGCCAGTGAGTCACGCTGTGGCCCTGGGTCTTCCTTTCATTCCAGAAAGAAGGCATTTTGCTATGCTTCCCTCATCTCCTCTGATTCAGAGGTGGCTCCACAAAAGTGATGGGGTGGGGGAAGGCATGGCCTACTCCTCATCTCATCCAGCAACTGGTCTTACTTTAGCCTAAATGTGTTGCACAGGTCAGATGAACACACACTGCATTTGATTACCATCCATGGGGAGAATGTGACTGGCCCACATGTAGACATCTTCCTTTTAGCTATCCAAAGCCAGTTGAGACTAATTCTATACTAATTAGTTCTGAACGGACTGGGAAGAGGCCTGTAAAACCTTTTACAATACTAAATTTCACAGAAATCATGTCACAAAAGAAATTAGCAGGATCCTTAAATTCACATAAAGTATCCTTGAATTCAAGTAAAATACTTCTTGTACACATTTTGCTTTTGTGATTGTGGTTTCTTCTGTGCCCTTATTGTACTGATTTGTTAATTATATTGGCCATTAGATGCTGGCTCATCTTGTTACTTAAAGCATTTAAATATCATGAAAGATTACTGTAAATTTTGTTTTATGTTCCTTACAATGGTTCTTAAACTCAGGTTTTTTATTTAGTTCTCACTAACATGGCCTTCACATGATCTTCAGGACATCTTTTTGACTGTTTTTCATTTATTTTTGTCCTTTCTTTTTGAGTAAAATGAGGGAACATAGCTACAGAATATATTGTACAGCATGCAGAGTCAAGCTCTTTAGTGTAGCTTTGTGGTCTTCCAATTACACAAAAAATCTTTTGCTTCAAACTGTTCATGAGGATTGAAAGTGGAATCTTAGCAAATTCACTATGAACCTGCTACTTCATGCCTTGTTCTTCAGGTCTGGGACTGTAAAACAACTTGAAGAATTTTCCTGAAGCTTGGTAAAAAAGATGTCTTCTTAGCTGTATGACTAAGCTTTACACATTTGCCACAGATTAGCTGGAGAGGACAGAATTACAGACAAGCGTATTGACTGAAGCCTAGCTTCAATCCTCACTGCAGAGAGAGGCTCTCTCTGCCTAATCCACCCCTCTCTCACTTGGTAGAAACACAGCTGAAAAGACTCCACAGAGACTGAAAAGAGGAAATGTGATTTTTGAGCTGAATATGCTAAAATGGCTCGCCGGTCTGACAGAGTATATTGCTTAAAATGAAGTCAATGTAATATTAAAAACTGCTTAGGAAAAGAAAGGATTTGTTTAATAATGTGTCACTGCCTTCAATTTGGAGTATGGACCAACAGTCAGGACTGAGCAAAGCAGAAATGGCAATCCAGAGGGCTGGTGACACTAGTGTGACATGACGGCATTTCTGCAGGATTGCCCTATGTGCTGCTGAGTCCTCCTGACAGCCCAAGGTGGCCCCACTTTCCAGCCCTCTTGTGTAACAGATCCACTACCACCCCCTCACCATGGCCTGCTCTGCTCCAGCAATGATGATATTCCCCACCTCCCCATCAACTTCCATGCCCCCATGAACACTCCAAAGACCTTTGGGAATGGATCACACCTATGCCACACAGGGATATGATTTTTGTACGTGTTTTTGTGTGTGTGAGTTCCAGGAAATAAGGGAGGAGGTAGTCTGGGGTGTGCTGGAGCCAGGAGCAAGGAGAAAAGATGTGAGGAAAGGAAGAGAGACAATGAATGCCCCATTCCACCCTGCAGCACCATGCACAACAATTCCAGCACAGGCAGAGAACATGTTCAAAATCCACCTGTCCCACAGGTGTAGTGAGGCCAAGATAGGGGATTTTAGTATGTGCTATATTTTAGTAATTTTAGTCTTTGTAAAATGATGTATTTTTCACCTCTGGTTTGGAAAAGGGGTGTGTCTCCTTCACTTGCTGCAAACTGTCTTACTGTGTTTTCCTATCATATCCCTAGAGCATTCACTGAGTATTCTGCATTTATAAAGTAAACTTAGAACTCTCTTTAATCTATTTATTATTCCTAAAAATAAATACTATTTATCTATTTAATCCATTATTATTCCTAACTGTGATAGAGAAGGTAATAATTGCTACATTATATGATATGCTTTAGCTTCCAGGGATAGTATCTGCCTGAACAACTGAATTTCTCTGATCTCTCTTTTGAGTAGTGGTTCTTCCACTGTTATTCAACTGTTTTCAGTTCCATCACACAGATAGGTATGAATAGAGAGAAATGTTTCTTTCTTAGAGAAATATGATTATAGTTTGTCTGTTTATAGAAACATTAAAATAGTTTCCCTTTTAAAGTGTGTATCAAACTACACTAGTGGCTTTTAAAAAGCACTTTACTTCGTGACAAAAGATTTAGCATACAAAACATGAAATCCCTTCTAGTACTATGGGTCTCATGAAGTGCACATGGTAATACTAATTTTATCTCTTTATTCACATTTGTCTCCATTTTGGGCACAAGCTTGATGAATTGCTTTTTGAAAACTGGAATGAATGTTGTTATCATTCCATGAGTTAGATCATCAAGCAAAAGATTATTTATTTATAGAAGACACAAATCCTGATCACATGTACCACCCACTATCAAGTCACTGTTTTAGAATGGGATCTCCTGTTTTTGATGCTAAAACATTTGTGATTTGAAGGAAACATGGTTTAGCATCTACTGTAAGATAACATGAAAATAAAGAAGCCATTCATTTTTTAGATGTTCTATACACACAAAACTAACCAGAATTTTCCTTTTTTTTTTTTTTTTATTTCCAGGAAGAACCACATCACTCAGTGTGCCAGTGCTGCTGAAGAGCATTTCTAGGTACATCCGTTGTCAGGAGGCATGAATGTGTGTGTGTGTGTGTTTGCACATCATGTGCTAGCTGAAGATACTTTACCTACATTCAGAGGGTTTCACCTTAAAAGTCTCTGTGCACTAAACATCTTTGTGGAACACCTACTAGAAAGGAAAAAACTGGCTCTTAACATGAGGTAATATTTAAACCACTTGTGATTTAGACCTTACCTCAAAACTCATACAAGGAAATATATTTCTACTAAGCACAGTATTTCATAGAATTCCCTACAGAGACGATATAGAGAACATTTCTGAAAGACTACCTGAGACTTCAGGTGAAAAATGTTTTACCTTTATTATAAAAAGGAGCAAAAATAGTATCAGCAAGCCTAGTCTACCTGATCCAGATCCCAAAAAAGTCAGACTTGCCAGGTCTTGCTGTGTATTGAAATCAAAACCATGATTCTTTATTCTCTGAGCTGCACAATTCAATTCTTTACAGAAACGGTCAGCTTTGCATGCAATGAGATTTGTGCTTATTACTGCAATGTATTTACAGATGGAGATACTTGACAACACTGAGACAGATTTTAAATAGAAATAGCCATTCTTCAATCACACTTCAAGACTCAATAATCAGATCTGTAGACTGAAACAGCAAATTCTAATAATCTATCTCAGAAGTAAAAAAAACCCACACAGGCAGAAAGAAATAAACACCACTGTCTTCTTATGCAGATCAAGTAAAACACTTACTGTAAGGAAGGTGACATTTCCTTCCACAATTCCAAACTAAACTAAAGCTAAAAAACCCTAAAAAAACCTAAAAGGTGGCAGCCTGAGACTGTGCCTTAGAATACAGACCTTGTCTGGCTGCAGCAATTTGGCATGTTTCCACTTGCTCAGTCCCCTGTCGGTATTAGCTAGCCCAGGGAAAAGTCCTAACTTCTAGAAGCACACCTTGGGCTTTGTTTCATTTGCTTTGCTCTCCTCTACATCTTTAAGCCACAAAATCAACTAATCTAGCACCCTGCATATTCTCACTGGATGGCTTCTACCTCTTCTACAGTCTCTCATATCATTTATGCCCTGCCCCTGGGAGCAGAACACACAACTCTAACTTGTGCCAAGGACCAAACTGTGGTCATCTCCATGCCAAGATCCCCCAAACCTGCCCTACTGACTGCCTGGTCTTTTCTTGGGTTCATCAGACTGGAGAATCTGAGCCTTCCCACCTACAGCTGGACTTGATAATGATGATCAGCTTTCCACTGCCACCAGAAAACCAGTCTGGTTGACAGAAAAAAATGTTCCCACTTCCTGGGGTTCTGTGTTGGCCTCCAGTCCTGAACAGAAAAAGCCTAAGTGAAGCTAAATGACCACAGACCACTCTCCCATGGAACTTGGGCTCACTTCTGTCAAGCCATCTTGAACAAAAGGAGGAGATGAACAGAGAAGTCACAAAGAATGGATTAAACTGGGCCAGTTCTCTAAGTGAGAGGCTTTAATGTGGACATCTTGGGAGTCCAGACAGCAGAAACTTGGTGCAAACAAATTCTACAAGATAGTGTTTTCATTCAGTTGAGAATTAAACTTAGAAACGAATGTTTTTTGTCTGAAGGCAAAGTACCAATTTCACTGAGAGCCTGGTATAGTAGATAAAAGGCTTGTGGATCAACATCTGTCAGAGATGGTGATGTGAAGCAATAGCTTAGAGTAAGAACTCCTATATTACAGCAAAGCTCTAAGATAACCCAGGGTTGCAAACTAGTCAGCTTCTCTGCAGAAGAACACTTCATTACCTGCCCTCAGTACTTCACAAGGTGCAGACTTCACCTGTGGCTGACCATCATGACAATCATCACAGAGCTGGGCCTTCCTACACCTGTGGCATAAAGAATTTGAGCAGAGAACACTGCAAATCTGTTCCACATTTGAAACCGAATGCAGTAGATTTTATTATGACCTTACATAAATGTATGGCTTTAAACTGAAGTAAGCAAAATTGTAAATGATACCATAGAGATGAAACTCCTAAGAAATACCTTTCAAGAATTCCTTGAAATCACATTTGGGAAACAAAACCCTCATGAAACATCTTTCTCTCTAAAAACAAATGTGAAAAGAGATTTCTAAATACACACAAATAAAATAAGAGAAAGTTCAACTTTCCATATACAGATGCAATATATGCCTAGGTGTATGCACTCCTATATAATCAGAAATTAGAAATCAACCACAGTCATTAGAAATCAATCTTGAAATAAACATCACCAGGACAAAGACCTGCCACAGACATGTAATTTCTAGCCAAAAGCAAGAACTGGAGAGAGAGATCAAAAACAGTAAGAGGGGTCTTCAAGCTGTCTGAATCTCACATTTAAGTGGCTTTGTGAGCTTAAGACCAATAAAATGCTGGGCACAATCCACTGAGGTTACAAAGCTCTTTGTAGGCATGTTTAGTTATCAGTTTATTCTTCTTACTCTGAAAGTGTCTTCAGGTCTTATGTGTAGATGGTCACACACAACAGAAAGACCTGTTCTGCAGAAATAAGGAGCTGTGTTTGAACTAAAGCACTACTGTGAGTGATGCATTTTTGGTAGATAGATACTTTGGGTAAACAGATGTTTTCAACAAAAGTCCATATGGAGTATGGACTGTAACCAAGAGTGGTGGTGGAAGCAATATATGTTTGCATCTATGTTCACATCTTGTGCAAATGTTATTAGATTAATCTCAAAGTGGAAACTCAACTGAAGGGGATTTAACTGGCACCTCCTACACCCAAGTGCATTCTTTGACCACTATGTTAGGGGTTTTTTGGGTGACAGCTCTTTCCTTGCCTCTGCTGAAGCCAAATCACTACTTTGCCAGGAGTATATGAGTCATGGGGCAAGACTGTCTGAAAGCAGCTGAATGCTTAAGAACAATCAGCTGGAAGGGGCAAGGAGCCGAGTTTCTGGATACTGCTCTGGAATGTGTATGCATTTTACATTAAGACCATCACTGGATAAAAATAAAAGTAGGCATTAATTACATTAACCAGGCTGGATTCTACTTTGTATCTAGACAGATGGTATTCCACCTCTCTGCTTCTAATGGATGGAACTCACAAAAATTCTAGAAGACAGCACTCTGCTGTTTTTCTGTGGAGAAAGAAGCAACATCTTGCTGCTTGCTGTTTGCTCCTCCCTTGCTGCTTGATACACTCTGCAGCCAAAACTAGGGTTCACAGCACTAAGTGAAGCCCAAGATTTTGAAAGAAACTAAAGAAAATTTCCTCCACTTATAAATGTTATAGGACTTTCTGAACTGATATTAACTATCTGAAGATTTAGCAAAAGCCCAGAATGTTACAGTTGGTCCAATACTAGACCTTGATAGACATTATTTCCCAATTTTAACATCAGAGATTGTATGATTAATTTATGTTGTTTTCAAGAAGCCGTATTGCAAGGAAAATTATATACAAAAACATTGTGTTGGATAAACAAGACCTTAATTAGTCTAGATCACTGAAGACTTCTACTCCAGAGTGTGACAGATCTATAAAAATATAAAATGTTTTATTTCTGAAAATAATGTTGTAGATCAGACTTCTATAGATAACACTCTCAAAATTGATACAAAGCATCAGTTATTTAAGCCAGAGATAATAACTTAAGACAATACAAACAGGAATGTTCAAGGTAATGAGTGCTTTCATGTTACAAGTTCTCAAGTCTGAGGGCACTGCATCAGGCTAAAGGACAATGAGATAAGAGCAATATTGCTAGTTACTAACAAATGGCAGATAAAAGACCTCTTCTGGATTCTGATTAAGTGACAGCATTCTACACATTCCTGTGAGTTGAGAAAGTTTGCCTGAGAACAGCAGCTATGTTACATGTGAAGCACCACTAAACAAGCGTATCTCTATGTTTTCAAATTCCAGCATGAGTAATGGCTCTTTCTCCCATCTCTTTAACTTGAACAGAAGCTCCCTCTCTCCTGGACATGCAGGAATAACTTGCCGTGTTTCAGTTTCCATTAGGACATATAAATGTATATGCTGAAAGTAAAGAGAAGCTCTGTAGGGCTCTGTGGCTTCGAGCCAATGTTTACAATCCCCTGGGTGGGAAATGACGGGTGAAAGGCTCTCCATGGCAGGCTGTAGGAGTCTTTGCTGTTGCCGACAATGACCTTCTGCCTCTATTTTCAAAGTAGCTCCCCTGTTAACTCCTTGAACACTGTGTGCAGAGAGGCCTTACAGAGGAAACACTTTCCCTTAGTGTCCAAATCCACTTTGAGGTATCTGTTTGACAGACTCCAATTTCAGCAGCGGTTAAGGGAGTGTGGACTAATATGTGCACTCCACATCTGCTGTGGGGGTGTGGCATTGGCATGCAATTTTAGTAGTCCAGAACTGGCCTTAGCTGTGTTCTGTGTGATACAAAGTCAATGTTCTCAGTTTCAGGGAAGGTAAATCAATTTAGAGGCACAGGGGTTTGCCAAATACTGAGCTAATCAGTCTCCACGACAGAAGGAAAAATCCAATATACAGAGACATGCTTTAATTCTCTCTGGCCAGTCAGTAGCAACATTGTTTGCTGGTAGTGACAATAACTTCTCTTTGGGTCTACTCTAGAGGAAAGAGGAACAATTTTAAAAATTGAAGACAGACTGAACCACAGACTGCCATTGGTGCAGTGAAGATACACAACAGAGCACCCAGTGTGGAAAGGAGATGTACTGCTTTAAAAAGGTTTTGCCCCTCTCCTGCCTGACAGTGTAAAATACAATATTTAGGAGATCTCTTCTTGTGTCCCATCCCTTTTGCTGCTCTGTAAATCACTCATGGCTCCTAACAGTTCAGGAAGAGTCCTTATAAAAAAAGACAAAAACAGACTCACAAAAAAGGCCTTCTAAAATGCTTATTGCAATATATACTAATCTTTTAAAATAAGAGAATAAATCCAATGAAAACAAATATTCAAGCACTAGCGTAGATGCTTTAACGGTCTCCGAGAGACAGTCAAGTGCTCTTGTGAAAACATCAACTTCACTACCAGTTAACCTTGGAGTATGTTTTACCCTCATCTTTGACACTTGTCTAAGCCTCTTCCCCATAAAGACCTGTTCTCAGAAACAATTACTGCATGCAAAAAATTCTTTACATATTCCCTGAAAGGGAATAAGAGTGCTTGCCATCTCCAGAAGACATTCACAGTATTAACAGCCACACAGAGACAGCAACATCTATTCCCTCCTTGAATTTTTAGAGAAGTCCTGTAAATAATATCCTCATGTGGTCAGGAAATACTTGTGTAACATCCATGTGTGGCCCCACGGATGCTGAGGAGAAGAGAGAAGCAGTACCAGAAGCCAGAGCTTCTGCAGGCACCAAGCCCAAGTATCAGTAGCTCTGAGACTGACACAGATCAAGAGCCTCTAAAGCTGTTGCATTGTCTAAGGTTCTAAACCCAAAGAGGAACAGGTCAAGCCATAGGACCTCAGCTGCTCTTCTGAGGCAAAAAATGTTTTGCATGAGAAGTCTAATGTTATTAGGCTGTGTCAAGAAACACAACTGGACATTTCATAAAAAGCTCCAAACTAAATCCAAATATGCACATAATTCCTAGCTATTTCGTTTGGAAGTTCTGGGTGGTTAGAGGAAGACATTTGCAGGCAGTGAAAGCATGGATATTTAGATCTATGCTTGTTTATATTTGTTAGTACTTTGGAAAATAGTTTTAGAAACAAAAAATTAGAAATACTCTGTTTTCTAAAGAATATATAATTGCAGCTAATAAATTTTTTTTTCAAGGAAAATGGCATCCTGCAAGGAAAAGAATTTTTGATGACAGCAAACAAAGAACATACCTTGATTGGAATATTTTTCTTTTCTGTTAATTTGAGGATTTGTTACTGCTGTTTAAAATAATTAATGACCCTGTGATCAGAAACTAAGTGTTTTCAAGAGCTAACAGTATTATTGTTTTTAGAAGGATACACTCAAGCTGAATTAAGAACCAGTTAGTTTTTCTAATAAGAAGCTTTTACAAAACATGGGTCTAAATGACCCCTCCCTTAAGCTTTTTTATTTACAAAGCATCTTTAAACACCAGATAAACTTTGTTTTGTTTTGGGCTACTGCATGAAAATCTGAAAATAAAACTTCTTTAAAAAGAAGTAGGAACAAGACTAAAATAATCCATGAGCACAATCCAAGAGAAGGAAAACAGAAGTGAACAGCACAACTAATGAAAAAAAAATTCTTTTTAGTTACAGCAAAGGTGTTATTGAGATCAATAAAAGAGGCTTTTAGTGCTTCTTCTGAATAACTGAAGTATTAGTCTAGCAACATGCCCTGAAATTACTTTCAAGGAGACTAACAGCATTTCTTAATAGAAGTCTTGGGTGTAACCTCCAGGCTGATAATAATGTGGAGTACTGGAGATGACCTCTCTTAACCATCTAGCCAGTCCTATCTGCAGGACCTGGGATGAACAACAGTTGACTGGGAAATGCTGTACACAAGAATGCTATCTATGTGTTGCATCTCATGTGTCAGGCACAAGTGTAATTTTAATCAATTACATCTCAGGCAAATACAAAGTAGATTACATACCACTCCCATAATAAGTGATCTATAAATCAGCTTATTTTTCAAAGTTTGCAAGACTTTCATTGTCCTTGACTGCAGAAGGAACCGGTGTACTTATCAGAAATGAAGCCTATTCTAATTAATCTAACTTCCTGTGAAGTTTTAAGTATTTTGTAATGAGTAGAAGCTCATTACATGCAAATGCATGATTTTTTATTTTTATGAGGAAAAAAGGGCAAATCTGTAATTTGGAAGGTGATTTTGGTATCAGTACATTTATATTGCTAAGCATGGGCCTGCTCTTGAACTTTGCTGACTTGGGGGACTTAAGACTCATGCCTGCCAGTGATCAGGAGCAAGCTGTACGTATTCCTTCCATAGATCTGACCTTTTTCTTTATCTACTGCTTCGACATCACTTTAACAGCTTGTTTCCAACTGACATCCTTAACTAGGAGCAAATTCCATATACAGATTCCACTAGGGACTGTAATGTGTGGAGAGTCTTTAAAGAGAGTAAGAATCTATTTCCACATATGATAGGATACAAAATGGTTGTGTATAAGGGTATGAAGAAGGCATCCACGCATAGGAAACAGCACAATTATTAGAAAAAACAAGCAATTTTGCATTAAGGGCCGCTGGAAGATGGTTCAAGTACATCTAAAAATGCTGTATAAAGATATGAAAACTTAAGCTCGTAACAGTAACTTATTTCTCATCGATTGAACCTGTTGTAGCTGCAAACCCTGCCACTGCCTAGTGCACCGATGGTTCTCCTCTCCATACAAACTGACAGCCTTCACACCAATTTGCATCTTCTTTGGAGAGGTGGCCTAATAGCTGCAATCTTGTTCTTTTTTTTTTTTCTCTGCGATGTACTCGTAAAGCAAAATGACTTCCGACATTGCATATAGTAAATCAGGAGCATAAAACTTTCTTAAAAAGATGCCAACACCTTAACTGTTTATAAAGACAAAGAAAACAGAAAAATAGGTATCAAACTAGCATGTTTATGCAGCCTTCTGTTTTTTTCTGTTATTGCTATACTGTGGGCTTTTCCCTAAACCAGATAACTGTAAGGTCTGATTTCATTGATGAGTTTAAAAAGGCAGCATTCACTGCTACCGAGGGTCTCCTTCTTGCAGCTGTTGCTGTGATGGGTTGTATTTAATGAAAATTTCTCCCTTTTCCCTCTGAAAACTTAACACCTATGATTTAACATGTAAAACTCAGCTTCTGTTCAAACACCTCACAACAATAACAATGCATGTGCATTGATGTAGTTTTATTTCTTGTAACAAAATCATTAGATTCATGAAGCAACAACTGAACTGCTCCATACACAGTATATAGTTAAAACTGCAGAACTGAAGCCAAAATATGCACAGCTAAAAGGAATGTTACAGGGGGGCCTCTCTTAGTGAACAAAGCAGGCTCAGTTTGGCTCTTTTTCCCTAGCACTACCACATCCGCACATCGTTAGTTGGAAAATTCCAGATATATGCTGTAATTTTTTGTGCTTTTTTTTCCCAGTACACTTGAGGCTTTAGTGTCCAGATGCCATTTTCCCCCCCTTATCTGTCCCTGCTAGTTTGGGTGTTTGCCAGTTGTGGTCAACAATTAATACAGCAAAAGAAAAATACAGTACACTCCCTGGCAACTGGCAGAGGCTCACAGGAAATACCAAATAAAAACTTTATTATGTATTGTTTAACTATTTTGTTTGCCTGTGGGCCACCCTGTTGTTGGTGTAATTTAGAAAAGCATGCTCCATCTGGATGATCTGTGCGCAGGCTCATTGTTCCCAGAATCTGTCACGCACAATCACTGCTTCAGCCTGTGGCCCTCTGCAGAAAGAAGCAAAGGCATGGCAGCCCTCCAGCCTGCATTCCTTTTCATTAGACAACTTGTGACCAAATGTTAGAATAGAAGAGTAACCTTTTAATATTCATGTAATTAATTTACTTTCCCCTTTAATTATAAACCTTCACGTGAAAAGAAGAAAATAAAAAGACTTCCCTTCATGATTCTCCTCCCTCCCCCATCCTTTCTATCTGCTTTCTGGGACATGGAAGGTGCTGGTTTCATTACACATAGGTACCAGTACTTCTGTCTATTGGGAAATTCGCATGGCCTGAACATGTTGGCAGGCTTTTGGTTTATGTATTAATTGCTGTGGTACATGGATTAGATAATATTAAATTATAATAAAATGGGAGAAATTAAATTCTTTCCTCTATACGCCCTTGCAGCATCTGCTTCCTTGTCTTAATCAGAGGGGTAATCCACTGAACACAAAGCCATTCTTCTGTATTTGAAAACACAATAGACATCTAATTGAAGTTCCCTTTCACAGTAAGGTCAGCATATGACTCAAAATACTGTGTCACCTTGGACTTTGGCTGTGCAGGGTTAGATGTATAGGCAGTGCTTAGTCAGTTCTGCTTTCCTGGAAAATGGTGCTATTTTTCATCTTTATCAGACCAATGTTGCATTAGCTAACTTGATGCAAAAATTTGCTCCCTACAATTCAAAAACTGCATTTGATTCCAAGTGCATCTGATGGTTTAAGGTCCCATCATAGGAGTTAATTTCAGCACATTGAACTGGGGCCCTAAATTCCATGAGTAGCTCACCTTTTAGTTGCCACAGTCCATTCAAAGGAATCCAATTGTAGTAGGTTATAATTTGAGTAAATGAAACTAAGGTGGAATCTGCCTGTCTTCAAAGCAGCATTAAGTTCTTATTGCCTGATTATGACTGCAGATTAAATAGGTGATGACAACATTAAAGATTCACAGCCACTTGGCATATCAAAGGATGGGGGGCCCAAACACAGTCAACTATCCTGTATAAGACGCAATGGTTTCTACGGCAACTGAGGAACTGTTACTGAGCTTCACTCATTTTTCTTTTATTAAATAGGTATACTGTCATGTTAGGTCTGCAAGTGATCAACATATATGTTAGTGGTTTGATTAGTTCATTCATCAACCCATCACAGGAATGGAAAGCAGCACAAGAGATTTTCTGTTGTGGTCACTTCAGCAAAAAATAATGTAACAAGTCAGAATGTTTTGGAGGAGGGCAAGACTTAAAAATGAAAAGTCTTTCACTTGTAATAAAATAGCACTTAATTGAGTTGGAGCAATTCTGCCTGTTCAGTACCTTTAGCAGGGAATATAACAAAAAGGTGACATTTTTCATATTAATTGCATATTCAGGATATAATATTTCACATATTCACTATGAAAGAATTCCAGTTATGTGTCAAATTAAATTGCTTGCATATAAACAAGTAGCATCTTCTGTCCAGAAGGCAAAGCAGCAATTGGAAATAAAAGTGAATTCAACCACTTCTTGGCCTAAAGCAACAAGAAATTTTAAAAACCCAACCAAGTATAATGCAACAAAAAAACCCTTGTCATTGTACTTAGTATGGCCTGATTTTTCCTGTCAATGCATTGACTGTCTTTTTATGCTTCCTCAATTTCTTTTTGCTCTCTTTTCCCCTAACTCCCTCCTTGTACTCTACAGTCTGCTATGGGTATGCCATAAAATATACAATTTTTGTGGGAAAGAAAGATGTTAGGAACTGTGCTAAGCTGAACTCAAAGGAAGAGGTAGGATGCTGGATTCAAAGAAAGAGTTAGGATGGCCAGTACTACAGTCAAAATTGCAGTATACTTATGACAAGTCATTTAAGACATAACAGAGGTCTAGCTCCTCTCAGGATTTCCAGATTCTTCCCCATTTTTACTTCCTGAGCAAACAAGCTTAAGTACTAATGTAACAACTCAGCATTTAAATCTACATGAATTTTAATGACATTGCTCAGAGGGTAAAACCATGAGAATGAAAAGCTACATGCATAACTACACCTGGATGCTTACAAATATCAAAGGAGAGTAATACACTCACATAAAGAAATCTTTCCTCCGAAGAATAGGACATAATGTTAAAATCCTTGATTAAAATAATTATGTTGACTAATTGAAAAAATTAGTCTATTAACTAGGAATTTATCATAATGGAGAAATTTAATGTCTGGCTGTAAATACGTAATATGGTAAAACATCTTTGAAAAAGAAAACAGATCTTGATTCAAACAGAAAATCAAATCTTGATTCAAATTTGTACAGCTTGTAACACAATGATTCTGTTCCACGATGATGGAGTTTCAAAGAAATCGTCTCTGTTAAGGGGATTATAATGCAAAAGCTTAATTGCAGACAAGTTCCTGATGTCAGAACAGAAATCCATAGTTTCTCCAAATGACCACAGTCTAACAGGACAGTGCTGTAACTTCCCATTCCACCCACCAAATCTGAAATCCCTTAACAGTATAATAACTGTAAAACTGAAAAAAACCCTCTTCTACCTAAAACTGTGGTGGAAGCATGCAGGAACAGTTCTGCTGAGCTTCTCACCAGGACAAGATGCTTATAACAGACCCACTAATTCCTGGAAATACCTAAAGCAGTGTTCTGAGCAGGATATTTAAGTCCTGAAATGAATGTTCAATCAGGATGAAAGGGCTTCTCCATTTTAGCATGCACCTCACCAGGAATTATTAAGAGGTTTGTGTTCACACCTCTGAATGGGCTTAGAGTGCAAACTGAGGGTTCTGAGAACCCTCAGAAGTAAATGACAACAAAAAGACAACAGGTATGGTTGTCTGTTTAGTAACTTGTCCTGTTTTTTCAGACTTCTGGGTTTAACTGCAGCTACTGTCAATGGAGCTGTTCATGCTTATCACAGAATCACAGAATATACTCAGCTGGAAGGGACCTTTCAGGATCACTGAGTCAAGTTCCTGGGTCTGTGCAGGATACTCCAAGAGTCACACCATGAGCCTGAGAGCATTGTGCAAACCCTTCTTGAACTCTGTCAAGCTAGATGCTTTGACCACGTCCCTGGGGAGCCTGATCCAGTGCACAACCACCTTTTCCTAATAGTCTCCTGACTCAGTTTCATGTCATTTCCTTGAGTGCTGTCACTGTTGTCAAGAGTGAGATCTATACCAGAACCTGCCCCTTTGCTTCCTGTTGTGAGGATATTGAAGACCACAGTGAGGTCTCCTTCAGTCTCCTCTCCTCCAGGATGAACAGACCAACTGACCTCAATCACTTCTCATAAAACTTCCTCCACAGACTTTCACCACCCCTGAGGCTCTCTTTAATAGCTCAATATATTTTTTATATTGTCCTGTCCAAAACTGCACACAGGACTCAAAGTGAGGTCGCACCAGTGCAAAGCAGAGCATCAAAAGAAAATCTATTCTTCTCGAAGTACAAGGTGAAACATTCTTTGTCATGATGATTTAAGTAGCAACATGGAAAAAGAAAAATAAGACCTGAGTATCGACTGTATAAAAATCATGACTTGCTTCAAAGAAAGCAGCAAGTGACCAGAGAGCCTATTTCAATGCATATGAAATACAAATTATACGGTTCCATCCCTTCACTTTTAGCTGTTCTTCAAGATAAAGTATAAAGCACCCTCCCAATTTTAAATTATATTATCTTGTATTGTAGCCTACCACTGCCTGTGAAGCTACTGAAGGCATAGAAGAAAATAAAAATTCTTTGATTTTTAATATGACTTAGAAAGCCTCAGGCATTTTGTACATTTCTGACTGCCTATGATATGAAAAGATATTAACAGTCCTCTTAATACAATTTTATTTCCTCCCTTGGCATGAAAAAGAGTAAGAAAAAATTACTAGTGAGTACACAGCATGAAAGGTAATAGGACACAAAGTGATACAGGTTACTCAATATAAAGAAGAATTAGCATCCACTTACCATGAACATTTTTATTTCTAGTCAGTCTAATAGCTTCGTCAGTTCAGTATGGATCTAGGAGTTTTGGAAGGATTTACACATTTTTGCTAATAGTGAGGGTCAGATTACAGTTGCAGTGTATCAGCTGCAAGAAAAGTAAATTCCACATAGGCACAGCAGTTCCCCTCTCAGACAACCTGGTCTTTGCACATTATGCTGCACACTAATGACGCAGACAAGGGTAGAAAATAGCTCCTTAATCCTTTCCTGGTGAATCCATTCTCAAGAATCAAATATCTTTAAAAAGGTGAGGCCAGAGCTATCGGATCGATCTGAATGACAAACAGTACTGAGAACAGAGGGGAAACAAGAACATATACACATAAAGTTAAAAAAAAAAAAAGAAAAAAAAGTTGGGGGATGAAAGTATCTATCACTGCTTGTAAATTCTAGGAACAGCTGTAGTTTTGTCCTTGCTTTTTTGTGAGTTAATGTCCAAAATTACAGAAGGGGCTAATGTGTGCACACATCCAGCTGTGTACGACTTCCGTTTTCAGAACTCAATGGCTCGATACTGAAGCAGTGCAGAAGGCAATGTCACATGTGACTATACATAGAAAATGCACAGAGTCTCCTCACAGCAGGGTGGGAACTCCACCCCCTCGAGGGCCTCAAAAAATCTCTGCAGGGTAAATATATAGCTGATGTTGTAAACACAAAGTAGAGCGAGACAGACTTCAGGAATCTCAGGCTAACTTCAGAAGACGTTTACATTGACTATAAAAACTGAAAACAGTGTTTACATTGAGACAGGCTTTCTTCTTTTCAGATTTAATACAGATTCTTTATTCAAACTTGTCAAAACCTAATGTATACACCTAATTTTTAATCTGAATTTACCTGATGCAAACATTTTTTTTTCTTAAATTCACTTGTTCTATGTAAACTGTTTTTTAACAGTTGCATCAATTACTGCTTGCATCAAATTTAATTTTATAGCATGGAAATACAGCTCTCAGTAGTTTTGTTGATAACTGAAGTTATGGATACATTTTCATTTTTATGCAGCAATAATTCTCAATTGGGTACTACAGTTTTAAATTATGCACTCAAAAGTATTGTTAAACAATGTCTTTCAATGTTATTTCACATTCTTGAGCCATCATAGGATTTTTCATTTTCTTTTGCATTAAAAAAATGGATGATTGGCCAGGCCTTATGGGTTTTAATATGTTAACTTGTCACTGTCATGTCAAAAAGAAAAAAGGGGTTGTGTTCTACAAAGAACCAATGAGAATTCTGTGCCTGAAACCATGGACTGGACAGGCACTTATATCAATACCATTTCCCAAAGTCCTTGTTATTCTTTGTACACTCCACTCCTCCAAAGCAGCTTGAATATTTGTTCACAGAATGTGTTTGTATTTTTCAAACAGATTATGAAAACCTGGAGTGAAATTCTGGCCACAGTGAAGTTAAAAGGACATTTTCAATCAACTTCATGGAAGCTAGGATTCCATGGAGATTCAGTATTATTATGGAGGCTTACCATGCCAGTTTCCCATCAGCAAAATTTGAAGCTAAAACCAAAGTGGCATAATTTTCTTTTTAATTTGTATCAAAATCAAATTACTATACCTGCAAATACCAGGCTTTGTGTTTAAGACTTAGTTTATAGTTTAAATACAGTTTTCCTACAAACTCAAAGTTTTTACATTTTTGAATATTGACAGTAGTACAAATGGCCTTGACTTCTGTTGAAAATCATTCACTTATCCCCTAAATGGTTAAAAATCATCTGGCTACACTGTATGACACTTTTCAATGTAAAGTGCTTTTAATGTCCTCTGAAATCTTAGTTCAAACCATATTTAAACCTCCAAGCCAACTTCCAACAAATCAGGGAAGTCCATATTGGAAAAATGGGGTGGTTTCGCCCATTCTGTTCAATCAACATAATTTTTTCTCTAGAAAATCTAGTTGCATTTTTAATAAACTAATGTTTTTTTCACAGACTGGTCAAAACTAGTTTTCTGGAACTAGGTTATACAGTGACTTTGGTCCATTTAACATGGTCAGACTGTTTATTCTTGACCAAATTCTTTCCCACTGTAAAAAGGTACTTTTAAATGCCACATTCCAAAACAGTGCCAGTAAGTCAATGAAGCATATTTTCCCACAAGAACTGATACCAGGCACAGGCCTCTCCTTATTTAATTCTTCTAGTGATTAAATTACATAAGGTGCATGATGTCCTCAGTGTCCCAAATCATTTAAATCTATCAATCTACAGAATCGGCTGTGCTTTTATTAACTTAAATAGTTTTATTCATTTCAAAGCAGTACTGTCTGAGCAACATCAGAAAGTAAAAGAAACCAAAAGGCATTTAAGTAAAAATTGTAAATGTTAAAAAAAAAATTAAAAAAAAGGCAAAATTCACCGTTGATTTACAGACAAGCCTTCTTATTCGCCTTATAAACTGGCTTAGTTCATTGAAGCCTTGCTGATTTACATCAGCTGAAGTATGTGGCTATTATGACCTACAGCAATAGCCATAAGAAAATATAAACCAGTAAAGCATTTTCAACTTTTAAGCTATGCTTCCAAGCTAGTTTTCATTTTATGGAGCAAGAATATAAATATGTAAACAAAATTAAGGAAAACACCATTACATTAAGAAGATACATATCTACCTATGATCCTTTCTGTTTAGATGCTATAAGTGAGCATGTTTGTGTTTTTTCTTAATGTATCATGGCATCCAGATCAACTCAGCATACTAAACTTCACAGCAAGATTTTCAGATTTTCCAGTAATCTTCTTTTGCATTTTAATAATAGTTTTATTGTTTCTGTCCTTGCAAATGCAATACGAAGCAGAACTTTGAAGAATCGCGTGGAAAGATGTACATACAAATAAAATGGAGTTAAAAGGCATCAGCTACATCTTTTTTTCTGAGATGTACTGTCAATGAAGTTACAGCATGAGCAGTGGAACATATTCTTTGAAGTGATTAGTAATACACTTGTAAGGTAGCAAAAACTGCTCTGCCTCAAATGGACATAAGAAGTAGATACCATTCTTACCAAATATTAGAAGAAATTAACTCAAATATTCATACTGAAGGTGTTTAAAAACATACTACAGTCTGATTCCAACAGCGCATCTTAAATATACACACACCTCTCCACCCAACCAATCAAAAAAATTCAAAATCTCTCCTATATGTCTTTTCACAATATATACATATACAAAACTTTCCCTGTTTTTCAAAGACACAACATTCTCAGGCTGTATTTATAGTATCTTTTGCCTAAAAATTTAATCAAAATAGAGAACTTAATGATTTTTACAGGCTAGGTGAGGAGAGGCAAGAAGACATGAAATGATGATGGAAGTCATGCATTTGTTTTATTTATTTAAAAAGGTGTAGAAAGTCCTGTTTTCCTGAAAACAAACCAAACAGGAGGATAGTTTTCCTCTAGGACTTATTCCAAGTACTCCACCCAGAAGCTCTCAGCTTTCTCAGCATTTTGCTGTACATGTTCCCGTTGATGTCTGTGACCTTAGTGTCTGCATTTGTCCACTGCTTCCCATTGCTCCTCTCACCAATTTTTCCTCAGAAAGAGGAAAGCTCATCATCTGATTCCTGTAAGGTGAATCATGGTCCCTGCAGATCCACGCAGTGTACATGATGTAAATGTAGATTATTGGCTCAAACGTAGACAAAATTAATGCTGAGGCACACTATAGGTTCAGTGACTTCTAGACGCTATCAGAATGAATATTAGATGCTGATTCCAGTCCCTTTTGCACTGTCCTACAAATGTACACAGCTAAACTCTTGTTTTGTATGAAAAGCCTCAAAACTGCAGATTCTGGATGCAAGTTTTCCCTTATGTTTGTGTGCAACTTGCCTGGGATCCCATATCCAGTGAGGAATGAACTCATTACAATGTCTGCTCCTGTCAAGGCTCTTGATTCCATTTTTTGTGTACCCTCATCCATCTCAAAAACCTGCGTACTGCTACCATCTAGCATTGCCTGATGTGCTTCCCCACTCTGAGGTCCAAACACATCAGGAGCCCTGTGCTTCACTGTGACTCTCAGAGATACAGTAGCAAGTTGGATCTGTCTTTTGAGAAGCTACTCGGTGTCTGTATGACCATGGTGTACATATTCTGCACTTCTTTTCCATTTTCTCCTTGCCTTCCACTGAATAAAATTGTTCCCTTAGGTTAAGAATGGTCTTCCCAGTCCAAAAATATGGAACAGTTTAACAAGCACAGCTGAGTCTTTCTTTCACTAATACCTGTAGTTATCACCTGATGTTTCTCCACACTCCTTACAGATTCTGTATCTCATCTTTAAATTCCAGACTAACACCATTTACTATCATAACTGTGTTATCCAAAAACAATTTTAAATTTCATGTGCCAAAAAGCTTTTCATCCCATGTATCATGATGCTCTTCTCTGGAAGCTTCTCATAGAGCAGAGAATCATTCCAGCTGCCCCGCTGGATAAACCATAAACATCCATCCTTCTGTGAACTACATGAAAAGAGAATAGAAATATCTTTGGAGGATGCATTTTTTTGCCAGTGTCTTTTTCATAGTTCCACTTAATGTTGCACTTGCAATCAGAACTTCATCAAAGTGCTCAATCTGTCTTGTCCTCAAACTTTCTCTCAAACAAATTACAGGGAAGATACTGTAGAGATTTAAGCAACTCTAAATGTCTAGATTTTGTTGAGTGGTGTAAGATATGATCATACAAACTTGTGGCCTTTCTGAGTCAATACTTCCATGGAACTGTAAGCTCTAGGATTTGTACTCATCAACAGAAACAGTTTTCTGAAAGGGTTTTAAAAGTGATAGGTGAAAGGAGAACTCATAAGAACTATTTCAAACACTGAAAATTAAAAACTCTGACTTTTGTTAACTTATACAGCTTTTCAGCTCAAATAATTTTGCAGTGTTGAAATGCATAAATAAATGTTCTCTAATGCCCAGTACAGGTGAGTGTCAGTGGAGCTGACAGTTCTGCAGAGCTGCAAGTTTCTTGTCTTCAGTGGAACCTCCCCCAGTCCCAGATCGTGTGCGCAAATTAAAAGACCTCTTTTGGAAGCATTTCCCTGTCCACTAAGCATTTTTCCTCCTGTTCCACAGAACAGAATATATGTTTTTGCAGATCCTTTGTGCTAAGAATAACGCTGTTAAAAATGTTTCTTCCAAACCCAGGTCATTTACCCTAAGTATAGCAGAAGAATCTGTGCAGTACAGGAAAAAGAAATACTGTGGACTGTCTTCCCCAGTAGCTACTCAACTGTTCCTGTCCCAGCCAAAGAACTCTTGCTCTGAATTGCCTCCTAAGATTTTTTGCTAGTATTTTTTCCCCCATCTTTTGGACTTGTTTGACACTACATACTTATAACAGTTAAGGTGAAAAGCAAGTAGTACAGCATTGAGAGTACTATTTATTCACTATAATAATTATTTTAAGATAAGGGTATTAATTTTGGATGATAATAGCCATAAAAAGTATGGTGCCGTCATTTCTGAATCATAGCTAAGGGTAAAACCCAAGAACTAGCTGAAAGCACATCTCTTTCTGTACATATTTCTTCAAAACTTATTTCTTCTTTCCTGCTCGTGAACAATGAACTAGCTGTTTACATGGCAGGTTTCCATGGTTACAATCTTGCATGGGGCCCACATGGTACAACCTATATCATTGTTAAATCAAAAAATATCTCCTGCTTCCTTAGCAGAAAGTCCCTACTCTCACTATTCCTTGTTTAAATCCCCAACACGAGCTCAGAACTCAATCAGCATGAACTTGCAGGTGTTTTTTTTCCCTCCTTTTTTTGCATCAGTTTTCTCCTGGTTTTTTGTGCTTCTGTCCAGATTAATTGCTCATGTTTCTTAATGCTAGTTTGTTTTGGTTTTTTTATCATCTGTTCTTTGTCGCTCAGGCCCAGTAAATGATGAAAACTCTGAACCTGTTTCAAATCACTCTTAACTTTAAAAGCAAAAATGTACTCAGTCTTCAAATAGTATGCAGTCATTCAATTTTTTAATTCTTTTTTTCTTCTTTACTGGAAAGCTACTACCAAGATGCCGATGTCATTATGATAGTTGCCCTGGAGAGCAGAACAACTTGCTGACTGCAAACGAATTATCCACAGATCAGCTCTTCATGCTGATCACAAGTTTAATGGGTATTTTCATAGACTGTATTTGTAGAACAAGTTTTCTGCATTCATTACAGAAATAGCAAAATCCAGCGCCTTCAGCTGTTCTGATTCACACTTGAATTCTACAGACTTTTGCACTAGACTACAACTTTGTGCATTTTAGAACCCTCGTGAGTTTTGTTTTTAAATTCCCTGCTTAATTTTTTAGCATGTCTCGTTCAGTAACTAATCTATGACAATTTTGTATATGCATATTGCATAAAACGAGTTACACATTTTATCAGACCAATTTTAACCACTGCTACTCCTCTGACAGACCTAAACAAAAACTCAAGCCCCTGCTTGTACCTCCAAGGCCTACCTTCCAGCCAGGTGCAATTTACTGAACTATACTGCGAGTCTTTGATATACATAAAGATGTTCTGGCTGGTTTTGTACTTTTGAAAAGCATTCTGCAGTCATATTTTGTGACACTTCTATTTAACGGAATTATTTCTTAATCTTGGTACTTACGTGACTTTTTCCTGTTTTGTAAACCATACTATTTTTACCACTTACAAACAAATGTAGTTTATCTGATCAGAATCTCTTTTTCCATTGTCTTTTAAACATAGGATTGTTCTGGAGTTTCAGAGAAGCAGATTCTGTTATAACTGTATCATCTTCTGATTCCTTTCAGTAAGAAAACATTCGATCTCTATGGCAAATCTTACAGATCTCCAGAGTCCTAAAAGCAAAGAAAGGTTTCTTTGCTTTACCTTGATTACAAAACCCCATCACTGTCAGCGTCTGTGGTATCCGTGTGTTGTAAGAATGCAAGTGTCCTTGGGTGTCTCTCTCTTCTTCCTCTCTGAAGCTTTCAGTATCCAATCTCACTTGGATTGATGGCTGTCCTTGACATATTATATCACGGCCTTACAGTGGACCTGAGCAGCTGAGGCCAAGTATAAATTCTGAAGCACCAACAGAGCTGGGCTACTTAGTAAGGTTACCAGAAGTCTCCTTTCTGTTCCTTTTTCTCACCAAACATATAGTGTACAATGTTGAAATAAGCTTCCCTGGGATTTTCAGTAGGCATTTCTATTATTCGAGCTGAAAATGTAAGTCTGCAGGATGCACAAAAAGTAACAGAATTATAAACAGTCTCTTGATGGGTTCATTTTCAGGTCCAGGTGTTTATTTTATTTTACTTTTTTAGTCTACGTTCCTGCTTACTTGCATGTGCTGGTTTTTCTGCTCAAGTCCTTTTTGAAGGTTATTTTTGTTAATGACTTCCAAGTTTATCCAAGCTTTTCTGGCATCCTGTCTCATGGAAGGTCTGACCAGGTTGGTTGTCATTTATTGATGTGACTTGCCAGGTTCATCCCATTTCCAGATGGGGAACACTGCAACCAGACTTCCCACCTCATCTGGACTTTTTCAGCTTGCTGTCCCAACAAGGATTCAATTCTTGCTTTCAGATCATCTTTCATCCCTACCTGTGAAACTTTCAGGTTGTATTTTTGATTCTTTAGTGAAGCTTCTCTCTTTTACATTTCATTTTAATTTTTTTTTCTCTCATAGCCCTTATTTAAACTGTAGCCTCCTTTGGTTTTGAAGAGCATCTCCATTATTTGCTCTGTCTCATCTTAATGAAGTTTCATGATTTCTTTGGAAAATGAATTTGGCTTTGACATTTATGCCAATCCCTCTGGCCTGCTGACAGCTGTTTCTATGACTAGTGGAGCACACGAAGTGTATTTGTGAAAAAGCTGACTATATTATGCACATCAAATCTTGAAGGGGCAAATACAGATATATGAAACAGTAACAGACTACCATAGTTATCAAAATTTGCCAATTTGCATCAGAGAAATTCACAACGCTCCCTCTCAAAGTTATTTATATTTCTTGGCTGCAGTGGTCATACTTTTAGGTGCTTCAGACTCCTACTACTTGTTTTCTAACTTCCTGACAAAAGTTATTTAAGTTATTTAAAGTCATGTAAGTTACTTTAAACTAACTAGATCTCATGCCATCACTGTTTTTTTTAATATGTTCTCCCTGTCTTGGTCCTTGACTATGTTTTTAGGTATCAATTGTATTTGCTCTTATGATTAATTTTAAAGTAATTCAGATTCTTCTTTACTCACAGAAAGTGTCCCTTGTTCTCTGATTCTTACACAGAAATCTGTCCTTCTCCATGACTGTTCCTGTCCAAAAACATCTCTCAGCCACAGAGAAACTGAGCACCTAACAGTGTTCTAGATGAGGTATGACCAACTAATTTGTGTTGTGGAAATCAGTGTTTTATTATTTCTTATGAATTATCCTACATGTAACAGTCTACATTTTCATATGGTCTCATGCATCTAAATGATAATTCATAGTCCATATGTGACCTCTGCAACTTGCTACCAAGCTATTTGTAAGGTTCCAAAACTGAGGAATTAATCTTGTAGCTCAGTAATTCTTTTAGTGTAACATACCTTCCTCTGGATTTATCCACTGAAATGCTGAAAATAGGAAATCTAGAAAAATCTAGTTGAATTCTTTGGCACCCTGTAATTTACTGAAATCTGGAAAGTCTAGGGCTAACATACTTCCACTACTTACCAAATGATTTATCTTACCGTATTTTGCAAGGTATTACAGCTCTAGGTAACTGACCTCTTTAATGCAACTACAAGGCACCGGTCATCACCATTCAGCATACAACAAGAGGAATATAATGCAGTTAAATTAGGAATGGGACATTGAAGGTTGGATAACAAGGAAACTTTCTGAAAGTGATTATATAGAGGTTTGGGAACGGGCTCCCATGGGAAGTGATGGAAACCCTATTTCTGGGCACATTAAAGTTATGGGCAAAACTTTAGAAATGCAACAGAGAACAATCTTACTTGTTTCACTGGACTAGATGATTTCTCAGCTGTTCTCCTTTTGAGCTCAAGAATTCCGCACCAGCAATGCTGAACAAGTATATTGTTAGGCTAAGAGGAATTTCCTGAGATGTACCTGTACAAGGGAATTCTCCATTAGAAATGCCTCCTACAGCAGGACTTCAGCCAGTGTGAAGAGAACGTTTACAGTTACTTCCCAGCCACTGCAAAAAAGTGCCAACGACTCATTTTTATTACACATTAAGCCCTAAGAGCACTTCTGTCAGCGCTGTACAGACACCAGCCTTCACTCGAGTGGCAAGAGCTCCAAGGACTGTATGCTATTTGCTCTGTTCCTCTTTCTTTGCATGTCTCACATTCAAGTACCAAACAGGCCCATGCCTGCTTATTCATTGTGCTCTGATAAGAGCATAACCTGAGGCTGTATTTTAGTGTTTCAGGATGGTTTGAAATTATGTGGGAACAGTTGTGTAAATACACAGGGAGAGACCTTGTCAAGTAATCTAATTGTTTTTACAATCCAACCCACTCAATTATCTCTGGGAGTAGATGTAAAAACAGAGCCACTTAAATCAACAGAAAACTAGTACAAAGAAGATGTAAATCATTGGGTGGGGGAAATGGACCACATATTTTTACATCTAAAAACAGGAGACAAAAGTATGGTCACACAAAAGCAGGATGCTCTTTTATAATGTAGAGAAAATATGCAGTAGTAATTTTCTCCCTTCCTTTCTCCCTTTTACAACCTCTGCCCTGATTTTTTTTAGCAGACTAAGCACAGCCTGTTCCTTTATAAAGTCAGTTCTAGATCCTACTGTCTGTTCACCAGGTATTTCTTTGAAACCTATAAAGCAGTACTGTACCATTACTAACATCTACTGTAGCTTATTAAGTGAAAGAAAAAGGAAGAGAAGAGAAGAGAAGAGAAGAGAAGAGAAGAGAAGAGAAGAGAAGAGAAGAGAAGAGAAGAGAAGAGAAGAGAAGAGAAGAGAAGAGAAGAGAAGAGAAGAGAAGAGAAGAGAATACGCTGTTTTATCTTCACATCAACTATTTCCATTGAGTACATTTTTCTTGCACCAATGGAACTGTACTGTTACAAAATGACACCAAATTTCACCATGAGGTGAAAAAGCAATGCCTCACAAAAGCAGAATTAAGAGGAACCTAAGTAATATCAGGTGTCAGATTTAAAACAAAATAAAAAGCTTTTTTCACAGTGCTGAAGTTAACTGTAGCCCAGAGTAGGAATGGTTCAAAAAGTAACCAGATTAGTTTATGAAAGGTGAGTACTTCAGTAAGTTTTATAGACAATGATCTAAATACAAGCTCCAGCATTGGAAATTGCTACATTTCTGACTGCTGAAAGCTGTTTCTTTTCTCCCTCCTTAAGCATCCTCTCTTAAACATTACGCTTTGATAGAACATTTTGGTCCAGCCCAGCAGAAACTTCCTTTATTCTGATATAAACTGTGCTCAAAGTTGCACTTTTCTTTTTTTTCACCAGGATGAGGTAAATTTATTCTGCAGGCTTGCACTGGTGCAGCTGCACAGCTGCAAAACATGCTCAGCTCATTGTGGACAACCTCTGCCCTCACACATCATATATTCTAATGTCTGCAGCTCTGGAAAGGGGTTTTCTGGAAAAGGGCACAGAAAATATTCTTATGTGAAGCCAATTTGCTTGTTTATTGTGAAATCATTTACTTTCTTTGAAAGATTAAAAGATATGCTTTTTATGGTTCATGATAAACCTGGGTCTGAATCAGAGCAGAGGGCTGCATTCCCTGCATTCCTGACAGGTCTCAAGGGTGAGTCCTGGCATCAGCTGCAGTGGAACAGCACAGAGGGCTGCATGCACTGCTTGGCACCGTGGGGGTAAAAAATACTTCAAACACTGATACAGATGCCCTTAGAAGTTTTGTTACAGTCAGATACAGTAATTGCCTTAAATGAACCAGCTGACTGGTTCATCTAACACCTTCAGAACAGTGTAAATCAGCATGAGCTGCAAGGTTTTCAAAAACATTTCTGCCTTTGAGTTACTTTAGTTATTTGAGGCCTCAGCTGAACACTTCAGATGTGGTTTTATAACTGACTCCAACAAATCTAAGATGGTGGTGTCTAGGGAGCGGATGATCCCATCTTTCTGCTCACCCTCCCCTGTGTGTCAGTGCTTTCAGTCATGTGGCCATGCAGTGATTTGCATCTACTACGCCACCTGAAAATTAGTAAATATTTTATACAAGGTTCATTTTCAGTTAGACTGCAAGGGATCAACCACTAATGCCAAAGAAAGAGAACGGATGGAAGTGTGCAGTCAAAAGCAGAGTCACCCTTTCAGCAGCAGTAGAAACATTACATCTACTTATGTATGTACGTGTGTGAAATAGCACCTGTAGATTATTTATAGAACATGTCTCTAGAAGTAACAACCTTGTCATAAATCCTCTGTTTCTGCAAGAGCAGCTAGTACAACTCTTCCAGACAAGCCTTAAAAATTTAAAGGTTCTTATGATGGGCAACAAAAATTAAGTAGGTTTTGAAAATTGTCTTATATGATTATAACGTAGATGAATAAGAAACTTCTAATTTCCTAATTTTGTTAACGTGCATTCCCATACTATCCTTTGATTAATTTTGTGACATTGAACCATCTATTTTGTTGTAGTTATTTTCACATAAATCTGGTCTTCATATAAATTTGATCTCACCTGAGCCAAGTCATCATATATATATATATATATCTTAAAATGTTTTTAGTCATCTGCTGACCTTACAGTCTGCAGATAATGATTACAGTCGTGCTGATAATGATTTCTGTTCTTAAGATGACTCCAGAGATAAATTACTCACTTTATGTGATGGAAATAACCTTCCCAGAGGGTATTGGGAGGATGCAATAAAGATCCCACCAGATGTTAAAATATCAGAAAAATTCACTAATTTTTCCACAATGCCAGACACATGGACTTTTTATGCAGAACTGTGTATTAGTAGGAAAGACAAGATTTTCCTTAAATAAGACAACAATTTTGATCTTACTGCACTTCTAAATAGCCACAAAAGCTCAGCAGCAGTACTGACAAGATCAAACCCACATATTTTGATCCATTGGATGTCTATCTGCATCTCATTTTCCTTTTCAGGGACATCTGGGGAGTAGACAAATGCACCATAATGAAAGAACTGG
The DNA here is from genome assembly GCA_013397375.1 of Toxostoma redivivum. Lineage (NCBI taxonomy): Eukaryota > Metazoa > Chordata > Aves > Passeriformes > Mimidae > Toxostoma > Toxostoma redivivum. The sequence goes on along the minus strand of VXBI01013415.1, from coordinate 262,183 downwards.
AGATGAGGGCCCAGATCTCAGTTGATCTGCTTCCTCACAACAGTGAAGGGCATACCAAAACAGTGCAACTTCCACCTATCAGAGGGGGAAGTTATGATCTTCTTAAATCATGCATGAGATAAAACCAAGTATCACTGTACTGATTTGTACTGATATCATTAGGACACTCTTTAACACTTAGTTTAACCAGTGGCAAGTGGCTGCCTAATTTCCATAGGTCTCTTCTGATGCCTGATGGTAACTGTGAGCTTTAAATAAACCAGGTCCATTTAGGGATCCCCAGTGGATCTCAGGTTAAAGCTGCACTGCAAGAGGCTTGGAAGAGGTGGCCATAAAAAGTGGAAAAAAAATGACAAAAAATAAGGTAAAACAAAAAACTTTCTTTGTCTGGGTTCTCATCAATCATACTGCCTCAGACAAGCGTTTACATTTACTTTATTTACTAATGGGGAGCTTTTACTGGAACATTACAATGCAACAGTGGGCAGGAAACAGAGAAGTATTCATTCTTCTTTGGAAGAGAGTTTTTCTGTCATTTTTTGGTGTTGTTTTTGTTGCTGTAACTAACTTATAAGCCACATTAGTGAAAAATTTTTTATGCTCCCTTGCTACTATACCAACAAAATGAAATCCAAATTCTTGCATGATGTGACATGTAAACCATTTGCGCTGGAGTGACTGCCAGAAATGGATGAAAAGTTTTTATGCTGAAGAAATACTCAAATAAAATGCTAGCATAATCTAAAATTAATTACTGAAAGTAACTGCAGAATATTTTGTGTCCTCTCTTTTCAGAAAATCTATTTAGTTGGGTCTAGTACTCAACAATTTACAGCATCAGCAGAGAAAGTGATGCATTTTCCCTTCTGTGTTCGGCAAATCTGAAAACAAGTATTTTTTCTAAAAAAGAAAGACATAAACCAATTTTGTTGGCATTTCATAAGGGAAAAAACCCCTCAGTAATGCTGACATCTAAGGTAAAGCACGCATATTTTCAAAGAAAGTATTTTAAGTGTGTAACAAACACTAACATTTTTCCAGTTTCACTCAAGATCCTGATGCAGGCCAGGCTTTAAAAAGCTGGATAGTCTCAGCTCCACCTAGATGCTCTGATCACAACTGCATGCACTTATCTCACTTAACATTCTTGTATGCCATGATTCAGCTTCATTTCCTTTCTTTAATGCAGTCTAAAGTCATCAGAAAAAGATAAATGGATTATTCATTTTTGATAATGCAACTTCAGATTTTCCAGACACCCAACTGCTGCTTTGCTCAGAGAAAAGTTAGAACTGAGCACCCACTTTTCTGCACCAGGAAAAATGTGATAGTTGGATAGCTTTTCCTATCCAACTCTAAAATCACAGTCACATCAATCTACCTCCTTGTCCTATGGAGCATCTCTGTTATCACAAAGCCTATTCAAAATTTCCCCAAGGGCCAAGACCAACACTTGGAAAAGAGTCTAACTTTGCACAAAACCAAAAGCATGCCCTATTACCCACCATCTCAGCCACCCCTGCCCGATCTCATTCTTTCTAGTGCTGTTATTTCAGACTTGTATCAGGTCTCAGCCTGAACACAGCTGGGAGCAGTGATCTCCACCCTGCCCCCACAGCCTGTGGAACATTAGTTGGAATCATTCATTCACTCATTCATTCATTCATTCATTCATTCACTGACAGAAATATCAAGAGGTTTCTTTACATGACAGCAAGATGCCTGGACTACCTGTCTGCCAGAAGGATCTCTTCAGCATTATGTAAATAACTGGCTGTTAGAGAGAGACTGCTTTGAAGTTAACATTTGCAGCACCCACAGCACTTGGGCTGGATCAGTTTTTACAGGGCTACTTTCATGGCAAGCTCTTTTTGTCCCATCCAAAGAGTTTCTTTGTGAGCAATAAATGAGGATGTATCTTGGGAATGGTCTGATACTTCAAAAGATTGTTCTTGTAGTTTATCTTGCAGTAAGCTTCTCCTCTGAAGGAAACGCTGCAGAGCCCTTGTATTGATCACAATGATAGTCATTTATCATTTGGCTGTCTGCACTCTCACTATCCAAAGCAAATCTTTGCAAGCTGTGACTTTTATTAGTTGATACATGTATAGATATATTTTCTCTTTTATAATGCAACACTTTTTTTCTGCAAACGCTTCAAAACAAGCTGGTCTTGCCGAAGTCCATGAAAGTTTACTCACTGCCTGGTGAATAACTGTAATTTAGACTATTTTGGGGATTTTAAAGTCAAGAATGTCTTTCTGTTTAAAAACCAGAAGTTTGGGGGTTTGGAGCTGTTTTGTTTAGCTGTGTTTCCTGTACTAAGTTTCAGTGGAGGTAAAAAAAAAGCAGCACTTGCACATCTAATCAGTTAGCCAAAGGCAGAAGCTAAAATCAGAAAAGGAAAATTGATAGCTACAACACATTTAATGGAAGTTTCTAACCTGCAATCAGTTTGTAGGAGCAGGGAAGACTGACATTTAAAACCATACCTACATACCCAGACACAAGTTTATTTTGAAGATGTTGAAAACTGTTTTAAAACATTTATTAACTTTTAATTTAACTTTTAAACTATTAATTTTTTAATTTAAAAAGACCATGTTCATATCTGGTTTTGGTTTTTTTTAAAATAAAATAATTACATACTAAGTTTTAGGTGTGAAAGCCATTACTTATGTCTACACCCATATACTTGATTTATCCTTGATCACAGGGTAATTTTCAACTATTTTAAATACTCTTGAGCTTAGCTGCAATGACACTTGGATGATTAGATGATTATCTGAACACAGTACAAACTTACGTAACCCCTTAAGCTGAACACCTCTTGTTCACAACAGCACCAAGAGTAGCAGTTCATGGGTTTTAATACATGATTTCTAGCATACAAGTATTAGATACTTGAGTAAATGTACATACTTCACAAAGCAATCCTGGCAATGCTCTGTTTTGCTGTAGTAGATTTCTGGGTGTTTTAAACTTCCTTCCTAAGACGGAAAGCTAAGAAGGCTACATGGTCATGGAAAAACTTCTGCTCAGTTCTGTAGATATTTTTTCCTCATTTCATGCACAACTTTTCTCTTTGGGAAGAACCTTTCTCTCCTTTTTTTTCTGCTTTGAGATACATGACCAATCTTATCTGATCTCAGCAGCCAGATTCTTTCACCTTTGGATTAGATTACATCCTACAGACAGTAAAAAAACTAGCCTGAAAACACAGGTTTGCATATGTTTTATGTAACAAGGATACTTCCCTATGTTTAGCAAGATGATATAATTTTCTGTTGTTTCCTGCCTTCATTCACTCTGAAGCCAGATGTCCACAGTTACATCACATGACAATGGGAAGACCCTTGAACAAACTAATAATAAAAATTAATTGCTTTTTATCAACAAGCCAGGCTAATTTTTACAGTACGGTGTAAATTGCAAAGTGGATCCTTTCAGTTTCTCTTTTCAACAGTTCTGCCTTTTCTGTCTTTATCAGAAGAGTTACTGTCATGGCAGTTGGGATACTCAGAACAGAAAAAGGAAAGAAAAATATCATGAGCAGGCTACAAACCCTGAAGATACCCAACATGCACACAGCATGGCAGCTCCAGAGATGCTGTGCCAAGCTACAGCTGATTCTGGGGGTAGAGCCAGAAAGCATGGAAATGGGGTGAAAAAGCAAGAAGCTGGCAGGGTTTCTCCAGTATTAATGGAAGAGAGAGCTAAATCTGAAAGTGAGCTCATGTCTGAGCCAAAGACAACCAGGAGAGCTGGTGGGAGAGGGTCAACAGTTGCAGGAGACCTGGTGATACTCAGGGTGCTCTTTAACAGCTGGCTTGGGAAACAGCTGTGATTTTAGCTGCCAGGTCCACTTGAGCTTCCTCCAGCACAACCTACTATTTGGAATTACACAGCAGCATATAGAAGGAACCACTGAATGCATATTCACAGATGTGGAAAATCAGAGCACGACGGTGTGGCATTTTCACAGCGATCTGTGAGGCTTTTTTCAGGCAAAATATCTGGATTTGGCAAGAGCTTTATCTTAAATGGATACTTCAAAAGCTTTAACCACACCTGTCTGACTTAATTTACAATGTAAGTCAGTATTACTACAGATGGGACTGATGGGAGTTTCAGAAAACTAGCACATACTTATCCCTCTGTAATCAGTCACGATTTAATTTAGAGCCAGTAGTCAGTAAATGAACAGTACAACGTCATCACCACAACTTCAATCCCTGCTGGAAAGCAATCGTTTTCAGAGACACAAGTAACTTCAGTTGTACACATGGTTCACAATGCTATGTTAACAGAAAAATAAAGACTTTCAGAAACTTACCACTGAGGTAAGAGCCATCTGAAAACTGTAGATTCGTGCAAGACCAAAGTCAGCCAGCTTTATCTGCCCGTTACTAGTTACAAGGATATTTTGGGGTTTCAGATCCCGATGCACCACACGATGCGAATGCAGAAAATCCAGTCCCCGAAACAGCTGAAGCATCATATCCTATACATAAAGAAGAAATCAATATGCAGTTATCAAGACAAAGTGGCAGGCAAACAAGTAAATCCCCTGTCATAATCTGAAAAACTAATTTAATAAATATTGACTTAATATGTGCACAGGAAATAAAACCAACTATTGATATAAAATGGATAGGATGTTGCAAAGACAAATGAAATTCAACAATGTCCTTAATGAGTTAATTTATGGTTTCTAGTTGAATTACCTGGGGTTAATTAGCAGTAGTATAAAGATTAACCATTATACTTTAAAAAATAGCAAAAGTGTGTCTCTAAATCCCTGGACAACTTCAAAAGAATGCTGTCCAAGTAAGAAAAATACACAGCATTTTTGCTCTTTAAATCACATGCCACTTTGCATTCTCACTAGCTTCGCTTTGTCCTGCTGTGGTGAAGTGAATTTTTATCATTCATTTTAACAGGCACAAGGACCTGTTTCAAACAGAAAAACTGTTTAAATGACCAATTTAATTTTATTTAATGTTATAGAGGGAAAAGGTTTACTTGGCAAAACCTGTTGTATAGAATTTACTGAAAAGGACAGAAACTACCTACACACGGAAGTTTAGCACTAAAACACTTCAATAATCATAATTCTGATTCTTCCTTCTGTTTATAGTGATACAATCTTCCATGACATTTCCACAGCTGAAGAAACTATTTAAGTGTACTCATGTTTTGACAATCTTAGTAATGTGAAAAGAATGAACTAGCAGACTCAAAACCAAATACTAGAAATCCCCTGCATTCCAAATTAGAAGGATACTGTCAACTTATATTTGCCAAACAGGCAGTTACAAGAAGATACTGCAACAAGAAAGAAAAAGAATGGATAAAGAAGTATATTTTCTGCTTGTAATTGACTTGAGCTCATGCAACTGCAGTTCGGTGTATGCTGGTGGCATATGCCCTTTCCATAATCCAGGCAGCAGGGTGTCCTCCAGTCCTGTTGTTAGCAACCAAAATGATCTTGGAGAAGGGCGTGGCATGAAAAAGAAAAGGGAAGAAGGATAACTCGAGGTTGGTTGCTTTTGTTCTTCTCTATGGACTCGGGCATGTTGCAAGTAAATATTCAAGGCACACTACTGAAAGGAATTATATCTGAACATAGGTGTAAAAATAGCTAAAAACATTCAGCTTGATAATATTGGTTAAGTTGGATGCATTTTTAAGGTAGGCTTTAGAGATATTGCTAAATAATTTAATACAAAATTATTATTTTCTTGTAATGTTTCCTGATCATTTATATAGAAAATATTGTAAAATATACAGACATTAAGTTTGGAAGCTCCCACCTGACCTCTGACAAAACAAGGCCATTTATGCATACAGCCAGTTTGTAAAGCAATCAGCTTTTATTTGAAGACCCCAATGATGGAGATTTTATCACGAAATTATGGATGCTGTGACAGTATTAAATTATTATCTCCTCTGAAGAAGGTGGTGAACTGAGAACCCCATTTCCTGCTAGCTGATGCCTTTTACTTCTTTTGCTTCCTCAGAAAAAACTGGGAACTGGTAATTTTGACAACTGGTGTAATATGGCTTGGACCTTTAAAAGAAATACACAAAGTATATTGAATCCTCTTGTATTTATACAATTTTTTTTTTTGCAGTTCAGAAGTTTGTAAGAACTACAACTCTGCAGGCTTCTGTCATCAGTAGAATTAATAAATGTCATATCTCGTCACTTTGTGACATTTTACCTTTTACCAAATCCCAAAAGTCTTTGGATCAGTCTTGCAGGTGTGAAGAACATGCCAACAGCATGATGCATATGGTTATTTTAAATATGAACTTAGCTATTTCACTGAATTTGGGCCTATTTTTTCTTTTTTATTCCAGCTTGACATAGTATCAAATAAGAAAATTATTTTAAAAACTTGAGTATTAGTCAGTAGACCCTGGCAAGTCCCTTTTTGGCGACATTCATTTGTAAACTTGGTAAACTCATCCAGGCAGTTACCAAACATATCAAGTGTATTTTTTCCAACAACTGATGCTGGCTTTGTTTCAACTTTCTTCCTCAAGCTCAGCATAACACAATTCTGCTCTGCTTATTTGAAGCTGCAAACAATGTCTTCAGGTTCTAAATTCATCCTTCTTCCAGCCAAAGGTAAAAAAACAAAATATTTGAAAATGCAAACTGGCATATCTTCCTTTCTACCCATTGGACTCCAAAGACAAATATCATTTACAGAAGTTCTCTTCACACACAAAAAATAAAACTTGCTGCAGAAAGGTGTACTGGGAGTGTAAATTTAAAATATGTTAGAAAGAGCAACTGGAGAGGAAAAAAGTGTTGTATCTCTTCTTCCTGGAAATTCAGGGTTAGTCCATATAAAAGCTGTTTTCTAGTATTCAGGTTGGACAGTTGATTACACTTATTACTTACTATGATAGGTATTAATAGATTTCAGTTCAAAATTATCTGGAAGAACAGCCCAAAGTTTTGTGTGTGTAAAGAAGGGCACTTGGATGTAGAAAGACTTTGCTATTTGTGATTCATTACTGCCCTGTTTTTAAATTTGCAGCAAGTTAGAAAAAGAGCAGAAGCCAAAATCACAACATAGGCTTATTATTATGAACTTTAAATACAGAATAACAAATGCAGCAGCTTAAAATTTTGTGCTGCACGTAAGCCTTGTCAAAAACCATTAGGCCTTGCTTTTGGAAAATGATTTTATTCAGTTGGTCAGCCACTTGCAAGAAACGTAAGGCAGGATCTGGGCTCTGTGCTTTCTTTGACGCTGTAACCAACATCAGAAGATACTAACCTTTGCTAGCAAATTGGATAAAGGCTGTAAACATGCACAAGCCAGATCACTACCTAATTAAATCAGGATAATTTCACTCCTCTAACGGAAATGCATCCATTTTTATTAGTGACGAACACCCAGTATTATCTCAATTACCAAGTTCTAGAAATAACTGCAAGATAGTCTTCATGTGCCTCAAGGATTAGTTTTTTCCATCTCTGCTTTTCCCTGAGAAATTCTCTGTGGTAGATAGGCATACCACACTTTGGAATTACAAAGAGAATTGTATTTCAAAAGTTAATTGAAAAATTATCAATTCTATTTAACAAGTAAGAACCTTTGCGTCTTAGGAGATTGAAGGAACAAGCTCTGATGAGTCATGATCAAACCTCTACTGATGTCTACCACTGTTCTTTGTATATTGTATGTTTGCAAACAAAGACACAGAATGTGCCTGTTGTTTCAGATTAGAGATTTCTGCCATACTCGAGTATCACAAAACCTATGATAGTTGGCTATTGCTCGAGTTGAAGATACATGCACACATTATCCCACTGCAACTACTTTCAGACAGTCACAGGTTTACAATGTTTTTCTTTTCAGGCTACATTTTCAATGCCATCTATGTGTAAATATAAAATATTTACCTGTTACTCAATTGAAAATGGAACTATTTTAGGATGCAATGAACAAGTACACTTTCTTTAGAGGAAAATATGTAGCTTTAATTTTGTAAGAGTCTCATAATGAAAACAGGATCAAAATTTATTATGGAAATGCTGCATCTTTGCTTGTTCCACCATGTAAGGTATTGATGATAATAGCTCAGTCTGATATTTACTGAGTTTATCAGCTCTGAATGTAAGGACCAAATTATGATGAACTCTTCAAGCGACACTGTATTATGTCATGAGTCTCAACAATACACAGAAATATATCCTGCATTATTCTTCCTCTGTCATCAGTGAGGATGGGGCTGGGCTTGGGCTAGGCTGAGCAGCTGCTTCTGCTGCCTTTGCCAAAGGCAATATTCACAGCTCACATTTTCCAACTCAGGCAGCAGGAACAGAAAACCCTGATTTCCTACACATTTTTGTCTCCACCTCGTCCTATCCCCTCTTGACTCTATGCTTCACTGACCTCTCTTAACCCTCGTCCAGCAGCTGATCCATAAATCCCTTCCAAACCATTGGCTTTCAAATACCACTCTGATCCTTTAAGTCACCCACCATCTTGACTCCCAACAAAAATATCTGTCAATTATCGCAGCAACTTACTGCTTATTTAAGACCTGCCAGATTTTCTGGCGGACTCCTCCTGCCTAATCCAAAAGATGATGGCATGGCTGTCAACCAAAACATTCAAGTATCTACTCAAAGACAAAAGAAACCCTAGGGCTGGTTTCAGTGTCAGTGTCTAGGCACCAGCAGCCAGGACTGCAGGGGCCTCAGCCAGGGACACCAGGGGCTGTGCCCTGCCAGACACGCTCAGCTCCAGCCGGCTCCGACCCACCCCAGCACATGGCTGGGCCCGTCGACCAGGATGGTGGTGCCTCCATGGAGATACATTCAAGGGCAGAAAAGGCTGCATGCAGGGAAAGAGGAGAAGAGAACAAAAAGAGTGAGAAACTGCACACGAAACACCAAGGTGAGAGAGGAGGAAGAGAAGAGAGGAGAAAGGAGAAGGTAGTCCATGGTGGAGGAGTTATCCACACTGCAGCTCATGAAGCAGGCAGATATTCCTGAGGGAACTGCAGCCTGTGGAGATGACCTAGGGTAGAGCAGGCACAAAGTGTGAGGAGGAAGGAGCAGGAGAGAGGAGCTGCTCCTATACTGCTTGGGGTTGGGGAGAGTCAGAAGTAATGTACAGCCTGGAAAAAAGGCAGGAGAAGGTGTTATTTGAATATTTGCTTTTTTTCTTTGCCCACCACTTGAACTAGCAAGTATCTACCTTGACTGGCATTAGACTAAGTTGATCTTCCCCAGGATAAATCTGTTTTGCTCATGATGGTACTTGGTAAGCAATCTTCCTCTCGTATCTCAGAGGTGGAAGAAGTCACTGAGTGCCTGGATGGGAGTCTGACTGCTGGATTAGGCCAACCCACCACCATGGTAAAGTATGGATGCTAGGTTTAGTCTTGGTAAAGGGGAACAAAGTGATATGCAACCTGAAGGAAAACACCAAGTGTAATGTATCTTCAGAGAACAGGTGCACCCTGAGATAGCATACACTTATAACTGGCTGCTCATCATGGTTTTCCTCCACTGGCTACAATGTGAAGAAAGAAAAACCTTGAAACAGGTTGGCCTTCGTTACAGTGATAGGAGTTCCTAATATCAAAGAGAATAATTCAGTGGAAGCCCACAAATATACTCAGGTGAGTCACCAAATAAAAGCAACACAATGCACAGCCATGCAAACTACAACAGACCCTAAATTTGCACTAATAAACAGATTTTACATGTTTTTGGGGTTTTTTTTAACCTGCCTGTTTTCCTCTTCCTGCCCTATTTCTATGGTAACATTTTGTAAAGCACAATAATCATTTGGCATCTCCTAACACTCCTCCTACTCTGCATGAGTATCTCATGCACCTTCACAACTTGGATCCTTCACCCAAAGTTTCCGTTTATCTGCAACTAATTTTTCTTTTTGCTGAGAAGAATGGAATGTCCCTATTTTACATGGCAGGTGTTGGAATACTCATCCTGAACATTTCCTGTAAGAGTTTTTGCGCAAAAGGCGACCACAAGTGTAAACAAAGGGGATGAGTTTTAGACTTTTAGCAATGTGTGATGAATCAGACAAGGTAGTTTCATTAAAAGGCTCACTGCCTCTCACTGGAATTGGACCTTCTCAGAGCAGAAGGGGAGCAGCATGAGGCTTCCTTCATGTCCTACTCAGTTATACAGAATCCCCAACCACTGAATTACTCTCAATTTAAAGGGTGATTTTATACATGCTGGAATGAAAGTTTAAAGAGCTGTCCCATTCTCTGAGGCCTATTTTTGAAGCAGAATAATTACAGCCCTTCTATGGTTATACTTTGTAACAAACAGTCAACATTAATTAATGCCAAAAAAACAATGGCATTCCTGAGGAATTACACAGTACAGATACATGAATAGCAAAAGACATGATTAATGTTGTTACACTGAATCCCAAAGGCATTAGCAATAATGTAGTGATTCCCTGTTAAATGCAGTGATTTTCTTTTTTAATTTTTGTCCTCACACTGGGCTGGGAACCCATCACCAGCCTATCTAGAATTCCATGACTGTGATGGAGGAGGCAGATGCAATTTGCCACTGTCTGTGGAGCTCCAGGATACTCTTCTCCATGCAGCTGGCTGGATGCAGTGGGTGGGACACAGTAAGAGGCAGACAGATCTCTGCCCTTGTGCCCTATTCCTTTTCTCAGAAGAAAGCTATTCTGATCAGTCTCCCTGCAGGGCATTCAGAAAGGGGATGAGGAGGCTGTCTTTGCCTTCTCCTAGCCACACATCCACTATCCAACTAAATATATACAGGACATAGAGCTCTTCATCTCCCTTACACTGGGTAACTGTTTATCTCAGAGTAATCCTATTCCTTTCCATAAAAGTATTCACAGGGTAAGGGTCACTCCTCAGAAGAGAAGACTGCTGTGATACTCCTGTCAATTAACTAGAAGTACCAAGAGAATGTGAACTTCACAGCATGTTAGATTTAAATATGTTTACTGTTTTGATAAGAGAACAATAAATTCAAATCATCTATTCACTTAGCCTTATTAATCAACCTTACTATACAAGATAACATATTACTTTTCTGTTTGTAAAGTATTGTGTAGAGAAAGATACACTCAATTTATTTAGTGTATTATTAATATCTGATAAGCACATGCAAGGAATTGTTCTAACAATTGGTGGTGTTTTCTATGCTGATACGGTAAAGGTAAATAATTTGTTGAAAAATCATTAAGTTAGATATATGTTTCAACATGAAGTAAAATACTTGTAATTATCTTTGAATTGTAGAACTATTTTAATCATACAAAAAGTACTTTAATGCACTTAGGAGTAGAGTAAAAGATATGTTAAAATATACTCTGATAAAAAGCAAAGCCTCTATTTTAAACTGCTTTTGTAAGAAAGAAAGCCCAACTCATACAAGGGATTTTGGATTTTCCAATTGTTAAGATGAAGAACCCTGTGGACGTGCACACTGACAAAAGTATGCATGTATATATACACACATTATAATGTTTTGAATAATCCCACTGAAGACAATGCTATCTATATCCACTGCAATAAACACTAAAATGAATATAGTTGTGCTGTTTGTTTTGTGTTTTGTTGGTTTTCCGTGGGGTTTTTAAATTTTTTTAATGGCTAGAATTATTTGTGTAGCAATTTAAAAGATAAAATACCTGAAGGAGTGGAGTCTATAGAACACTGTTTTGAAGACTGTTTTTGTTGGTATTGGAAGTAGCAAGGTAATCAAGATTAGAAGGTCCTAAATAAATTACTTTGAAATACAGTAATTGGTCAATTAGTTCAGAGCCAGCCTAATAAAAATGGCACATGTAACTATTATGCACAGACCTGCCTGTATACTATGAACCATTATATGTCAGTCCAAATCAACTGTGCACGAGATTAAAGAAAAATACAGAATTTTAACTGAACTACAAAGGTCCACGGTAGTATTTGAAAAACTTTGAGGCTCATCAATGCTATTGCATTGCTGTGTATTTTTGCTGTGAATTTCATGAATGTATATCATAGCTTTCATTACAGAGGAACTGTTTTCCCTTCTTGTGCACCTGTACATAGACTGAAATCAATTCACAGCCATCACAGTAGGCCTAACATGTTTTAGTTCCTCTGCTTAAAATTGCCAACTGTTCCTTCTGAGTTAGAAAAGAACTGATAAATTCGTACTGCCGCAGGAGAACATACTTTGCAGAGCTCCAAACACTGCTCAAACACCAGAGCAAAGGCAGCCTAAGTCAGAATGGACTACGACAATAGATGCACCCAACTGTGTTAGACGAACTGCTCTGAGTTGTTCCTTCTGTCTACCCTCCTTAAAATAAGGACTGGGACTCATATTTTACGGGTTGGTAAAAGTTTCAATCTAAGTATGTCTCTGTCTTACCAGAACCTTAATGCTGACAGATTGCCATGCTGATCTCAGTAGCTGTGAACCAAAGACCAAATTCAGTATATAACATGTCTACTTAACATCTCTGGGAGACATATGTACATACACATGCTTGAGCACACACGTGGACGCATTTTATTTAAGTTTATGTAAGTCCTTCCACTTCAATTTCTAATTTTATAGCTCAACATCTGTCAAGTCAGTTTGAAATCCAGATCTTTCAAGTTTTACTTTTCCATCTGCTATTTTTTCATATTTGATGAGAAGAATATGCATGACTGAAAAGAAACCTACATGTATGTTGTTCAGCTTATGTTCAGTCATTCAGTGTACCAAAAATTCTGTCGAAGTGGAATTACCAGACATGCAAATGAAACACACAGCATTTCCCATCTTCTACTGGTATTTGTCAGATAAAATACATGAGAATTGAACAGAGGGGAAGTCTGTTTTAACACTCTGGCAGAAACTGGCAAATGTGGCACTGTTAACAAGACTTGTCCTGTATGGGAAAATTTTATAGCAGGCAAATGTAACTTTGTGATTGACAAAGTCTTTTTCAGTGCTCAAACCCTTCCACTCTTTGTGCCCTGCAGAAAAAACACAAGGCACAGCTTTTAACAGGATTTATGGATCTGAGCCTGGATAAGCAAAACACTCATGTTTCTTTATGTATCTCTGGATGATGAAATCACAGTTTTGTACAAATACCTTCTGGGAAACTTCCCTTCTTTTATTAAAACCTTTTAAAAACTGTATTGGAAACAGCAGTTTCTCACAGAGCTTCCTGGTTTGACAAGTTGTTACTACTCTGTTCTTTTATTCTTCATACAATCTGAAAAAGAAATGAAGATGAAAATGTACCATGAAATCCCCCAAATTCCTTCCTGCCTCATCCAGTTGGTAAAGTTCCATACAAATGACTTGAAATAGCACCTGTGATTTGTATGCACAGGCTGTGAAGACACTTCTATCTAGCACATGTCTAGGGATTGACACCTGAATGAATCTGGTATCTAAACATTACAGTAGGTCACACTGCAGTCTGAATTCTGGAGTACACTTTTCATACAATTAGAGCTTCTTTAATCCTCAGCAGGATAAGTCACATTCTTCCTTCAGCTGATGCTGTGAGCCTCCTTCTTCTGAGGTAAAATCCAGACTTTAGCTTGACTAAGTCAATCTGGAACAATGTGTATACACCCCTATCTCGATCACTTTAGTGCTTTTTAGTTTTTAAAAACTGAGTTTTGGTTGCTCCTAATAGTATGTATTTCCTTCTCTCATTGTGGGGTATCACTGCCACTTCCTCTCCAGCGTCTTTGTTTTGGCATTATTACCCATCTGTATTTTGGGACATCACCACTTGCAATCCTTGTGGAAGCTCTCCTGACACAATCAGAAATCATTCCACCACAAAAATCCACAAAGCTGGATGTAACTCCCTTAAACTACTTCAGTATGCTTTGGGGAAGAGTGCACAGAAATCACTGTCTCACTCCCTCTCACAATCTGCAAACTACAGTAAATTATCCAACACTGATGAGTTGATTGTCCTCCTGTGCCTCTCACACCAGTCCTTATGAGGAAAGATATCAACAAACAAACCCTCTTCTCTAGGAAGAATGCTGCTCCGGCAGCACTAGAGCTCTTTACCAGCATCTTCCTGATGCCATTGGCCAGAACAGCTCTTCCTAATTTCCTCAAACTCCAGGAAGGGTTAAAATATGGCATTTGTTGACAGACGACACTCCTTGCTAACAGGAAGGACACGTTGCTGTGGGGCCCAGATCTCGGCTTCTCCTTCCCTGCAGCTGTCTGTGGACAGCAGCTAATTGTATCCACTTGTTTAACCTCGGGGATAACGTCTGGAGGGGACCAAGTGCCACAAGCGTACTTTTTTTTTTAACGGTCATTTCCTCTCTGGTGTAACTTGCATGACAGCATGTGACAAGCAGAAATTAATGGGGACACTGCTGTGCCAATACCTCTTGAATTGCTTTGACACTGGCTGCAGGCTGCCTGCTTGGCCACCCAGCCAAGACCTCACATGAAATGTGGCAAGGGGCCCACAGCTCTATTCACTAACAAGCCAGCTGGTCAGTGATTAGAAAGCTCAAACAACACTGTGCACATACATCGAGAAAAATGCTTTACAAGCAGCTTTGGACTTAGGTGGTAAAACACCTTAGAAGAGTAAATCTGTAAATTTATCTTAGGGACTGCTAACTTAAGATAACATTAAAAATAATGCAGAAGGCCTGGGAAGATGACTGCCCTATATTGTCACCTAGGTGCAAGAAGGACTAACCTCAGAACAAAGACTAACATCTTGATGTGCTCAAAATCATGTGCAAACAGGTCAGAACACATGGATTCTGGTCCAAAGGAGCACTCAAATTATGTAAATATAGAGATTTATGACAGACTACTCTTCTTAATGGTCTATCAACATCTTGGCAACATTACTGACATTTCTACAGAAAGTCTCATTGAATCTGTCTGCAGTGTTTATACTGATTTGTTTATATGCTGATACATAGCAACAAAGGATGAGCCTTTAGAAGCATCTCAAGGGATCTGGATGATCAGATCTCATACACCCAAGGCAGCTTTGTACCTTTCACCCAAGACTTTTTTGAAAACTGTCAGATCCTTGACTAGACACAAAAGGCTCAAGATTGTTCCTTTATTTTCTCTCTTCAGTTGCTTTTTAAAATAGTAGCCACTGAAAGTACATAGGCTCTTGATGAAACACCTGATGGCAACATGAAAACATGTTACGCTTTTTTAAAACTGAGAAAAAAGCAGTCAATAGGATCCCAGAGATTTAGAACACAACCATCATTTAAAATAAGTAAGACCTGGGCACTTAATTCCTAGGGCTCCTTCACAGTTATAAACTCATTCCAGCAATTTCTGTTTGATGAAAATCTTGTTTAAACTTACAATAATGCAGGCCTGATCAATCTCTTGATACATAAGGAAATACATTTGTGGTTTATACAGATACATCAGGGCTCAAGGCACTGTAAAAGGAGGTGGCTGGACAGTAGAGTCACTTTTTCAGATTAGAAACTGAGGTTACTGAAGAGTTTGGACCTAATTTTGAGGGCTTCCACTGGAGAAACTTTAGAGGAATCCAGCATAGTCATGAATGGCAATTGCATGTTGAGGAAGAAGATGGCCTCATATTAGGCACAATGAAGTCCAATGAAGTTACTGTGACTCTACCCATCAATTTTCAAAGGCCTAAGCTGGTCCCACTGCTTTTTATTATTCCTATTTTCCTCCCACAGTCACTGGAACCAACAGTATCTTCACAGAGAAGATAACCAACCTTCACTGAGACAAAAACATCAGTATGACACCAGGCATCAATATACTACTATTCTCTAAGGTTAGACACCTTAATAAATAGTCAACAGCTGTTATTAAAGATGCGAACACAGAGGGAAGTAGGAAGACAATCCCTTCCTAATCTCTCCAGGGAATATATAATAAATAAAGCTCAATTGTGTGACTTTTAAAAAGTTACTTCAATATTATTATTTTTTTTTGCTTGTGGAGTACTTGGCACAGCAGAAAAATCATGATGCTCCTAAGTGCTGTAAAATGGCTCAACATTGGGGTCTATTACTACCCCAGTTCCAGTCACAGGAGTAAATTTCACTTTGCTGCCTCTCTTGCTCCATATTATAAATTCAGGGATAATGGTTAACTAATTCATGAGCACTGCAAAGATTAACTAGTTAATGTTTGTTAAATACACCAAAGAACTAGATTTTGAGTCCGGTTAAAAGGCTTAAGAAGCTTGAAGAAAATCAAAGATATATAGAAGAGGAAAGCTTTTATTTTTCTACAATTCACAGGAAAAAACAGGCTTCAAAAAAAACATGAGAGGGAACAGTGGCCTACTGAAATCAGCTTGCCCAGGATTCCCATCTAAGAACTTTACATATAGCTTTGCAATGCTGTTATAGCATTGTTTGAGCTCTCTAAATAGTCTTTAGGATGAGCGTCTTACTGATACCTTACTACAATGTAAGTTAAAAGTAGGAAACAAGATAATCGTTTCTTGGAAGCACTCAGCAGATCCAGTTGCTCTCCATGTTTACAGCAGCAACTAATTTGCAATTCTATTAACTTGAATTAACAGCTCCTGAACCAACAACTTTAAAAAGGGAATAGGCAAGCCTCTCATCCTACAGACAAGGCAAAGAGAAGACATTTTACAAGAGGAATAGAGCATCTACACAAAGACTTTTGTTTTCACTGAAAGGATGAGAAGTTTGCTGTTAGCACCATACTAGGGGAACGGCTACCCATTCCACTGCATTTACATGGTCTATCACTTTCTCCTTTCTTTTCTCATTTCTCACCTTTTCATTTATATCTCTCCCTCCTCCCTTCATGAGTCCTGCTGTCCCTTCCTTCCCCATTCCCATTTCTGACCCTTCTTGTCATGCCTGCACTGCTGCATGCTGTTCCACTTCACACTCACTCCCAGGGCCTGAGGCCCTACTCCACCTCTTTGGGTTGCTGCCTCTCGAAGCCCAGGTGATAACCAGGCAAGGTAGGCCACTGGAAGATGCCAGCTACAAGCATTTCTCAGCAGCCCATCTCTGGATTTCAGATATTACAAACTGCAGCAGGCAGTGATATGACTGTGATGTCTGCTGTGGCTGCAGCAGCTGTGGGAGATGGTCCCCCATGTCTGCTGAGCCTCTCAAAGGGACATGTGCCACAGCCCCTCCAGTTCTGACCAAAATGACACTGATTTACATTAGCACACATTAGTGTAAACCTTGCCTTGTTTTCTTTTGAACACTTGACTGATTCTAAAAAAAAAGCAGGTATCTTCAACTTACAGTGACACAATGAGCAATGAGCCTACTTATTTCCTGATGTTAACACAATAAACAAGAATCAGCTCTACTTTGGGGGTGAGAGGAAAGGTGCAACGTGAGAGCTGATAGTCTTGGCAGGGGAGAAGATGGCCTCTGATATTTCACAGGCAGAGGATATTTACTCCCTTCACCTTCCCAAATACTAAACAAGCAAACTCTTAAGATATTTTTAATAAAAAGCCACTGGTATGTTAGAAGTTAGTGTGCAAAAACAACCAATCAATGGAACAAACTGCCTCCTTGAAGATATGTCTTTTGAAAGTGAAGTGTCACAAATGATGCATATGAGAAATGCAGCTTGTGGCAAATGCAGCATTGCTTCTCAAAAAGGTAACCTGTGACAAGCAGCAAAGTATGCTATTAATTATGCAGTTTGGAAAATAAAACTACAAGTATTCCTGTGTGTATTTACTGTAACTATTAATGCAAAACCTGTGAGAAAAAAAGTTTCTATGATCCAGACAACCTGGACCATGTATGACTGAATCAGGTCCCAGAAACTGAAGTCTTCTGTTTTCCCTATCAACAATAACAAAATAATTACAAATCATACAATCCAATATCAAACTCCACATTATTCTAAAACTACTGTCAATTAAGGGCAATGAGAAGCGCAAATGAGAGAGGCTAGGGATCACTATCAAAGGACTTCTGTTTTCTTTTGTTTATTAAATAGCAACTGTATTATTTACTGCAGCTTTGCAAGCTAGTGAGCAGCTGGGTGTGACACATTTCCATGCTCTGTAACCTCTCCTTATGCTTCGTTAGATTCCTTATCAGGACCAGAAGAAAAGAAATCTCTCTGTTATGCTTTTCCTGTGGCAAAGAAAAAGACAAGATGATGACTTTCCAGCTCATTTCACTTGTACAACGTTCTCATCAATCACCATGGGGTAGGTCTTTGTTATTTTCACTGAAGGACTGTTCTTAGTTTTCTGTCACAATAAAACATGACTCCACTAATTAGTAAATCAAGGTTACCTCTACCACATTTGCAAAAGAACAAAATGCAAACATAAGGCTAAAACTACTTCTGAAATATTTTCCAAGGCCCCAGCTTCACAGAGATAAACCTAAGTCAAGCTAGGTGTAAATTCCTTTAATTGAAACAGAAGTTAAGGTCTGAAACACTCAGAGTAGATGATGTAAGGAAGCTAAACTAACCATTTCATCAAGAATCAAAAGCTTTCTGCTTGTTTTGCAACTTTCTGCTCCAGAAACCGAGCAAAGAAACTGTAGTTTATTTTCATATTAAACTCCCTGTGAAGCATGCATCTCTGCAGCTTTGGCTTTCTATAGCCCACTCAGCTTGGCCTCTATTCTCCTTTTCTTATGTCTTTAATAATGTTTTAGACATCAGCAGGAATTATGTGAGCAAACAAAAAGCAAGAAAAAGTGGTATCTTCTAAGCACAGCAAATACATAATGCAAAATGCTTTGTAACATGGTGTCTCCTCTAACTTAATGTTTTTATATGTATTTTCCCTTTTGGTCTGTGCCGTTTCTCACTGAGTGTCAGCTATACACAACATACTATTGTAATAACAAGCATATGGCTCAGAGCTTACTGCTGACATTTTCAGAATTCAATTTAGACATTTTTATTTAAATGCATGAAAGGTATGTGTATACTCTTTCATTAACTGCATTTTGCATTTGTAATGTTCTACGTACTCTTTTGGAACCATCTCCATTAAAATGCCAACTCTGGGTTTGGATAGCAAATATTTCCTTTGTAACACTAAGGGAGGAGTATGTTACTGTCAAAATTTCTCTCCAGAAAGTCCTTCCTAAAATATTTACCCTGCTAGTCACAACAGGAATATCTGAAGTTAATTCAAAATGAAAGAATATTTTAGAATGAATCATAAACTCGATGTTAAAAAAAGGTAACAGGCTGCCATTCCAATGCCCCTTCCCTGTTGTAAAACTAAATTAAATACAACCCTGCATTTCCATCCACAAAATACTGTAACATTTTGGAGTGTTCTGAACTTTCCTAATTGTAGTTATGCAACAGAACTATCATAGCCTAAAACAAAGGATGAAAATTCAGCAGCTGACTTTATTGGCTTAGAAATTAAGCACTCTTAAGAGATGGTTAACATGTCCTCTTGATTATTTTTGGTACTTTAAAGTTACAGTGCAATGCTTCCTATTGTATAGACAAAAAAAAGTGGGACATTTTAGAATACTTACAATTTTTACGGAGTTGTTTGTAAAGTCACATATCTAGCAACAGTGAAAACCATTGAGCAGTAAATTTATTTACAATTAAGCCACTAATTTCAAAGGACCCTTCAAGATATAAGACACTGCTCAACATTAATAAAGACAGAATGCAATGGCATTTGTTGAACTGATCACAATGGTAAAATACAGCTTCTTCATGGAAATGGGAATTCTCAAGGGTCATTATTTTCAAAGAAGGCAAATAGGATAGATATTCTGTGGCCACAACAGCTATGATATTAATGAAAAACAGATAAGAGCAAAACAGTCCACCAAACTCTGTGATCCTTGGATCCCTTTGCCATTACTGAGTCAGTTTACCATCCTGACCAGCTATGACACATTTTTGTGAATAGTCAGGAGTCTGGTTCCAAATGCACAGACACTGCTTAAACATAAGTTTTGAGGGAAGACTACTTCACTCTGACAAAGCATTTAAACACAAGCAAAACACATGTTTTATGACTAATCTGAGACTAAGGAAACAATGGTTTCAATTCTTCTTTGTTCTAAACTTAGAATTCATCAGGTCAGTAGCACAGGCTAACAACTGATTCTCCTCTGTTAGCTTCTCTGATTCAGTCTTTCAACCTCATTTTTAATAGTGGAGCAATCTGTTGACATAAAATTAAGCAGAAACTTAAGTTTTGCTGAAGCAGAGCCTCTGCTCCCTTTGGGGTTTTTTCCTTTGGGATTGAAGTTGAACCAGAAAGTGCAAGTATATGTTCCAGCATGATTTTAAATGTTTTATGTGTACAGACGTGTTAGTACGGTATAGATGTAACAGTAAAGGAGAAGTAAGATGAACCTAAAATAGTGATGTTTCTAAGTCTTTGGATAAGGTTTCCAATCCAAAAATGAAGGACAGATTCAGGCTTTGAAGTAAAACAAATAGAAGACTGATTGTCGGCTGCTGCTAACAGCATTGCCCCACACTCACTCCTAGAGGAAAACCCTGGGAATCCCACAGTTACACATAGCAGGATTTGACCCTCTGTGAAGGATTTGTGCTTGGAGTACCGACATTGGCAAATGCTACAAAACCACATCTGATTTATTAAAATGACAAATAAATTAATCATTAAAATTTCTAAATATTTTCCCTTGCTGCTGCACCAAGAACAAACAACAAATGGTATTTCTGTTATTTCACTTGCCTTTCCATTCTGAATTTTCTGTCTTCTGGCAGCTGCTTGAGAAGTTACCAGTAATGTGTGTCTTTTGTTTGGACTTCTTAAAAATGATATTCTCAAAATGGAAGGAAGCTCATTTTATTTCACTCTGAAACCTGAGAAACCTGTAACATGAACCATACACTGATTACAGAGCACTGATATATAAAGGAAGCAGTTGTGTAAATGTGTGAAGTGACTGTGGTGGGGAAACAGCAATGAGAAGCACTGTTTCACACAAACAATGCTGTTGTAGCATCTGACTATCGCAACTCATGTTTAACAAGGTACTGTGTAAAGATCATTCAAAAAGGAGGACCTATTATGGTGAGCACCAAAGTCAAGGCTTTCCACACAGCCTCTTTTGTTAAAAGCTCACAAATAAAATGGACAAGACAGACCCCAGGTAGAGAACTAGTGAGACAGTTCCATGATGCTACATTTTTATGGGAGTAGTCTGGAGGACACAGGCAAAACAGAAAGAAAAGTGATGGAGAGAAAAGTTCTAGAGGAAGAGAAAGAACAGAAGAGTACTTTACTGTGTAAATATGAAGTGAAAGTGAGATGAAAAAATTAAGGCGAAAGAGAAGGATGGAAAGAGAAAAAGGATCAAAAACCAGGAATTGCACAGGTAGAGAACATGGAGTTGAAATCACTGAAAGCAGCTCTGAGTGTCAGAAGGTTTTGGCTTTGGTAGCTCCAGCAGCTGAATGTAGCTGGCTGATGCCCTGGCGGGTGATTCTCTGCAGTTTCATGCCTGATGGCCCGAGGACAGGAAGCAGGGAGGAACCGTGTCTGCTCTGGTATCCACAGGGGCGGGTGGGACGGGGGCTCTCCATGTGTCTCTCATCTGACACACTGAATAGGAGGGAGAGGCACAGCTTTGGCTGGGTCTGGTTTTATTCCTTTCCTATGAATATAACAGCTCAGCTGCCTTGGATGATGAGCTATGGGATGGACTCTGGGAATCAGCACATACATGTCTGTGTATTTACACACCCATACATATATATACACACATACATATATATTCATACCTACACACACATGTATGTACGTGCACATGTATGTGCAGTGTGCTTTCATATGTATACACGTGAAGGCAATATACACCAAACCACTCTCTAGACACAGCAGGAGAACTGGTGCTATCCCTCAAGTATCTGTGCACTCTTTAAGCATCTTCATTGCCAGTTCTGGCCTTTTCTGCACCACACCTATTCTGAGAAAATGAACTCTGGAGACAGTAGAATGATGATCATAGTTTCCCTTTCTCTCACTCAAATAGCAATATTTTTTTCTGCAAATACGTTAGAGGACTTTTACAATATACATTTATATATATGTATGTGTGTTTATGTGTCTATGTACTCATAAATAATTGAAAATTCTTTAAGCTGACTTTATATTCTACACATGAAAACATGTAATACAAAAAAATTCCATCTCTGTCCATTTGTATGGACTTTGTTTTCTGGTGTAAGCTAAATGCATCTTCTGTGGAGGAAAAGAAACAAACAAAACATATCTTGATTAAATCAGTATGCCACAAAAGTAACATGCTTCAAATTAATTTTTACTGGGTACAATAACCTGCCTATTCACTGGCATAAAACCAGCACATACAGCTAGTCCAAAAGTATTAAATTTCTCTTGGGGTGGAACAGAGAAAACAGTTATATGGAAAAATAACTTACTTGATGACAATATTATATTTTATTAGCTATGAGTTTTCTGTGGCCAACTTTTGAATTGTTTTACACTATGGCTCTATAATTGCTGTTAGTAAATATAGACACTTTGTAAATATTCTAGTTTAGAGAATCTGAGCTGCAGTAACTTGGGTTGACTGAGATGGTAAACATATTCTGCTACAATGCTTCTTGTCCCAGATCAGCTGAGTTCAATCCTTAGAATCCTGTGTTCAGTAAGAAAAACATGTTGCCCAGTTTTCCCAAGTATCTACCTTGTCACAATTTGTGCTACTGTCTACTCTTCCCCTTCTCTGTGTGCTTGCTTTGGGATGAAGTACAACTCTGTAGGTGTACTGCATAGGGGACTGACTTCTTTCCAGTGCACAAACTACTATTAAGAAAGTAATTCTTATCTGCCCTCGCAAAAATCAAGAATGGCTCTTAGAACGTCTTCTCTTTACCTCACATCTGCTGCAAAATAAATCTTCAATTTATTTGTCAGAAGTAGCATACGGCTTGTAAGCAAATTTAGAACATGGGTAAATCCAAACATTTCATTCTATTTTTCTGCCACTGCTTTACGTGCACCATCAGCTGCAACAGCTTTCTCGTAATTGCTTTAAATGTGGCATATCGTATTTGATGAAGAGAAAGACTCTGGAAACATGGGTGACACTTCTGATCACTGAGGCAGGATGTGCTTGCACAGCAAGTTGTGCCTGTGCACCACCACCATGAGATGAAAGCATCTCAAAAATACTCCCCACGTGGAGGAACTGTCACTGCCTGGATGTAGAACTGTGTGGCACTGTCCCTGACATGCTGCCTGGCAGCTCACCCCTACTTCTGTACCTGATTGACCATTATTCCTACCAAGTTCTTTCAGTATCATCAAAGCATTTCACATAGCAATTGGTACCATGCTGATGTTCCAGTAGCAAAAAACCAGTGTCATTAATAATCTGACAGCATCTCAAGGGAATGTAGAGCAGTATGACCCAAAAATTTTTTTATGCATCACATCCGTGTCCAGCTCTGCTGAATTAACAGAAATGAAACGAGCTGATAGCAACATTTCACTTCCAGTTTTTGTAATACTGCAATTTTGCAATGACTTGATCATAAATCCGTTCTACCAAGGCTCAATGTCCTTCCCTGCCCACAATTCAGAATCTCTTCAGTTTCTTAATCTCCTCTGACTTTCTGAATAAAGATGATTTCTGGCCCTCCATCTACTGAAAACAATAGCTTCCTTCTGACTTCAAAAAGGATGTGTCCCTTAGGGCCCCACTGGACTGTAATGCTGCCTTAAGAGTAGGGACTACAAAAGTAAAGTAGGTTGAGATGTCTATTTACAGAATCCTTGATAGACATCATTTCACACTGACATTTTTAATTCAGTGTCATTGTTTTGAAAGACTAAAATTATTATTTCAGACAGGTTGCTTTCATGAATTATGCTCCAGTGTTGCTTGACTGTGTTCCAAACTGGAACAAATGAAAAAATGTGAAGCGCTCCAATGATTTTAAATCACTCTAGTCAGGATAGAGTGATTTAAAATTATTGGAGTGCCTCACATTTTTATGAGCTCTCAGTTTCCAAGCAATGGAGGTCTGACCAGTCTTAGGCTACTGCACTGCAAAAAACAACTATACATTATCATCAGATTGAAAAGGTTTGCATTTGAATTTGGAAATGGTAGAAATTTGAAGATATTTAACACCACCATAATTAAAATCAGTGGCTGTACACTACCTGTAAAAAGGCCCAAGCTAAAGAAGTAACTGCAAAGATACCAGACTATATTGCATAACATCCTGTGAACTGCAGTCCCTTTATTCACAGAATCATGACTCCTCCTAACCCCTTGGTCAGCTTGTACATGGCTACCTGCTAACAGCCAGAGATGTGTCTGTGCCTCTACATGCAGCACAGTATGGGAAAGAAATTACAGCACCTAAAACAGAGAGAGCAACCATTATGGAGAACATCCATTTTTTAGTGTTTAGTTCCTTCAGAGCTTGTGCAGGACACCTACTCTCTCTCCTACCCTTTCATGAAGAAGTCCAATCCCTAATAGCAGGATAACAGAGAAAGAAAAAAAAAAAAGATTTATCCCATAATGATGTATCAGTTCAACCCTTTTGTTTTTAATTTATTTTTACTGACAACTCTTCTTTAATTTATAATACAGATTCAGAACAAAATTTGTTGCAAAACAATCCACAAAAATTAAATCCTTAGCAGCTGTAAATGGGCATCATTTCACTGAAGCTAATGGAGTTACACTTGTTAGTATTAGTTGGGGATCTGATCCATTATTTGTACACTCCAAATTCCTCACTAAGGTTTGCTTCTTTCTTTACCATAAAAGTACTGACAAGAAGCTCTTCTGTTAGTATCTTTCTTATTAATTCAAGTAGGGTTTTCCTTTTTAGTGGTTTTTAACTTTGATGTTGTTAAATGCAGCCACACTCTGAAGACTCTCAGTACTGGTGAATCTGTTTTCCTGGAATATCTTGCTTTATTTTCAGAACTGCATGATTGTGTGACATCTGCTTCACATCTCATACGTGATCAACTGAGTAGGTACAACCATGGCATATGGCTGAGTCACCTCACAACAGTGAACACTGGTCTGCTTTCTGAGAAACAGCATCTTCATATTAATTTTCTAAGTGTCTTGCAAAGATGTGATCAGTCTGCCTGGTTTAATAGCAGGTAATAGAAGCTAAGGACATGCACAGGGATGCAACAATAACATGTATTCCATGACTGAGGCTAATATTTAAAAATTCAGTTTATGGGCTACTATCTGATAAACCCACAAAAGGGAATTAGGTTCACTGCTGTACTTTCTAAATTTTAGACATCTGTACCCAAATCAGATGGGTATATCAGTTTTCTATGCAAAGAAGTAAATATCCAAAAAATATCCACAGAAGCCATTCCTTAAGGAACCAGGACACAACAGAGAAAAACATATACATTGAAGCCTGCTCACTCTGTGATTTGGCTGCCCTGTTCAAGGCTGGAGGGAATACCATGAAGATTCACGAATCACAGACCTGGGCAGAAGGACATTTCCAGCTTTTGTAACATTCCATGATAGATAACATACACACCTACTATACTGGAAACTTTTGTTCTGTTACCTCCTGTGCTGACTGTCAGATTGAAATACACACAGCCCACTTAGCACACGTAGCCGAAACTCTAAACTTCTATAAGAAAACTACTACAAGAAGCCGTAAGTCTATTTATAATGACATTACCTCACAAAGTTAACTTTATTCATTACTAAAATTAAAGAACCTAATAACAGTTTGTTGTCCCCCCTCACTTTTACAAACTCTTTGGTCCAGCAGTACAAGATGACTGGAAGGAACTCCAGAGAACTGTTCTGTAACCACTTAATGTACAGCTTTATATACTAAGCCATCACATGCATAGATTAATTTAAAATAAATAATAATAACAGCTTTATAATAAAGCTAAGTATTATTAAATACATTGCAGTATCTTAAACCAATAAGCACCATCTTGGTTGCATATGCATGATTCTCACATGAAAAATGTAGTTAGTGTTATAATAACCACATCCATATCAAAATTATTTAGGAGCAAAAAAGCCACGCCAGTTTCACAAGCATCAGAACAAAATGTGACCACGCAGCTTAAACATGCTTCAGTCCCAAAGGCTAAGACATCAAAATGCTTTAGTGGTCTGTTAACTGTTTAAAAGAAAATCATCTTTCTGTGGCAGACGTGTCATTCCCACTTCCACTACCCTTATGCCAACTAACATAAACTCCTAATGAGCCAAGTCTCTCGAACGCTCAACTGTTAAGACCATTAACATCACCAAGACCTGTGCATGACTAACAGCTGTGTCCAAAGGAAACTGAACTCACACCTTCAATTTCCACATAAACTGCCCTAGAGTTAGAGTACCCCTGGAAGAAAAGAAGGGAGAAGACGATAGGTAGAGAGGAAAGAAGGAAGATGTTGTCATTCCTGATTCTGATTCATGCCATGTGGAACACATATTCATCAGGTCTGACAGAGGAAGCAAGTAAGTGTGAGTGTGACTACAATCCAGCACTTACAAAGGCTTATTAAGTACATTAAAGGTTGAATATAGTTCTCTTTCAGAAGTGAACAGTGAATACTATGTTCGCAAGTATTTGGAGTAGTGTTCACCATCCCTCTAGCTCAAAGTAGACCCCATTAAATAATAATGGAAGGGTTTCAGCAGGAAAGATTTAAAACTCCTCTGTCCAGAATAACCTAGAACTCAGAAGCCAGACCGTCAGAAATGGTCAAGAGCATTCACACTCCTGGTGACAGAAGTGAGCATGTCTACTCTACATCCTGGGTGTGTATTCCCACTGCCAGGCAATGTCCCATAGGAAAACTATCTCTGGTATGGACACCAGTCTGTATCTTCCTAAAACACCCTCTGGGCTGACTTCTACTGCAAGGCCTTAAGCATTAGAAAGGCATTGCTGAGCAGCATTAAGACAAAACCTCTAGTTGTGTTTAAGTGATCAATATGCTTCATTTCTCTGAACTGCTACACTCTGATGATTGCCTGCAAAATATAAAGGAAGTTTTTAAAATGGTATCAGTGTCACTTTTATTTCTTGACAGCTGGTAACCAAAAACCCCAGCATGCCTAAAACCAGCAAAAGCTGAGCCTCCGTTCCCTAAATGTTATGTAATGATGGTAGTCAGTTCACACAGAAAAGATCTTTGGGGTTGACACCTCTCTCATAGTAATTTTATGTCATTCAAGGTCCACTAACAACTGTTGATTTTACACCATGGTGCCAAAGAGGTATATTAGAGCCTTCAACTTCAAGCTATCCGGAGCTTGGCTCATTTGGCACTTCTGTGCTGCTGACACATGCAGAACTTTAACAGATGGTCTTACAATACTGGCAGTTGTTTTGTACTGTGCTGGTGGTGAGGAGAAATACTCTACACAAATTGTCTGCAATTCTGGAAAATAAATGAAGTACAAATCCATATTAACCTCAAAAGCCAAACTATAAAAAGTCAGGTTAGTCATTTAACGATGTATGTGCTCTAGGTTAAATGCTCAGGTGCTACAAAATTGTAGTATTTCCCTGCAGCCAGGAGAAGTTATGTTTTGCTTAAATTTCTATCAGGAATATTCATAAAGATTGTATAATTACAAAGGTGTTGAAATATACCAAAAATAAGTCTTGAGGTCCTTCCTCATGTGATTAGTCCTGAATATCAGCAAAAGTACCTCCATAAACTGGGTGTTTTGACATAAACATGAAGCAACAGGGTGCAACTTAAGTTAACCGAATCTCTCTTTTCCTGTGCCAAACATGATTCAAGAAAAACATCAGCTACTGTGAAAATGTTGAAATTAACAGTGATGACCAAGTAAACAGCAATTTTACATTTTTCCTCACCCATTTAAAAAGAGATTATGTACCACAAGCTCAGTTTTACGGCTACTAATTTTACTGGTTGCAGTGGAACTTCCACTGTACATAAAAGACCAAAATTGCTCTTTGTTTCTGTGTGGCTTTTCTGCTTTCTTGTGCCAAATGATCAGATAGAGCAACTGGGTTAACTAGTAAACCATGTATGCAGAATAGTGCTTTTCAAATTTAAGCATAATGATTTCCTTCATCAGTACATAATCTCCATTAAATGTACATTCAAACATATATTTGACAGTCTCATAGTGCAATTACAGAACAGAATTTCTGGAAATCACAAATACTTTAGTACAGTGCTCAATGTCTTGTATTTCCTTTAAATGAAACACAGATCAAAAGATACTTCAAACTGAGATTTCAGAGGCTTGGTCTTTCAGTTCCCATCAATTTCGATAGATTTAGTTGGATAATATGCCAGTCACCTTACATCTTATTTTCACAATGTTATTTAAGTTGAAATACAGTTCACATAAGTAGCTTCAAAGTCCTATGAGGAAAACAGAACCTAAACAGCATTATAATAAAATAGTCCTACAATATAACAGGTACATTCCAGTCTTATTCTGACTGAATCAAAGCTGTATCCATTTTTCAAAAATTTTATTTTATCGACTACGGTTGGTTAAAAACATGTTTGCTGGAACTGACTGATACTATACATATGTGACTTTGACACCAGTGAACAGATCTTTATCAGCTTTAGTTTTGATTTCATACTGAAAGATCAAACACCTCCTAAGTTTGAAGCTGTTAAAAAAGTTATTAAATCAACTAAATTTTCAATAGTTTTCATGTTTTCTTTTCCTCCCTGGGGACCTTTACCTAAAGACTAAGATGATACAACATACTTCCAGAAAGTACTTACACAAGTGAAAGTTAATGCATCTCTGAAAGCATAAATTATTTCTTGTCACGAAAATCAAAAAATCAAAAGAAATGGTATACAGACACAGTCAAAATGTAGCAACATGAATCCCTCTGCTTCTCTTCCCAGGTATAAACTTTTTGTCAAACATTTCAACCTATGATCTTCAATGTGACACTTTGCTGTGAAATTCCCAGAAAAGCAGAGGAGTTGGTATATGCATTTTATTAACAATTATGCAAGCAACATCCTATCCTAGGTAGGAATCCTCCCTTACAGATGCAGAATATGAGATAACATGACAATAAAACTTTGTTATTGTCCTCCCAGTTACTGAGAGCCTTCCCAGCTCCTGTAACAAGTGGTCATGACTCCCTCCCCACCCTTCAGCCCATTCTCTGCAGAGCACACCACAGGTCCACAATGAACATTTCTTGCTCTCATAATACATACAAACTCTCCTGGCAAAAAGGACATAAAACAAAAGTAGTCTCTTGGGGAAATAAAAGGCAAAGGAAAAGGGATAAGGAGCACAGGATTTATTTCAACAATATCCAGCACTTCACCTTTAAGGGAAGGTTCAAGTAGTCTCTACCTCAACAATAACAGAACCATTTGCCTGCAGCTGGAAGCAAAGGTCATTCTTAATGATTTCATAGAATTACGGAATCACAGAATGGCATTACTGGTATTGGCAAACACCTTAAAAATCCCACTGTAATGCACCTTTCACTAGACAAGGTAGCTCAGAGCTCCATCCAACCTGCCCCTGAACACTTCCAGGGGTGGGGCAGTCATGACTTCTCTGGGCAACCTGTTCCAGTGCCTCACCACCCTCACAGTAAAGAATTCTTCCCTAATATCTAATCTAAACACACTCTTTCAGTTTTAAACCACTCCTCCTTTTCCTGTCACTACATGCTCCTGTAAATAGTCTCTTTCCATATTTCTTGTAAGCGCCCTTCAGGTACTGGAAGGCTGCAATGAGGTCACTTCTAAGCCTTCTCTTTTCCAAACTGAACACTCCCAATTCTCTCAGCCTTTCCTCCTAAGATAAGTGCTCCATCCCTCTAAACAAATTGGCGACCCTGCTCCGGACTTGCTCCAACAGGTGCCTGTCCTTCCTGTGCTTGAATGCTACATTTGGTAAAACAGTAGAGATTCAGTAAATTTAGAACTCTGAAAGAGGAATAAAACCACAAGTGCAGCTTTTCCACAAAGAGATTGTATCTGTTACTTTGTGCTGCAGTTCATGCCCCAAGTGGCAGCTACTCAATTTTGATGCAACAAAATCCTATGGGATCACAACACAGTTTCTCTCTGATTTATCTCTGAAATATTATCTCCTAAAATCTTTCTCCTTAAATACCTTTATAGTTTCAGTAGGCACTCCAGGCTCTGGAACTTTATCCAAGTAAGTAGTCAAGTCTTGATCCACATGTTCAAACACTAATGTTAACTTAGTCTCTCTGTCTGTTCGTGACACGGTGCACACATCAAACAATCTGAGAAGAGGAAAAGAAAAGAGGTAAGTATACAGGAACCAGTACAGACGTACCTTGCATCTCAAAGCATGTCTATTTAAATTTCTTACAGTATATAGAATGGAAAAGAGCCTTCCAAAGGTAGACCAATCTTTGAGCTCTTGATTCATCAGATAACAGCTGATGTATCAAAATTACCATCTCAGTCTTTCACTTGCGAATTCTGAAATAGGATTAATTACTAAGAACTCATCAGCTGTTAAATGTAAAACAATTACATGAAATTTTTTTGACACAGCAACCTGAGTTAATACAAAAAATTATGTGATATTTATCCACATTCTAGGCTCCAGTACTTATAGTTATTACAAAAAATACCCAAAAAACAAACCAACAAAAAAAAACCCAGCAGGAAATATTTTTGAAAAAAAAAAAAAAATAAACAGAGTGCTTGCATGCAGCTGCAGTTTTTTTCTATGTAATTCCCACATATACCATTACACAGCTTTATAATTAGATCTCCTTCAGCAGAAACATAATTTTTTCACTGATTCCTCTTGCAAATTCCTGGACACACAGAATATCTTCAGAGTCAGCATACAGTTTGGAAAAAAGCTTTGTGCACAAGAAGTCACTACTTCTTTCATCACTTTTGATCATTCTTTTACTAAACTTCTGTATCATTTCACCTTATTGCACAACACCAAACTAACTTACAAAGCTCTTCATAATACCATACTCCTACCTGATTACTCTATATTCTTTTGTTTTCTCTTTTTAAATAGGATTCCTCTCATCCTCTCCACTTCCTCTACCAGGCCAGCTTTAACCAGTTTTACCTTTTTCAAAAACATCTGCCCATCCTTCTGTGCTTCACACCTATAGTCATACCAGTGATTTTCACTATCCTTCCTCAAGTCCCACCTCTACAAAATCCTAACAGGAAACTATCTAAACAGCCAGAAGGACATTTCTTCCTTGCTCACATACTTTACTCATGTGCTTATTCATTTAATTTTATATTCCAAGATCAGATCACATTTCTCTCTGAGGCGAGGCAGAAAAATGAATCACTACTTTTACCAGGTGACAGTAGACTTAAAAAATGAATAGAGTTACTGAGAAAAAGGTCTAGACAGTTAAACTGAAGAATCTGTCATTGATAACAGACCAAACTAGTGTTGATACTATGGCTTATTTTTTCCAACATCATACCAGTGATGCTGTTGTATTACTTTGATCTTTCGTACTCTTCCTTAGAATTACCTTCTTAGAATTAAGAAGTGCAGAATTTCTGGTAATGTGATCAAATAATATTTTTGTCGTTTGCTAAAGGACTAAAGGCTTTATATGCAGGATCTGAAGACAACTGATCACATACAAAGCCTTGGGGGGTCCCTTATTTTCCCAGAGGACATCTGGCAAATGGACGTCTGACAAGGACAACATATACATGAGATCTTGCACTGGTATTTTACCTCTTACCTTAAATCTCCATGTATTTTACAAGAGAAGGAAACACTAGAATTGGCACAACCACCTGGGAAGAATGTAATTCAGGTTTAAGAGAGCAGTATTTTACACTTGACATTTACCACCATAAGGCTGTGCTCTCATTTGACAAAATTTCTTAAATAATCTTTGGTCTGACACTGAAAAATTGTATATTAGCCGTCATATTTTGAAAATGTATACATGCGCATTCATTTTAGGTTAAGGAAGCTTTTCAGTGAATAATAAATGAGGAACCAGAGTTCCAGAATATGGAACGACTGTCACCCTACCTCTCCTTGAAGACTAATTCATACTTCATCTGTAATCATCATCTGAACAAACAAACAAACATTAATTATTATGGTAACACAGTGACTGAAAGAGAAAATGTGTTGGCACATTTCTTGTAACAACAAATACTGTTTTCTAAGATTCCCTTAATGGGGTATACATGTGCTGTACACGGTAAATAGGCTTTGTGAGAAGTCACAAACCTTCCTGAAAAGTGAAATTTGCTGGTATTTGGCTGGAGGTTAATAATCTGCAATATATTTATATAAATCAACGTGGAATGTAGCCGGACTGCCTATAACCCCAACACATGCAAATAGAGAGGAGCCAGACAGGTCTCAACATCTGAACATAAACACTGGAAAATATTTCCAACTGTATGATTCCTTTGTGTTGACCTACATTCACCTAAAATGTTCTAGAACACTCCTTTTGCCAGGTATTTCATACACTGGCAGAAATATATTTTAACCATAGCAGAGTTATAATTCAGGAAAAAAAAGGAAAAAAGATTTCACTGTATTAAACTTAGAAGCAACATGTAATTTCCAACTCGCTGTGGAGGAAAATGTTGACTCTCTATTAATAGTTCTCTATGTGTGTTATTTTGATGCTGGCACTTTCCGGCACAACAAAATAAGGAACTCAGAGAAGCACAATTCTGGTTACCTTTTACTGAGTAATAATATTATCATCAAGTAATAATATTACCTTTCCTTTTTATATACTCTTTATGTGAAACTCTAAATGCTTTACTGTTAATCATAAAAGCTCCAGATACTACACAGGGCTGTGTAGAAGTTGTGTCTAACTCACAGAAAATACAGCTGCTATCTTAGAAAGATAATAATTTAAATCACAGGTTACATGAATTCATGATATTACAAAAAAACAACATCTGGTATTGCTCCTGCTAATCATTCTTGAAATAGATTGAGAAAGACACAGCCTCTTTACTTAGTAGTTTCCACAGGGATTAAACTACTTTTTATTAACTATACTCTTTTACATTCACTGTGAGAATAAACCATAAAATTGTCTTTGTTAATTAGGAACATCTCTGCTGCCTACACTGCACATCTTTGAAGCTATTTCCTCATTATTTTCTGTATGTGACGGGTTAACATTGCACGTGATTGCCTCTCTGGAATAGACAACAGCAAAAGGCCTTTTATTTAAATATTTATTATGTGGACACTGTCTTAAGTGAAGTAAACGTACCTCAATTAATACAGGATTTCCATACTGAATACTTTGTAAACACAAGCCCTGCCCTTCTATTGTACTTACAAAAGAAACGTTTGAATTATTTGATTAAAGTAAGATCCGTTGTGGGAAATCCTGCAAGTATTTTACAAGATGTTTGGCTGGGAGTCACACACCGCCCAATGTGGCGATCTGAACTGGAACACTCTTGAAGAGACACTAACAGAGAACCTGGCTTTTAATGCAGACATTTTTTCAAGTTATTTGTACTAAAGCCGAAGCTTATCAGCTACAAATCTCTGTTTTATTTTATGTGTTTAGTACCTAGTGGATCTTCCTATAATCCAGCAGAATACCCGCCTTCCTACAAAAATACTCTGGCATTTTTTGAATGCAGAAAACCAGATGATGCACCTTGAAGTCTCTACAGCTTCTTACAAAACAAAACCTGAAAAATGCAACCTCAGTTCACCTTCATTTTACAGTATGAATACCTAGTGCTTCTAAAAGAAGTTCTAGAAGAAAGACAGTTATTACTTTGAAAACTATTGCATCTACTGAGTGGTAGATTGTAACTGATCCCAGAAAGTCCCTAAATGTTACTAGACTTGCTTTTGAGATGCTCTGAGAATTGCTATGAAATTTCCCGCTTTCAAGTAGCATGAACATTTTTTCCGGAGCAAACAGCGATGGAGATCAGGTCCATCAGCCCAAACCACCTGCAAGAAATACTGAAAGACAGATCTGACTGTAAGAACCTGAAAAAACTGTAGGACATAATTTCTCTTGCTATTGTCAAACAGATGCATAGGTGCATTTGGAAAATTAACTGGATCACAGTCAAAAGGAAGACCAAGAATTAGATACTTGATGCCAGTGAATCCAAGGGGTTACTGTTATTTTTACTGCAGTAGGACTAATCCAACATGAACACATATGTACAGTCACTCTCAGCACTGAATGAAACCAGTCCTGGCCCCCTAAAGATTTCTAATAACATGGATTTACTTAAATTTTCTTTGGAACAGTGTCTTCCTTGAAAGAGTTACTTCCTAGCTTATGCATAACAGAGGAAGAGAATTTGAGCTTTTGATTTATGTGTAGGAGAAATGCT
Organism: Toxostoma redivivum; assembly: GCA_013397375.1. Lineage (NCBI taxonomy): Eukaryota > Metazoa > Chordata > Aves > Passeriformes > Mimidae > Toxostoma > Toxostoma redivivum. The sequence goes on along the minus strand of VXBI01013415.1, from coordinate 227,810 downwards.
TTAGAAGACTGTGGTTAGGTAAATAGTGGCATAATATGCTACAGTTTTAAGATTTCACAAGTCTGAGCAAAAATACAGATGAAAAGAGCTTGGTGGCCTCAACCTAACTCTGAAAGGTATTTAGCTGCATGACAGAAAACCAGCACAGAACTTGTGTGTTGACAGTGTTTATGTAAACACCACAAGATTGGGATACCAAGACTATCACAGGCCATGACTGAGGTTTATTGACAAACAAGGGGAGGACAACTGAACAACTTCTGCTTTTACTGCCTTTGGCTCAGGTTAATCCTGGAAGCTCATAAGCACAAAAAATTTCTGCCTCTCATACCTAGAAGTATTAAAGAACGACAGTCAGTCATCCTTTTAGTTCAAATTTCAGCAGCAGCCTTAGACTCTTGTGTTCTTGGGAAGTCACTCAGCAGCAAGCCCTTTGTTCACCCCAACTTTATAAACTAGGTACACCTTGAAAAAAAACCAGTTTTATCCCTACTTTTAATATTATCTATCTTTTCATTTATTGATTTTGATGCAAAAAAAAGACTGCTGACGAAAACCAGTCTCTACATGGAATCACAAATACCCAATGTATTGCAACAACGGGGTCATCTTACAGATTAAGAAGACAATAGATGGGCAACTGGAGTGGAACATGTGTATTAGGAGAAACAAGTCCCACACAGCAAAACAGGAAATAGAGCTTCCCACTCTGAAACATATGACAGAGCTCTTCCCTCTGTTCAGGACATACTGCTTTGTCTCATTTTAATCAGCAATCACCCACTTCTCCATGCCTCTAAAAGCTGGTATTTCAGATGTAGAGTTTTCTTGCTCAAAGGAGCTTTAGTAAAACAGTTTTAGATGGGAAAAAAAGTGCACATGCAGATGAACAGAGTACTAAATTCAAAGTATTTAAATTGCATTTTTTCTGGGATAACATTTGTAGAACCACATAGTAATGCAAGACCTAAGTCCCATTTTCAGAGGCACATGAAGTCTTCAAGAGCTTCACAATGTACTTGTAACTCCAGCTGCAGCTGCCCCAATGGGTATTAGTGCTTAAGTTATGCCTCCACAGCAGACTGCAACATAACACAGACTATGACTGCGCCCAACAGAACCACCTCGGTACTGGAAACATACAGAGTGAAGGCACAGCACTGCCTGCAGCACAGCCAGCAAGCCCAGTTAGCTCCATCAGCAGCAGTCAGATGCCCAGAGCCAAACTCGATTGAATAAAATAGGCTTGGGTATGTCTACAGTGTTTATGGCAACGTTAGGTCTGAAATCCTTATTTGCTACTTTCTACTGGGTTCTTGGAGTTTGTAGTGAACATTTCTCCTGCTATGCTACCGTTCCAGGAAAGAGTAGCACAATCTACTAGGATCCTAGTCTCCTGGAGATTAGGATTTTGTCTCCAGGAGAAATCTCTTTCAGGCAAACAGCAGTAAAGGCAGAACTTAACATCAAGTAAAATAAATTAATTTATCTAGGACAGGTAGATGTTTTGTAGATAGATGTTTTTAACTCTGAAGTCACTCACTCATTATCTGCTGTGCACAAAACAGAAAGAGCTACCACAGAAAAGCAACTGTACAATGAAAGAAAGGCAGCAGAAAGTCCTGTTCTGGAGACCTACTCCAGCAGAGCCCAGCCAATATTGTTGCTTACAGCCCACTCACCAGTGAGGTTTAAGGGAAGGAAGGGGGACATCAGGATGACAAGACAATCGTTCATCTGCAAGCTGAGCTTTGTGCTGTAATTTTTTCCAGTCTCTCTCCCTTTCTGACTTGGAAAAATTATTTTAAATGCTTAGCTGTATAAAAGAGGTTTTTGTTCTTTAAGTGTGCGTGAGGAAGAGACACAGAGAAAGTGACAGAGAGAAATAGATGCTCGTGAAAGCGAAGTAAATAGCACTGGCTAAAGTCCCATAGAGTGGGCTGACTGGGCAAGCGTTCAACACTCAGTCCCGACTGCAGCCCTGACCTGCAACACCCCTGCTCTCCTGCGCTGGGCCCCACTCAAGCAATGACGAGCTCCGGTGCCAGACTAAATGGTTTTGTGATGCAGACAAATGTCTGCTCCAATGAAACCACCAAAACTAATTTTCATTTTCAACAGAAACCAAGATTTGTGCCCGAAGGATGAAAAAGCCAAGTACGTTTTCTCAGTGTGCCACCGAAGCCACTAAAAGATGCAGTTGGTTAAAGAGTTTTACTCCAAGGAAAAATAGGCCTGACAAGATGTTCTCTACACCTTTCTTTGTTTATAGCAGCATGCTGTCTATTTTAGCCCTCACACCGTCATTTCTTTCACCTTTTTCACAGAGGGAGATTAACAGGCAAGGACCAGAAAAGGATCTCGTAAGACTCCGTAATTCAAACTATATCCTGCCTTGCAAAACTTCTCTTCATGACTTATCCTACAGTTCACCAGTGTTGAAAATGCTTAATTCCTCACCAGTCCATGAGCAATCCCACTGCAATTGATTTTTATCCAAACTGGTGACACACTGAGACCTTGACATTAACGAGGGAAAATACCAGCTGGGTGGTGCCTGAACACACGCCTGTGTGCTGCTGTACCAAACACTCTGTCCGAGGGCAGGCGAGGGACACGCCAAGTCACCACCGAATCAGAAAAATAACATGGACAGTCGTTGACAGATTGTTTAGGATCAGCAATAGCTGTCTGACCTATTCATAGTGCTCTCATGTGATCCTTCAACAAGCAAATGTACACTGCCTTTCAAAGTCATGTACACTGCTGCTATACAGTGCTGTGAGCTTCCAGTAAGCTTCCAGTTCAGAGTACAAATTAAAGATGCTCCCATTCATTGGCAGTGTGTTTGCATCTGTTGTTAAGTTTTTTAGATTTTCTTTATAATGCCTTCCTCAGCTGTATTCCTTTTCAGATTCCCTAATTTGCTCAACATGTAAGTAAAACTTATGCCTGAATATTGATTTTCTTTAATTCAAATGAAAGGAGCCCAGATGTTATTCTGGACTTCCAGCTATACATGGTACCAGATGAGCCAGTCTTTACCATAGCTCACAAACTGCTTGTTACAGACTCCACATTTCAGTTTACATTTCGAATTTATGCTTGTGCCAAACCTACAGGATCTAAATCTAAGATGAACATCTCTCTTCTAGATTTAAGTAAAAACAAGCCATCTTCAAAATTTATACTTTACAACAGCATAAATTATCATTCATTCTTCAGTGGCTTAATAATCTAATCTATCTACACATGAGATTTAATCATGATGCCAACAAATTAAAAATAACAAAAGAAATACTAACCCTTCACTCTACATAAAAATATTCACTCAAAAAATCAAATGTACTGTTTGATACTCTGTACAATCTTATATAGTTTTTTTAATGATTGCAATACCACAGAAGTTCCTGAAGTATTTAATTCAGCTTTTTAGAAGTTGTATGTAATTCCAGTGCAAATTTGAGTACAAACTCTTGCTTCTCATAGATTCATGAGAGAAACTAAGAATAACAAAGCAGCTGCTTGTAAAAGGTGACAGAAGAGGTCCTCTGTTTTGATGATTATCATCAATCCAGGGGCTGCTGTTCCTGAAAGACCTGCAGGTTACTCTATAGCCACAATTATTCTGGATGACAGTGGATGCACCAAAAACTCATGTGCTGTTTGAGCCCTAATTAACCACAGCATAGGTTAAACCCTTGGGAATGTAAGCAACCTGAAAAGCAGCAGCCTGACTGAGCATAATTCTGAAGGACCTAACTGTCAGACACTGAAAAAGCAAGGTAAGGGGCCCTGCTAAAAGGCTGTAAATACACCTGAACGCTGATGATGATGCTACCACTTCCCAGGATGGATCAGTAGTGGCAGCACTTGAAAGGAGTCCAAAGCTGCGATGGTGATGCTGAAGAGGACAGGAGACAGAGCAAAGTATTTTGCTGTGGGTCTGTTACTGGCATCAAATATTGTTGTAATGATTTGTGAGACACTAACAGATTAAAACCTTGTAAGAAAATACATTTCTATGTTTCACAGATAGAGTTGGGACCAAACAGTTTGTCTTTATCAAAGAAGGATCAAGAAATGACTTTTAGAAGGGGAAAACTTCCACAGTTTAACAGTACCATGAATTAAATTGCTAAAGCAAAAGAGCACAAAACAGAATTTAAAAAAAGCCTTAAGAAAAACAAAAGGCTAAACTGGCTACAGTTGACGATACCAAACCTGCACAAAGTAAATATGTAGCATATATGTTAAAAAGAGATGTTAATAAGAAAATAAAATTTATTCTTTTAAATTATTTGAATTGTGTTGTTCTAATGTATTCAGGAAATACTGTTACTAAGGGAATCTATAGACCTTTTAATGTAACCCACTATATATCCATGTATTAAACAGAAAGCATTAGCAGACAAAGGAGTAAACCAGAGTAAAACAATGCACGGTTCACTCCCAAATTCATTTGTTTGTATCTGGGTTTATTATTATGTATCATTTCTTAAATAAAAAGTTCTTGTCTCTCTACATCACATTATAAAAAGCAAATCCTTAGTAAGAGAATGCAACCAACATCACTGGGAAATAGGGTGCAAAGTTCTACCAGTCTGTTTACTGCTATAACAGCATGGTCAGTTGACATGACAGCACAAGCTCTGAGTAGTACTGTATGAAATTTTTGTAGACCTGTCAGTAGGAGAATGCATTTTTGAAGTCAGAGTACCAGTCTGCAGAGTAAACTTGTCATAGATCTTGATCGTGCATGATCCACCAGCCCTGAACTACCAAAGAACTTATGCTGCACTAAACTTGTAGCATGCAAAACACCTGGATGATTTGTAAGTATATACATCACCTAAAGCTTCATCTGCCTTATCTGCCTGGTATCTTTTCTCTTTCTTATAATCAGCCAGTCATTACCTGGATAGAACAATGCAAACCCCTGTCTTCCATTTAAACAGATATCTGGTTTTTAGCCAGATACAACTTGGGGCTCAACATCCCCTTTTGCACTTAAGCATCCTTATCTGTACCACAATCTCTCCTTCCTAACTTTTTAGTTACCCTTAAGTACTCAATTCCTGAATATGGGCATTCACCTCTGGAAACTATGGTCATGATGTATTCTAAGGCATTCATCACATTATTTTTTTGTCCTTAATTCTGTAATTAACAAACTGTGAACTGTTGTTTTTCCAGTCTTAACCAGGGAGACTAGAAAACAGCAATAGATGTGAATAATTCTTGTTATCTTAAAAATGGAAACAGCAATTTAATACCAGATATTTAAACTGCATGAAAACAACTTTTAAAAAATACCTACATCTGTTCAAAGAATCTGTTTATGGATTCACTAAAATCTCCTGAAAATGGATCAGACATATCTGCCCACCTTCAACAAAAATGGTTAGGTGGTGAATGCAGTTGCCACATTCAGGATTAAGTCAAGTGAAAATCCAAAAGGTGTCTTACACTTCGTGTGCTGCCTTCCACAAATTTGTCCTGCATGAGGTTATACCACATAAAAACAGAAATGCAGTTCATGGTGCCTTGTATACACATGGTAAGGAGAGACTTACATCAGGCTTTGATGCCAAATGTATTCCCAGTAATACTCCTGTATGCCGTGATGCCAGTGGCACCATGAACTTCAGACAAAGGGAATTCCTCATTTACTTCAGCAAAACCTGGAAAGAAGCACCGTGAACTCAAGCAACCTTCCAGTGGCACTGTACTGTGTCCCGTCACCACTACTCCACGTGCTATGACTGACATCCCATCTACCCAAAAGTAAACAACACTCAGCTGATTTCCAAAAATCAAAAGACAAAGGCAATTGCTCTCATGGGTAAGAAAAACAAACAGGATCTGGCCAGATTTTGTGAGGAAACCAGATCTACACACATAAACATTGCCCTTTTCAAGTTGCATTGTAAATGAAAAACTGAGTGGCAGAGTAATAGATACCTTTAAGAGAATAAGCAAAGAATGAGATTATATTTATTCTAAAACCAAAGCATCAAAACTATGGGACTATACCTGAATTCAGCAGAAGGCAGATTTAAGGCTTGCAAGAAAACCATCAACTTCATTGAACATAGCAGACTTTGGCTATCCACCATCAGACAGGTCAAATGCCATCCATCTATACCACAGCCCTGCACAGCTTGTGAAGCAACGAGTTCTCTTCTCAGCTCCCATGGAAGAGATACAACTCATGCAATGGAGCTTGGAATGATTGGTGGTTAGTTTGAATGGGTCATGTAGTGTTCATTTATTCAGGGGAAAGAAGTAAGTTGACTGAACCACTTGGGGGAGGGTACTGTCTCTCCCTGCCTGCTATGGAAGATGCCTAAATGACTAACTTAGACAAGATGCTTTAATTTAACTGAATTTAGAAGAGATTACTCTTTCCCATAAAGATTATAACTGATCAGTTTTACTTGGTGGGATTACAGATTCTGTTCAGTTAATTTCTGAAGTTATTTTAAAATATTTCTTCCATGTAGAAGTTAAAACAAAATGAGAGAGAAGTCAAAAGAAAAAAAAAACCATATACTAAAAACACCTCTGCCCTATCCACTCAACCCTCAAAGACCAGGATCAATCCTAAACAGCTCAGCATACAAGAGTCTTTACCTAGGCTTCATGAAGTCAGTACATGTATTTAACTGGCTTTGGCACAGGTCCAGAATTTCCTTTAATTTGAAGGGAGTTTCACCTGTGACAAACTTGCAGGATTGAGTTTAATATTCCTGTTCTGAAGAACAGAAACAAATGGGACTAATAAATCTGCAACAGAAATTTACAAGTTTCTTCTGACTTAATAAATTTAGCTGGGGGCAATTGCTCTTAAAACACTCGATACATAAAAAGGGATCCTTTTTTCCATTAGCATGCAAATTCCTCACACGTTTCATCAGAACTACATCTTGCAAGTGTTTTAAGAGGTGGACATCAATAGTGGTCTTTTTCCCATTCATGGCCACTCATATGTGGCCATGCAAGCTCCTTGCCTGTCCTGTAATTTCTTCTATCAAACTTTTTAAAAAAAATTAATTCATAGCCCATGTAAAGTAAACAAAAAGTATCTATTTTTGTAAGATTCTCAGGTGCTGTAATCCTCCAGTTCTTAAGGTAGATGTCTGATACAAGTTTCCTCCCTTTCCAGCCAGTTTACATGGCACAGTGAGCCAACCATTTAAAGATTAACACACATGGAGTGAAGTATTCTACAGGCTATACTGTAGAATAGTATTTCCTTTAAGTATTTCCTTTAAACTCTTGCACACATATGTAAAAGAAAACAAATTAAAGATTATTCGAAGAGTTTGGCAATGAAAATGAGGTGTTACAAGCATTTTGAGCTGGTAATAAATTTTATTCGACTGTTTTATTACTACAGGGCAAAAGCAACTATTTCTTTTGGGGTGTCTTTCAGCAGCATGAGATGAAGGTTTACATTTTAATATATGGGTAGTTTTGAAATAAATTCAGCATTTTGTAAATTACAGTTTATGTCAGATGTAAACACATGGCAAAACTGCATTTTTATTGTTTTGCATACATCATCTTTCACATTCTGAAAGAAATTATCAAACTGTAATAAATCTCACAAAACAAGTCTGGTTCCTGGAGCGCTAAAACATTTTTACTTCTAGGCAAATGAAAACAAGGTTCATGTACCCATGGTGGTACCAGCAAAGCAGGGTGTGCTCTGTGATGCCCAGGCAGACAGAGCTGAGGGAGGCCTGAGCACAGCAGAGCCCATGGCTGAGGCTCCAGGGGCTAGCATGGCTTTGTGGCTGCCAGCCAGCTCACGGCATCAGCGGAGTCAGGAGGCATCTGCCTGGGAGTGAGGCAGGGATGGCTCCCAGCTACTTGCAAATGCTGCAAGGACTTACAAAGCAGTGGACACGGATTACTTAAGATCATAGAGAAGTCAGTGAGAGTCCTAATTTGCCAGGAATTGTTCCTTCAGGTCCATCCCACTCTTACACTACACCCTATACCACTACCTACCTTTCTCACTTAAGAGTTTAAATACTAGGTGAGACAGAAATTGTTCTAACCCTTTATAAGCCATATATTAATTTTTTTATTAATGTAAATATTTTTATTTCAAGAATGAGTCAAGAGACAATGAAGGCTGGAGGAGTTGCTCCTCATTATTTTCTGTATTTCATCCTAAAACTCTACAACCACCCTATTTACCTCTGTTGGGAGAAATAGCACAAAAATACCACAGCTGATGGTCTTGAGCCTTTGTAGAGCTGACTAAACAGGCAATGGTACACACCATACATGCCCCACAGAACCACCACAGTCTACAAAAGTCTCTTCTGTGGTCAGTCTGCCCATTCCAATGACACACTACTATTTTTTTCCTAATCTTCACCTTTCTCCCATCTAACAGAAACACTTACTCCTCTTAGTTCTAGTTTAGTGCTTCTGTTTATCTTCAACTTTAAAAAGCAGTCAAGGAAAAGACAAATTGTCACAAATATGACAAGTATGTAATCATATTGGACATCATTAGAAAATCAGAATTCACAGTTTTTCACGTGAATCTTCAGGCTTACTACACCACAGGTATTTAATTATGGTGTCACTGAACTACCAATGTTATCAATTGCTGTATCATATAACTTCTGAATTTTTGTGTGAGTGAACAGTTACCAGTGATATTCGCCTACAAAGGTAATTTTTTTACTGACGTGCCCAACACACAATGGAATAGAAAGACGGGAAATAAAATCAGATTTTAGGACTCAAAGACTAATTAAATGGAATAGATACAGGGAACACATTAAGGGAATGTACAATCTTACATAGTAAAGATGTGGCTCCATTAATTGCATGGAGGAACAAAATCATAAAACTTTCAAGGTAAGTTAAGTGATTTAGGAACAAATGTCCCAAATTGCAAAATAATCTATGCATTTAGGGCAGTCAGTACATTTGGGAAGCACTTGTTGTCCAGAGTCTCAGTGATTCTCAATGACGTCTCAATGATTTTCAATTAGTATCCTAAAGCCTAAATCACAATACAGGATTGGAAGAAAAAACTGAATTGCCTGCATTAATAAGCAGTCTCACAACACATTTACACTGAGAATGTGTAGATACTGCAGGCCACAAGATGCTTCCCACTCTTCCACAGCAAATGCAGAGCTAGGAAAGCTCCAGCCCTGGAGCTTTTCCTTATGGTGCACGCTCATTTGAGAGCCTTACCATCACCCCAGGTCCCTGAAGCAGTAGGATATTTGTGAAATAAAACTCCTAAGTTATTCCAGGAAGCTGACCTCTACCATTTTACACAGGATATTAAATAGACCCCAGCTGTCTCCACTTAGAAGTGACTTAGTTCACATGTTTTATAAAGGTCCACTCAGCTGCATTATGAGTAATCACAGAATTGAAGTAACTTTCTGCGAGGAAAGACAAACTATCCCGTGATTCCCCTTACCTACTTTTCATGCAGGCGTATCTCTGTTTTCAAACATCTCAACTGGCATCTAGACATTCTAATGTAAGAATCTGTGTCTTGATTATGAAAATATTTGAATGATAAATAGCTGTCTCAAGTCCATTTGAAGAAACATACACAGTAGAGCTTTATTTTTTGCTAAATCCAGGTAGACACAGCAGTCCTCGTTTCCATGAATGCCTCTGTATGCAAGCACTTATGGTGTATGCCTATGGATCTAAACTCTGGACAGTTCACACAATTTCACTGCAGAAGGCAGAGAAGTGACATGGATTTAGACATTTCAAATTAAAAGAACACTTTTTCATGCTTGTGAAAATAACAGTGATCAATATATTACAAAAGTCATGATAACTCATGCCCATTCAGAAGATTTTAGTTTTATTTCAAGAACTCAACAGACTTTTCAAAAAACCCTCCATTTAAAAGCTGACAAATGTTACTGCAAAATTTTTGTATAAAGGAGGTGTTCTGGGATGACTGAGTTCTTAAAATGAGTGACTACTGCTAATTAGGGATAGCAATTTCATGCTTGAAAGAAGAAAGATTAAAGTGACCTTGAATTTTGCAAGATCCGAAAACTTAAAAAAAGTCAGTAAACAAGATACATAATCACATCATCTAAACATTCTCTAAAGCCCTTAAAAATATACATTTGTGCTGCAAACAAGAGGAGAAAAAAAGCCATCTATCAAAAAACCTGGTTGTGATGCTTTTAAACATTGACATTCCCTGTTCAGTTGCCTGCTGCCCAGGTGAGGTTAAGCCAATAGATGCCAAAAGATGCCTGGGCTCTTTACCACTGACATTAGGATTTATAATTTTTATTTACTCTTTCCAGAACACATTTAATAAAATGTACTATTTTATTGTACTTAAGAGTAAGATGGAGTTTCAGTTCAATCTTCCAATTTTCAATGTCATGCAACTTATGCAACTTTCTAAAAACCATTAGCTTTTGGGATGGCTTGTTTCCTGACTTGCCCTCATACCCTTTCCATTTCTTCTAAACTTTTAAATAGAAAACTGCTCAAAGATTTTTAAAGCACAGGCAATAAACTAACTGCAGTCCTGTATGTCTAACAACACTAATCCATGTTACAAAATAATAATTCTCAAGTTAAATGCAGCCAAATCTTGACATTTTCACGGTTTTCCTTTTCCACATATACCCACATGTGTAATATGCATATCCAAACAGCTTAATAGAGGAGATTATTTACTTTACTATTACTATATTGTCTCAGTACTTCCGTAATAAAATTGTTTCCAAGCCTGTTATGTCAAATTATAAAAGAGACAACATAAAAAATCATGGAGGAGAATCTTTCAGCAGTATTGATTGACTGATTTTAATTTTTTAAAGCTGTTACTGAGCATTGTGGGCTGACATGTTTTGAAAAACAGAAATTCCCCCAAAATTATTCCAAGACATAAAAAGTATACCCTCCTTTACAAAAACTCAGGTCTTGGATAATTAAGACTGGAATGTAAGTTAGACACCAGAGTGTTCCAACTATTCACAACTGTACAATTATGCAATTTGCCCAAAATTAAACTGAGGCAATGAAACTATGTGCTGCATTAATCTTTTTTCAATAATGACATAATAAACCCGATCAGGCAGAGTGAAGAGTAATGACAAAAAGAGAAACCACAACTGAGAAAGCTTTGAAAGGTGCCCTAAACTACTTGTAGACCACATAAGCAGCCATCTCCAACACACATTGTCAGTTTCTTTTCCTCTTGTGAAACATGAACAATTTTTGACCAAAATGGCTTCTGCTGGAGCTTAAAATTGGGTGCAGGGTAAGCAGGCAATGCCCATCCCTCCCAGCTACTATCAGTTCCCTTTAGCACTTTAATGCCAAACACAAACTAGAAGCAGATTGTCTGAAACCAGTAAATTTCACAGAAACCCACATTCTCCTATTAGAGAAAGAGCATAATTTTTGCCAAGTGATAAAAACAAGTGCCTTGAACAAGCCTCGAACAATCCACATACGACAGACTTCGGTTAAAAAAAAAATTCCCCTATAATACTCATTTCGTCTTCATCTAAATTCTCATAGTACAAGTACCCTCTGATTTCAATACTTTTTGTTCTCCCACACTCAAAATAATTTCCTATTTGATTTTGTGACATCTGTTATTTACTGTACAAACTCTCTACTAGCACTTCCTCTATTCTACTAGCACTTTTCACCTTCAAGCTTTACTTACTGGCATTAATCTCACTGAGACCGAGCAAGCTGCAGTTAGTTGACCACTGTACATTAGAATCATAGAATGGTTTGGGATGGAAGGGAACCTAAAGATCATCTACTTCAAATCCCACTGCCCTGCACCCTTCACTACACCAGGTTGCTCAGCTCCATCCAGTCTGCCCTTGAACACTTCCATGGATGGGACACCCACCACTTCTCTGGGCAGCCTCTTCAGTCACTCACCCACCCTCACAGTAAAGAATTCTTTTCTGACATCTAATCTAAACCTACCCTCTTTCAGTTTGAAGCCATTCCCTCTTGTTCTGTCACTACAAGCCCTTGTGAAAAGGCCCTCTCTTTCATTCTTGTAGGCTCCCTTCAGGTACTGGAAGGCCAAAAGTAGGTCATCCCAAAGATTTTTTTTTCCTAGGCTGAACAAACACAAATCTCTCAGCCTTCTCTCACAGGAGAGATGCTCCATCCTTCTAACTATCTCGGTGGCCCTGCTCTGGACGTGCTCCAACAGGTCCATGTCCCTCCTGTGCTGGGACCCCTGAGCTGGGTGCTGTGTTCCAGGTGGGGTGTCTCTCACCAGAGCAGAGCAGAGGGGCAGAATCCCCTCCTCTACTGTGTGGCCACACTGCTTTGGATGCAGCCCAGAACACATCTGTCTCTTGGCTGTGAGTGCACATGGCCAGGTCATGTCCAGCCTTTCATCCACCAGAACCCCCAGGTCCTTCTCCACAGGCTGCTCTCAATCCCTTCACCCCCAGCCTGTGTTGATACTGGGGGTTGCCCTGACCCCCAGTCAGGGCAGCACTTGGTGCAGGACCAGCACTTGGTCTTGTTCAACCTCATGAGACTCCCGTGGGCCCACTTTCTCAAGCTTGTCCACCAGGGCTCCCTCTACAGTCAAAATGGGCATTTCCAGAGAGCAATTCATTGTACTCTAGCACGGACACCAAGGGTGAGTGGGATGAATTATTCTCTTAAAGCACATGCTTGCTCTGCACTCACTATGGGGGAACCCTGAATGACTAGGATGGAGTGCACTTTTAATACTCAGATGATTGAAGTGTCTACTCACAATTATCTCACATCCCTATTCTGTTATGCACAGCTATGTGTAGCTTTTGTGAATCCATCAGGATACACTGGAGCACAGCCACAAAAAGGGTGAAGAAATTCTGCTGTCTCCCATTCCTTCGGAGAGTTTAAAAATCCAATTCTCTTAAACTGTCCTGCTGTATCTAGCACCCAGGAAGATGATGTAGATCAAAACAGCATCCAGGATTTCAGGGACTGGAGAGAGCATGATGTCAGGGAAAGGTGTATGACCCAAGTGACAAAAACTACGCTGCTGTTTAAATCACCCACCATTTCAAATCTAAGCCTTTTCATATCATTCCTCTTGACTGTTGAATTTTTGATTACTTCTTGTTTCTTAATCTCTCTTTTCTAAAGCCTATTGGTTACTATGTCAAGTTTGGGAACCATCCCTTTTCCAAAAATGTCCAACTTAATTATTGTGGCCTCTATGACTGTGTGTCTTGACTATTAGAATTTCTTCAGTCAGCTGTTGCAAGTTACTCCAGGCTATGCAGAGAGTGATCTTTTTTGTAGGAAGAGTTACTATTGATTTTATCTCTTAGTTTTGTCTTTAAACCTTGTCTACTTGTTCTTAAACTTTGTCTACCATGAACAGTGGTTAAATTGTGCTTCATGAGTATTTTCATGAACTTAGTTTAGTTTACAGCTTCTTCCAGAATCATAGGCTCAATATCCTTTCGTTGATGTACAGAACAGCAAGAGATTATTTTGCTTTATTTTTTTGACTTAAGCTTTGATTCAGCAGAATGATCATGTTCACTCTCAACTTTGGCTTACTGGAAACCAAACGGTCTTTGAATTGTATTTTCTTACAGACATCACAATACTCTTTTGATTTGGGATACTTCAATATACTTTAAATGAAAACTCCCTCATCAGTGTCATTCATCTGTCTGCCATATATCTATATCCTTTCATTTTTAGTCAAATGGATTACCTGTCTCTTCTGTGCAAATCCTAACTATCCTTGGTTCTCGTACTGCCATAATCCTCAGTTCCAGTCTCATTTCTGTTTGTATTTTTTCACTTCTGCACAAATATTTGCTTCTGAAATAACTGACATCTCTAAATTATGTTTTATTCTGACCAAATAAAATTTAAAAGTAAAAAAAACCTTCTGGAGTACTTAAGAATAGAGGCAATATGAATAATAAGCAACAGAGAATTAAGAAATGCCAGGTAACACCTTTTTTGTTTTAAATGATGTTACAAACGTAAAGGCAGCATGATGAATGGGATTCCATGCAATGAGAGAGAGGTGCTCAGTTCTGCAAAAGTATTAACTTGTCTGGGCCCTGCCTTAAGTTTAATGAGACATACCATTCTAATTTTCAGATATAGTCATTGATTCCAACCTGTCTGCATATGGGTATTACTGCTTTGATCAAAACTTGTTGCTCAGCATTTTATAAAAAGGAGAGATAAACAGAGAGGCAACAAATTGATTAGAGATGTCTGAGAGGAAACCACAAAGATCAGTGGGTAGGCCTATCTCCATTAACAATCTAGAAGGTTATCTAAGGATAAACAACACACTAATTAAACTGCAGATGTTGCCTAATCTCTATGTCATAAAGTTCACAAATACAAAGTATGCTGACAGATAAAGTTGGCAAAACAAGATTCACTTTATAATCTACTTCCTAGCACAGAAAAGTAATACAGGTCATTGACTTTTGCTGTCCTGAAGGAACCTGGAAATCAGTAATAAAGGTTCTAGTGCTGTTTTATTGAGTAACATTAGACATAAATTTCAATACTGTACAGCAAAGTCTCTAACTGTTGCTCTAGAAGCATTTGCACTAGAAGCATTTGCCCTTGAAGGAGATGTACACTGACTGAAATGACTTTATCTGTGATGCAACCCGGAGTTAAGAGATAATGTTGTACAAGATGCTTAGGTGACAACACAGAAGCAGACATCGAGTATTTCAGAGGACATACTGAGTTAGAGAGGAATTATTTGTGGTGCAAAACGGGAGCTAATTATGAGTGAAACAAAAATGCTAAATCTACTTCAGTGAAGAACCTAATGAATTTTTATACCCCAGTTTGGTGAGCTCAGTAGTTGCAGCATCTAAACTCCAAATGGTAAAGTCTCAAATATGCAACCTTGATGGGACACCCCTGCACAGTCTGCCTGTGTTAATGCATTTTTGTTCATCTTAACATTAGGACCTCATGATTTGAACAATCAAAACTGTTTGAATCAGTGTAGCTCTTTCAATTCCCCAGAAGAAACTCAAGCTCTGAATTTGCAACTCAATTATTGGATTAGCTGGAAGATGTATAAGCAATTCTGCCATTAGCAGAAAGTGTTAGGCTGATGACACAGATGAACAGTTAACTATGCATATTGCTTTTTGGAACAGAATGCAAGAAGAAGCAGAAACTCTTCCTTCAGCTGAAATCCTCTGGTTAAAATACTGAATATATGATGACACACTACCACGAATTCGGGCACTTAAAGATCAGAACTGTATTTTCTAGAGAATACCAGCTGACTACAATTTATTCAAGGTCTGTCATTTATTATGAGACATATTTATATTCTAGACAGCCATGAGAGCTTTTCTAGGAAAATTATGTGATCATCATAAGGGAAACTGAAAAGCAAAAATCATAGAGAATACATAGTAATGTGAATGTTAAGTATCTAATCTGATCTTCAATATGCTAAATAAAAAACCACCCTAATATATTTATTTGATGAGGAAAAGGGTAGAAAATCAAAACTCCCAAAGAGTGAATCTTACTGAGACTTACTAAAAGGGATTGAATTTTAACTTGGATATAATGTATCTATGAGAATCCCACCATATTTCTATGTTGGATTTTATTACAACTTTATTCAAAATACTGTAGTTAGGCATGTTTTACATCTGTCGTAAGTGTAAGATTTTCATATCCTATGTACGTTTTTAGTATCATGGTGTTTTTAAAAAATGTATGATTCTGTATTTCTATGCACTAAACATTTCCAATTTTTTTGTAGAAAAATAATTCAATTTCTTGTCACAGTGAAGGAAAGTTAAATGTGACATTCAATGGCTTCACAGCCCTCTCTTTTTATTGGGAAAGAGCAGAGTATGCAAGGTCCTCTAAGGTTGTTTCACTTCAGTAGTAGCTGTGTATCCAAACGAGTCCTCCCCCAAACATCTAAGCACAGTCAGTACATTCCCAACTCCTATAGCCAAGTAAAAGTGAAAACGGTCTTAGTTCAGTAATGATTGAGGTGGTTTGCTCTAATCAAATTAAACCAGCCAAATGTTCTTTTCAAAGGTAACTGTCTACTCTGCAGCTGTATGCAAAATACCACATCAAATGTGGAAAAAAAAGTGATAGAATTCTATCCTTACAGTAGAGCCCTGGCTCAACTATAGATGAAGAGAAACAAAAGCAACAGCACAGCTAGGAATTACGATCACAGAAAGCTCCCAGAAATATGCTAACTTAAGAAACAGTGAACAAAGTACTGAAATTTCCAGTTTATAATTAATTGATTTCAAGGGTAGGGGAGTTCTCTGGCATTGTTAAACAGCAATTTATCACACTGACCACACTTCAAATAGATATTAAAAGATTAGCCAAAGTTTCACATAAAAGAGAGAAAAAAAAATCACACAGGCTTTTCCATTCTATTTCTCACTTCATTTCTCTGTTTCTATCAAAATATGTAATATTCTGCACTGACTAATGTTTAAAAAGTCCAAACTCAACAGGTTTCACTTAAACTCAGGATGATTCATCTGCACTAGAACTGAGTTTTCTATCATTAAATATGGGAAATTCCTGTAAAGATGAATTCATGTCTGAATTAGTTTTTTATTTTCTTTTATAAAGACATCAGTCACCTGTTAATGATAATCCAAAGTAATAAGCAGTCAGTGTTGGTATGAACCTTTTTAAATTAATACAGAACTTTTGCAAAGCTCACAGATCATTTGCTAGGTATGTCATGGGAAATCCACCCAAGGACAACTCTACCAATACCAGCAAATTGGCACAACCTGTATTTAGGTGTGTAAAACGTTATCCTCATCCCAAAAATTATGCAAGATACTTCAGATAAAAGAAACCCATCCTCTTATGAAACCCTAAAACACCTAAAGCATCATATGAATAAGTTTCTTACTACTCATATAAAATGTTTTTATTCTGCCTAAAGAAAACACAACTGTGTTGTTAGAAATTTAAGGTCTGATTTTAAAGGGATTATTTAGCAGACTATTTACTTTTTTTTCCTAATTATGGGACAGATTTTCAAAGGTTAGGGGTAAATAAGTAAATACAAAAGTCAGTACAATAATTTGGATGCAATGAGATAATTTGAAAAGAGTTCAGAAATCAAGTTACATTTCCACTCTGACGACCACCTCATCAAAAGCTTCCCAAACAGCAGTTTCCCAAATGGAAAATGTCAAAGGACACAATTGGAAAAAGTACTCCTTGGAAAATTCTGAAATGGTTTATTTATTAAATACAAATTATTTAGAGTTTAAAGGTATACCTGCTAAATAATTGTACCTGCATAACTAGAAGTATTTTTCAGATTATAAGAAGATATGAAAAACAGGTATATGTGGAGAAATCCTCTCCTTTAAAAGAAAAAACATAGCTTAGTTATATATGTATATGGGCATACATACCTTCTGATAATTTGTTAGCTCATTAAGAAGCACCTTGTTCAGCAATACAGGAAGATAACTAGACTTCATACCAAGCAAACTAAATCCTCTATATACAGTGAAGTTTTGGAATGAACTGCAACTTCTATTTTATTCGCTGTTACCAAAATTTATAGAATAATTTTTAAACTTCAGAACATCACTTATAGTGATGACAACCACTCTTGATGTCAAATTCATGGTACTACTCTGTCAGAATAGTTTATTTATTCAGCATGATTAACTTTTAATAGAAATATTCTCTAGAAATAAAGCTTTAATCTAATATATGAGTAAGAATCAGTATCTGTGATTCGTATTCTGTCCCTGAACTCTATCCAGAAAGATGTTTTAAAATTCAGTGCATTCTTAGTATCATAGCTATTTCTATTTGACAATGCACTTAGCCCTGTGCTAAGCTTCAAACAATGGCTTAAATCCCACCAAGTCCACCTAAGTGACTTAGTCAGTGCTTTGCTAAGTCACAGACTTCCAGGTCCAGCCTGCTCTCTTTTAAACCCTGGGAAAGCAAGCAACTTTTCTTCTCCTTGCTCTGTTCCACACTTCAGTCAGAAGTGAGCACCATGAAGCAAACTGCAAAGTCCCAATGAATCTACCCTGGCCCCTGTCTGTAAGTGTGGACTATCCACTCTCCCGACATCCAAAACTTTTCAAGGCTCAGTTTTGAAACCTGGACCCCACTCCACTCCTTTGCCTGGAAGTCACAGCCTGCCATCAGCAATGGTTATGGTGAAAGAAGTTGGTTTTCCATTCCAGACAGGACCCAGCAAGGCTAAATCTCTTCAAGAACAGCACAGATATAACCATCCACAGATTTAAAGAAGGAAGGGAGCACTGGACATAATCTAAAAATGACTAATATTTACAAAGACTGAAAACATGCTTTTTGTAAAAAACTTAGATTTAGAGTAACATAAAATACTTCTTCTAAATAGTCTTGTACTCACTCCAGAAACTGAATTTCCTAAGGCTCAGAAGTCCATGCCATACTCAACCCTTCCTTCCTGACATGCTCTTATCTTGTCCTGTTTCTGCCAGATCATGTATTAAAATTAAACTATCACATCCATAACTAACAAACAATTCGTATGATTGGCAAGAATATCCTTGTTTTCCCTGTACATACTCATTCTGTGTACTGTAAGGTTGCAAGCAGAAGATGACAGGCCAGCATTCATGCCCACTCTCTGCCCAGTGTCCTCTACCACTTAACAAATTTCTCCAAGTCCTATGTGCCGTGTTCAGTGGCAACCACATCATCCCCCTTTGCCCTCCAGCCATCAGAGAAGCCAGTATTTCCAGGCAGGCAGTCCTTCCTCCCCAAGACCTCAGCAGTGTCCCTCACAGTGGCCAGTCAGCGCAGGGACGATCTCCCTCACCTTCTGACCAAAATTGCTCTCCAGCCTGGAAATGTCTTTCCCTTGCCAAGGCACTTCCCATCTTCACATCTGCCTTGAAGACCATCCTGTTTGTGTGAGACTAACACTGACTCTGAAGCTCATTCAGTTTTTCCTTCCCATTACTCATCCACCATTTCTACCTCAGCTGAGATTTATCTGCCACACAAACACGTGGCAAGTTTCAAGTTCAGTTTCTTCTGCTCCACTCCATCCCTGTACCTTATTTTACTCTTTCTGTGTGCAAGACAATCTTTCTAACTAGAAATGCAAAGATCATCACTTCTTTGTCTTTAGGGGCTTGGCAGGTGCCATATTGAGTAATGCTACACAAAAATAAATTGTATCACACAATACAGCACACTCGTGATGCGCAAGAATGATCTCACAGACTAGAAGTTTAACATTAGCTTGGCAGAAAAATGAAGGAAGGAAGGAGAATTCACTAGAGACAAGCACCCCCTAAAACAGAAGTGTTGCACTTGACAGGATGGAACATCTCAATGATTTTGAGAAGATCAACTTATTAACAGTACAGTAATAAAGCCAAAAGCCAATATCAGCATCACCAAAAATTAGAAAGAGAAATAAAACTAGCTATAGCCTCTTGAATTTTTTTCCTTCTGTATGCTTCCCATTATTTCAGTTTAACAAGTGAAAAAAACGCAAAACAAATACATGTTCAAATTGTCTTCCAAAAGATTAACTAGGTATTCATGCTCTGCTACTGATATGTTCTGAATGCTCTATCAGGTTAGACAGGGAACTTCAAGACACTTATAAAAAGACCTTCTAAGTAGAAGGAAATTTTAGGCCCCAAGCCAATGATATACTTCTGGGACCTTTGAGCAAGTCAAGCAAGTGCTAGTCTTTATGTCAGCATATATAGGGATGGGGGAGTGCACCAGCTTCTCTCCCCAACACTCAGGTGGCCTTGCCAAGGCAATCAGTTGACAGGGTCCACAAAACACTCAAGTGCAAACCAAGAGACAACAGCATGGACCACTGGACTGCAAAAGCAGGGAAAAAGCAGCATAACATGACTGCTGTATCACAGAGAGCAGTTTATAGCGCCATTTATATTTCAATGGATATAAAATAGCATAAAAACTGGAACATGGCGTAACTGTGCAAATAGCCATAATTACTGTGCTCTCTCCGCCACTGATTCGTATACAGAAAATAATGAGGAATAGATTTATACTTCTAGCTATGTGGATCATTCTGTTGAACCTAAGTCAATTAGCTGGGGCACATATTCTGCAAAGTAACAGGAAGGAGAGAATCAAGATTTTTAATTCTTACATGGTTATGATCACTTTGAATGGCAAGATCTCTGACACCTTTGAAATAACAGCCCAAACTGAGTAATATTTTAATAGGTCATATTCAATAATTTCAATTGTTTTAAAATTAAATAGTTACTAAACCATGAAAATACTAAAGAAGTTTTATTTATAAAAGAAAAGTTATGAGATATGAAGCAAAAATATACAGCTTTACATTTTTGTTCAATTAGCTTAAGGTTTAGTGCTATTTAAACTGTTAAATATACATATGGTAGAAAACAAGCATGCCAAGAACTACAGTAGTCTGTCTTGCATATCACCTTCCCAGAGTGCAAATTCACAGTCTGATGATGATGAAGATGGTGAAAATGATTCATCTGATTACCAGCAGGAGAGAGATAAAATGAATGTAAGATACAGCTGAATTTAGCATTATAATCAGAAGAAGAATTTTTACAGATATCTTGCAGCAGGGTTTTACACACAGGAATTTCCTGAATCTAATATGTCATTTATTCCTGGCAAAGTCTATTCTTTATCTACATATATTTCATTTTTCCCAACTAGAATACCACTAAGTGCTGGACCAAGTTTTGCCAGATTTACCTACTGTATATATTAAAGTTTTATTGAAGCATTACATCTTATTATCTGAAAGGTGAGCTGGAGGAGCACCTTGATCATCCTACCAGCTACAAGGGACTATTCCAAGCCCACAACATAGCTATTTTCAGATTGATTTAGTAAGCTTTACTCTTGAAGATTCTGATTTTAACTTTTGTGAAAATAAATAGAATAAGGTGTCCTGGCAGAGAGGAGCTCTATAAAAAGGGCAAATGTGAACAGGAAAGGATTTTAAGCACATAGCAATTATCTTAACTGCTTTTTCCCCACATCTTTCTTAAGTCTTAAAAATTTTATATCAGTCCTCCTTATTTCTACTACAGTACAGAGATTTTCATTACCATCACTGTTCTGATGAAGACTATACTTCCCTTTGATTCTTTTCTTGCACCCTGTGTTGCTTTATTCTCCAGTGAAGTCTTATCTATTTTCATTACCTTTGTAAAAGCAAGTGTGCTGTGAAAAATGCATCTCTTCATTGTACAAATATGGAAATTACAGACTTGGAACAAATGGACACAAAACAAAACTTTCATAATTAGCAAGCAGTGGCATGAAAAATATGATAAATATTATTCTGTGCTATTTAGACATCTCTGCCTTACGGAGAAAATTCTCTTCCAACCCTAGTGCCAAGCACTGGAAACCAATTTTGGCTCTAATTATTTCTCAAAGGAAGTGAATCTACAACGGTTAAGACAGTCCTGGGCTAGAGTAGCAATGCTAGTCCTGAATCCTTGTTCCATGACCAGCAAAGGCATGGAGCTCTACCTATGCCTAGAAAGTACTGGGTCTTTCCTTACCTAACTGTTCTTCACATTTAGCACCACTTTGTGGCAACAGAGAAGCCCTGGGCTGCTGACATCCTTACTGCACTCTCTGGAGAAGCCTAGAGCTACATTTGAGTTGAAAATGACACTCAGCTTAAGTTCATGTGGTCTGTGATCTCTGCTGTTAGCTGATGCCTGAGTACCACAGAAGAGCACAGGGCCTGTGCAGCTCATCTGTACAAAGTCTGTCTAAATTTTGACTCACTGAAGGCCTGCTGGTTTGCACTGAGCAACTCATGGATCACACATGCCACTACTTAGAGGTAACAGATACAACACAGTATTTGCAGTTCCAACATAGTTCTCTCAGGCTAGTTGCTTGTAATATTCAGAACAAAACTAGATGTCCTCTCCAAATCAAAAATATTTGGTTTTAAATATTTGTGCTGTTATCCCAGTGCTGTACAAACAAAGTACATTTTAATCCAGTATGCAGACAATGCATTTGGAATAGTTTTTATTTATTAGCCTGACCATGATAGCAGTGTCCAGAATGCATGCCCAAACAATTGAAATATTTTGAGCATAGTAAGTGCAGTTAGATCAGCAGCTTAAAATCGCAGAACTTATTTTATAATATTTCCTTTTCTGAGTATATTTACATAATACAAAAATAGATGTTTAATTTCAATATATTGCAAACTCTTCTACCATATTTTGTAAGAGAACTGGGTAATTTAAATGCTTCCAAGTATTTTTTCCATTTGAAGGATACGATTCTGGCCACTCCAGAGGGCTTCTAATCTGCTCTACAGATTAAAAATATCAACAGAAGATGTGAGTTTTTGAATAGCATTCCTTACATTTTAGAAGATATAACGTTTGAAATTACTTGTCTTCTGCCTTTTTGCGGATAAAGGTGTGCAGCCAATATCTCAGGCACCCTGATACATTATCAACCAGCCCCTTGTGTCTGAAATGTTATTTATGGCAAAAGCCACAGGCTTCACAACACTACTATGAGGACCAGGAACACACTTTCACAGATTTTTATATTGAAATTACATTCTCATACTGCTGGTTGAAATATTCACTGCTTTGCAGAGAATTAGTTTTCATTCAAGCTTGTAACAATATTTGAAGCTTCAATGTATTAACACAATGCTTCGTTGAGATTCAACTGCACTTAAATCAAGCAAAAGAAGCCTGCAGTTGCATAGTCAGTTGATCAAATAGCTCTTTGGAAAACAAGAACTCTATTTTCATTATTTAGCTGCATTCAAGATTAGAAAGCTCTTAAAAAATCTTTTACATCATGTGGGAAGATGTCAGTGGTAGAAAAAAAGGTAAGTATTATGTTCAGTTATCCCAAAACAAGATTTAGCTTTCAAATATACAAATGTCTAAACCTGGACAACTAAATCCTTATTTTCCCCATAAACTAATGGGCTGCATTTCAAAGATTTTCACAACTCCCAGTTATCCCTCTACTGCCAAGGAAGAACTTTATCTGTGCTCCTCTTAACCAAGCCACTTGATTTAGTGATTAAACATATGATGCCCACTTTTTAAGTAAGCCTCTGGCATTAGTAGATGCCAGCCAAAATAATGGTTTTTAACTGAATTGTGGATTTGCTTGATGAGCAATGGAAGTGTGAGCTGCAGCCTGTATGCACCCCATTGCTCACTAAAGTGAGACCGATGACATGCACTCCATGATCAGCATTTCAGAACATATGCACTTTGCCTATTCAGTTTTGACATAAAGGAGTCTGTCACATTACACTGCCTCGAAATGAACAAAAGTTAATTCATCTCTAGCGACTGACTCTTGTAATTTAAATATCATTCTCTGTCTCATCTTTCCTCTTGCACCTAATAAACACCCTCTAATCTCAGACCCTACAAAAAGGATGATTACACCTGCAATGCAATTTGAAATTCACCTATAAGTTCAGAGTATTCCTCTAAGACTGAAAGAGTCTTGGTGTTAGTGAAGTACAAAAATTTTCTTTTTGCTGTGTAATATACGCGTAAGTAACACAAAGAACGGGAAATACTCTTGCTAATATAGCACCACCAGCAAGATACTGACCAGTTTCAATCTGGGTATCTGCAAAGTGAAACTTACTTCTTGAAGTCCATAATTTCAATAAAAGATGCTCACAGGCTGCTGAAGGTTTCTAACTACAGAAAAATGTAGGAGGTTACAGTAGGACTAGCTTTATCATTGACAGCACAGGCCATTTATCCTTTATGCTATTGACACAACAATAAGGACATCCTGGGGCCACTGCCACCATTTTGTGAGCAAGGTCTAACATCTGTACTTTTGCCCTCTCGGTAGCACAATCAGCAGCTCATGGTGAAAATTAGTACCAAACAGTACTCCACCATAAGGCTGCCTGAAAAGCTTAAAGTCTTAAGCTGTTGCTTCTCTTTAACACGATAATCTATAGCTCTCTATAAAAGCATCTAAAAAGGCAGAATGCACATTCCACTACTGCTCTCATTCTTGCCATTTCTACAATGAACAGAGCTGCTAAAAATCAGCTGCAGCTGGCAGTACTAATAGTTCAGACAAAAGCAGGGAGAGTTTGGGGTTTTTAAAATTTTCTCTCATGCCTGAGGAAATAGTATATATATGGCTCCTTGCCCATCCATTCCAACACTTAAATTACACACCTATGCCTCTGGAGATGGGTGTTTGTGTGTGTGGGAGGCAATGCACAGGGATGAGGTGAGGTCTGGCAGGCAGCACCATGGCCTGTTGAAACCTCAAACCACACTTCATGCACGCAGTTTACCGCTCACTTCAGCCACAAACCCAAACTATTGTCCATCCATTTATGCCCCCAAACTCTTGCTCACCCAATTCACATACTGAACCCAGGACCCCACTGATCAGGACAGTGGTCCCACTTCCTCACCTGACCACATTGGGGTGTTCGAATGTCTCCAGGTGTCTCAAAACTGCCACCTCTCGGATAGTGGACAGTGGCATCCCCTCCTCGCTGGTCTGCACCCGTACCCGCTTCAGCGCAACAAAGCGACCTCCATTCTTCAAGTCTCGGGCTTTGAACACCTTCCCATAGGCTCCTTCCCCAATCTCAGCCACACATTCATACTGCTGGTCAGCCAGGTTTGTGCTGTCCTTTTCCATGTTGGCACTGGTCCTCTTCTCCCTCTCCAAGTGCCTCAAGGTGGCTCTCAGTCTCACTTACTTTCTGAAAACCAATACTTTGCTTGGGTGCAGACAGGCACTCGGTACCTCTGCCAGAGAGGCAGTAGGAAGCTCTTGCCCTCCTGTTCTTGTTCCTTTTCTGTACTGGCCACAATGTGCCTCCTCTTTCGGCCACCAGGATTTATCATACAGTCTTTGGGAGCATTGCCTGTGTAAAGCCAAACAAATCTGGAGGACAAACCAAGCAAGAAAAGTGAGTTTAGTTTAATTTACTTTATGACTTTGCATTGTTCAAAACCTGCTAAAATTAAGCTAATACAGATATGCAAAGCAAAATCGTGGTGGAAAGGAAGATATGAACCATGAGGGTGACATATGTATCAACGTCCCCAGGTGGCTGATACACTACAAAGTTATCATGGTCTGCGCAGAAGACCAAGCACTCGGCTACAGAGCAACAGCATGCTGAGGGGTTTTACTGAGAATGGGCTAAAGATGATGACCCTGTGACACATGGGTGATGGGGATGGCAGAGCTAACTAGGCATGTGTGAGAGGAAGTGTACGTCCAAGAACTTATGTCAGGATTTCAGGACTCAAAAGTTTAATTCATTGAATGTGGTGGAGTCTGGATATGTATTTTGCTATATTACTGTCACTTGCTTGTAAATAACAGCATTTGGAGGTTTCTGCCTTGGTCTGCTCTCTCCTGTGCTAAGTCCTTCATGAACAGATCATCATCACATTGCAAGAAACAACACGCCTGTGGAGAGGCAAAATACATGCACACTTAGATGACAATAATACATTATGAAGGACTGTGTGTTGAAGTGGATTCAGAAAAAGGCACTTTAGCAAATCTATTAGCAAGCAAGGGTGTTGGCTGTGGATACTGCTACATGTGTCACTGGCAGCTCTTTGCAAAGCAGCATGGTCAAAGATGTCTTCAGGAACAGCATGCTCTGCTGCAGAGTGCATGAGGCCGGAGAGCAGAAGCACTTCTTTCTGCATCCAGTTTCAATCACTTTCTGCAGGACTGGGCAAATCCTCTTTCCTTACAAAGCTCCACACCAATTCCTCCCTTCCCCATGACCCTTTTTAATAGAGTGACACAGTGATCTCCAGGACTGTACCCCTCTCCTACACCACATTTTTACCGTGTTAGGATGAATGAGTCCTAGATAGGTGAGTCGGGGATCTCTTACGTGGAATTCAAGCACAAAGCGCCAGGGCTATTGAGCACACTTAGGCTG
Source organism: Toxostoma redivivum (assembly GCA_013397375.1). Lineage (NCBI taxonomy): Eukaryota > Metazoa > Chordata > Aves > Passeriformes > Mimidae > Toxostoma > Toxostoma redivivum. Next base: position 201,802 of record VXBI01013415.1, on the reverse strand, counting down.
ATATTACACCTTAGCTGGAGGTGAAATTGCAATCTGAAGAAAACCTGCGCCCACTGCTCATCCCTTCTCCTTGGCTGCAGCCAGAGGCGGCTTCCTGCCTCGCCGGCTTCAGTTCCCAGCACATCTGCCACGGCACCGCACCGCCCCAGCCACCGGGCAGCCCCGCGTCCCCCGCCTGCAGCATCACTGCGCGACACCAAACGCGGGCCACCGTGGGGGGCCGCCCCGAGCCCAGCGTGTGGGGGACCCTGCCCGAGCCGGGTGTGAGGGGGGACCCTGCCTGAGCCGGCTCTGCGGGGGATCCCTGCCCGACCCCGGCGTGTGGCGGGGGAGAACCATGGCCAAGCCGGGTGTGGGGTGGGACTCCTGCCTGAGCCAGCTGTGCAGGGGATCCCTGACTGCCCGAGCCCGGTGTGTGGGGGATCCCTGCCCGCCCCGAGCCGGGTGTGCGGGGGATCCCTGCCCGCCCCGACCCCT
>VXBI01013415.1:146192-191975 GCA_013397375.1 Toxostoma redivivum | reverse complement strand
AAAAAAAAAAAAAGGCAGTTCTATTGGGTCAGAACAAAGATCTTTGCATCTCTATAGTGCAATCCCTGACAATGATTAATAATGTATGCTTAAGAGAATAGTATAAGCACAGTAATTTAAGTTCCCTACTCTACTATCAACACTTTCATGATAAAGGATATTGTCTGACACCTAGAACCCTAGAACTAGGGGTTAAACCCCCACAGCTGAAGTTCCTGGCCTTGCCTCTCCTTTTAGCACATAAAGCTGAGCAAATAAGAAACAGTGTGTGCACCAACCCAGCCACTGCTAACACTAATCCCCTATCCCTGTTTCACAGTGTGAGGACTTTGAAGGTCCTTCACAAGAGAGCACTGCCATTAGTCATTGTCATTATTTATGACAGGTAAGTAAAACTATTACTTACCTCTCCCTAGCTAAGAATATTCTGAACGTTAATGGAAAATTGCATCACCTTTCAAGCGTGGGTGTATATAGGTGCACATACATGTATACACACAGCTCAAATATTTTTCCCTGAACAAGATCTAACATTGCTGACAAAACCTCACCAGGTATTCAAAAGAGATGGCATTAAAAGGCAAAATAATTGCCTTCTGATTAAGCTCCATAATTGCATATTTTGTGATAATGTATATATATTGAAATCAGAATTAATAAATGACAAAGTTATGAACAAAATTGTACTGAATACTTGGACTCCTTCTATGCTGAGAGACCTGGGAAAGCTGCAGTACTCCCATGTCAGGGCAAGACCAGGGTGTGTACAGCTCCTTCTTTGTCTTCCTTTCTCTATTCTCTATGCCTCGCTTTTCTGCAGAAAGTAATCTCAGATTTCTAGGCTGGACAGGACTGTGGAAACTTTCCACTAGAACCCAGTAACTTACTGGGGTTCCTCTCTGCTGATCAGCTCAGATGTCCTTTTGAGATTTCTAACAGCCAACTAATATACTTAATGCAATACTCCTTTGTTTTGTAAAAGCTTTGCCTTGTCATAATCTACTGCACATATTTTCTAAGTACTTAGAGAAAAAACAAACCAGAGGCAAGAGCAGAAGCAAATAAAAGAGACAGGTGTGCACAGCCTGCTTCATCCAGCCTGTCCATTATTGGTGTAAGACCTACTCCTATTGAAATATTTTTAAATCTATCTACTTCACTGATCTGTTTTCATTGTCACAGCTGAAAACATCAACCAGCTCTACCCTTTGACACAGTTCAATTGTGAACCTCTCCATACTAGTTCTATGACTGAATGTTTCAGTTTATTCTTATATATGACTCCATTCCAGGAAAGACTAATGCCTCAAAATAAAACTTGCAAGGCATTTGAGTGTACAAATCACAGATTTACAATCACAGTTCCAAAAACTCCCACTTTCCTATTGCCTAAACTGAAGCACACCAAATTCAGTAATTCAGGTTTCTGCATTTGGGGACAGAGCTGTTTCCAGAAATGTACAGTAGTAATATAGCACAAAAGTTATTAGGACAGTAATTTAAAAACTCTTCAAAGAACAATAGGCTTCTCATAAGTCTATCTGAAGTCAGAAGTTAGACTGGTTTCTTTCCAAGTATGCGTTTACATATTGTTTCCACAGTCCTTGAAAGTTCTTAACGGTTATGAGTAACAGCTTTGCCATAACACCTGCCATTCAGAGAAAACCAGATAGTTGCAGTTAAAAGCTAAAGGTGTTCTTGTATTTATTGTATAGAGTAGTTTCCCAGTACTTTAAACCACTGTTTATCAGAGACTAATTATTCAAAGGATTCTGTTGCAAGATAAGAATCTTATTGCATTTTTCACCTCTTTTATTGCTTTGCATAAGCACACAGTAGCTGAAATACAAACATGCTGCATAGGACTGGGTTTTCTCTTGAAACCATGCCTAAAGGAAAAAAAGTCATGTAGCACCACAGAAGATATTGCTTCAGACAGGATTCTTTCTATCAGCTTAAGTCTCTTTAGAAAATGATAAATCGTTTTGTTTGCTGCCCTCAAAATGGTGTAAAAGTTTGGGATCACATGACAGATGACTTTCTTACAGTGCTTTGCATCAGCAAAGGATGCATTCCCTGACCTCTTTGCCATATTACAGTTGAGAAAGCAGTTAGAAAATCAATGTTTTCCTTTAGTGTTGTTAATTTAAAAATTGACTGTAACTCTTGAAGAACTTGGAAACAGCTTAAAGCTCATAGATTTGAAGTTTTAGGTAGAGATGCAGTGAGTTTTGAGAGCCAGATAATATCATTCATACCTAATCTCAATGTATTCTACAAAGACCTCATGAAGCCCTGCAGAACTGCTAAACTCAGGAAAGACATTACCTGAAATTTAAGGATAGGAAAATGGAGCCAAAAATATTAGTGCAAGGCAGAGACAATGGAGGAAAAATTCATTTTGCCATCTTGGTCTGTAAGTGGGTTGTTCCTGTCGCAGAAAAGGGAGTGGCAGGGCTAAGGAACGAGCTAGGACAGGACTCTGCCGAGTTCAGCTAGATCCTGCTGCCACTGCAGGAGGGAAGGAGAGGGACAAACAGAGGCATTAGAGGCCTGTAGGGCTTGGGACCAGCCTGCTCAGCATGAGCACCAGCAGAGCCATTGCATCCCCATCTTCTGGGAAAGGCAAAGCAGGCAGCAAGGCCACAGACACGGTGCTGCACTGTTCCTCCTCTTGGCACACACACAATTTTGCCACTTTGTGGTATACTAGGCTTGTGGAATAAAAGTATTATTGATAGAGCCATTCCCTCCTCTCTTGCAGTCATGATGATCTTTTGCCGCTGTTTTTACAGTCCTTTAGATTATGTACATGATTTCCCGAGCATGGAGTACATTGTCATCCCTCAAACACAAGTTGTCCGTATGTATCAGAAGCAACAGTATAAAGACAAGTAAAGGTGCTAAGTAATGCAGAGGAAAGGAAAGGGTACTTGTGTATGTCATAGGCTCTTTCACTTTATATAGGGCCCAGCGATGATGCACTAGAGTAAAAAGGATCATTCTTGAAGACTTTGCGTTCAGCCTGCCAAAAACACTGTGCTTAGGGGAGTCTCAGACTGCAAGGAGGAGCTGAACTACCCTTCACTGAAGGCAAAGAAAGTTCAAGGCTTTTGCACCACCAAAAGAAGCTCAGTACGTTTTCAGACTTAACCTACAATTAGTTAATGGGGCTGTTTGCATTTATAGTTATGATGTTTAATTTTTTTTCCCCAAGTAGAAACCACCATATTAAGGGAAGAAGGCCATAGGCTTGACTGGAAATCTACAGACACCAGGACGCATTAAAAGCGACAGCTTTTTTTGTGTGGGATGTGACAGCTTCTCTAAAAAATCTATTAAGGTTTGAGGGAGAAAAGCATGCAAATGGGACGCCTGGTTTTCAAAAGTCCATCTAGCAGCTTGCATGAGCTTCCAGGGGAGCTGCTGGGAACTCAGAGGTTTTCAGGACTCTAAAGATTTTAAAAAACAGGTCTATTATTTAGATGTCTAACTTGAGGCTCCTGTTTCCAAAGTCATGTTTTATATCTCCATAATAAGTTGGGAACTTATTCATGCACCAAAAGAAAGAGAGCTGAGGGCAAAGATTACTGACTAATTTAATTTATTATCCATCAATGAAATTTTTGGTGCTTATCATCCAAAGGAACAAATTTAAAAGATGGGAATTTAGGAGTGCTGCAACAGACTCACTGTTTAATGTTTAATCAACCCTTAATTTTTCATCACAAAGAAGACATAGGAACAAAACCAGTTACTGTGGTTATTGCTTATCAGCTACACAACAAGAAATTGTACTCAGCAAAGTAAGCTGTCAGTGGTGCACACATCAGATTAAGCACACAACTGCCTTTTGACTGCTGGGTAATAACCTGTGTACTAACTTAAAATGAAGCTACAAGGTGAGTATTTGGAAATTGATTTTTATTTAGTTGTTCAGTCTTTTACTGGAAAGGAAAATACACATTGTTCTTGAAAAAGATTAAGTTTATGTGAGTTGTTGCTGAATTTATCCATTGCAATGAATCTGTAAAATTATAGTTTTAAACTAAATTAACAAGATTATTTTGAATTCAAGCTTGACAGCAAAAGAAACCTAATAAGGACTCCTGCAGTATATCTGTACCAGCTCAGACATTCAGGAGCAAATTACAGCTGATAGGAAACAATATCAATCACTGGAGATCTGGATAATAGTAAAAGCCTGTAACTGCAAAAGTTGAATCCATGGGTAAACATATGAGAAAAAAATGAATCTGGAGAGCCAGGTTCCCACTAGCTCTGTTGAAGTCCACTGAGCCTGAGGCTAGATCTTTCTTGTTGCCTTGGAAATATATGACAGTCCCAATTAATTAAAACAGGTTTTGGAAAGGCATAAAAATAACAAATGCAGAAAAATGCAAACTTGTCTTCCCTAAACCTCGGTTTCCCCATTTGTGTTTTGAAAATGCAATATAAATAAATGTAATTATGAGTTAAATAAGCATTTTGATGCATAAAGGAGCAAGAATGCATCTCTAAGATGTGTTCCAGCAGATACAGCAGTTACTGAAGAATTTACCACGGTTCTGCAAATGTATTTGCTGTACACTCAGGAGCTGGTCAATCCCTATGATGGTTACAAACACCAGTTTCATCAGGCAGAGGCACCTCCAAAATGTTTCCTGTAGTTCCAGATTATTGTCTGATAGGAGCTGTCTGCTTATGTCACTGTGCTGAAAGACACCCATAGTAGAAAGAAACTGTGGAGAGGTCCATCTTTCTGAATTCTAGCTGTCTAAAGTTTAGACAGCTATCCAAATGAACAAGCTGTTTTCCCGCCACAGCCACTCGAGGCTGGGCACATCCTGAGAATTAGTCACACTACTGCTTTTAACCATCTTGTTCTAAGGCCAGATGACTCATGCTCTAAGAATCTATGTCTTTCTAAACCTAACACCTATCTTTTTGATCACTAAAGGGAGGTGAGATACACGCCCTCTTTAGTGTAGGGGAATGTGCCTTTCCTTAAGGGAATTGTGTCTAACCAGGAAACACCATAAATGCTCTGTGCCCTCCCAATTGGAGTGGGTGGTGGTAGTTAAAAGCAACAAGTTCATCTTTTTGGAAGTGGATAAACTGTAGGATTTAAACCAGGAAATAAACCTAAGCAGTTTAGTTTTGGAACCACATCCTCAGGTTATGAACCCTAGGTCCCTAATACCAGAGGCATCAGAACTAGGACTGTGATTAGGAGATTTAAGGGAATTTAGACCATAGAAAAATTTAAAAGACAAGTAAGAAGATTTCTTATTATCTTGGTACAAACAAATATTTCTAATGGCGTCAGTTTGAAAAAACTTTCAGCGCTGGCAGAAAACAGCTTGAAGAAATGATGAATGCATGATTATAGTTCTAAAAACCAAATGTTTTTTAAGGTCTACAATTAGGTTCTTTGAGGTAGCTTCTGAATCCCGTGTCCAAAGCCTTCCATAGTGTTCTATTCTCCCTTTTGGAAATCTCTCAATTGTGGGCTGCTTCTGCTTTTAATTAAAGGGAAATAATGATACAAGGTATCTTCTTTCGGAAGGGAGAATGACAATTATAAAAGGTAAAGAAATACTTTAGACTCAAGGAAGTGAGGATTGTGAATTACAGAAAATGTACTATTATATTAAACATTCTTTGAAATCAGTGTGTTTTGTTTCTTATCAAAGGTTTGCTTTTAGCTCCTAGTTCCACTAACTACCTTTAGAAATGGCTGTCACGACTCTCCATTCTTTTTGTGTTTGTTCATTTCATTGATGAGTGGGGGATTAACATTAGAAAACAAGCAAAAATACTGTGCCTCAAAGTGTGCCATAAAAGGTAGCTGTATATCATCACTCTATGGGCAAAATCTGTACTGACTACATTTTAGGTTGAGCCACTGACTGCAATAAGATTTGGAATGAGTACAACTCAAAAGTTGGCTCCATTTAATATAAGAAGGGAACCTCTTCTGATTTATACCCATTTCTGGAAAAGAAGTCTGAATTAGAATAATTGTGTGAATTATTTGCTATTTTTGTAGGTATTTTTCATTGGAACAGGCTTTATCTAAATGGAGTCTTTAAACCACAGGGCCCATAATTCAAGGCTTTTGTCGGTGTCACACTTCCAATAAAACAAAGTCCTTCAATCAGGATTTTTTCAGTGTAATTTACAAGGTAGTGGTTGGTGATGAGAGGCAGTCTTGCAAAATTTGATGATATTGCAAAGTATTGTAGTAATTTAAAACACACCACTTAGGAATTGCAAAACTCTTTTATTTAACCTTAAGGTCAGTTTCCTTGAGCATCTGAATTACTGTTGAACCTGTTAACACATCCTGTGATCAGCTTGGGAAAGAAGCTATTTTGCAGAGGAGTTTTGCTATATAGTTGGGCCAGACTCCTTCTCGGCCCTTTTGCTCCTGTGAAATGCTGCTGCAGTATAGAAAAAATAAGGATTTCCAGAAGTTCTACAATTTTAGTTAGGTCAAGAATATCATTAGAGAATCATTCTTGTGGCATTGTGAGATCTTGTATCTAAGAAAACAAAGAAGTAGGGAAGAAAAAAGGAACAAAAAGCAATGGAAAGTAGAATATATTTTCAATACAGTATAAACCATAAACCAGCATAAATTGAGAAAAAAACAATCATTACCTTTCAGTTTCAATTAAATTTAAATTATGGGTATTATTCAAAGAGTCACAGAATGGTCAAAGCTGGAAGGTATCTTTGGAAGTCAACCCAACCCCCTTGCTCAAGTGGGGTGACTTAGAGCCAGTTGCCCAGGACATGTCTAGATGGCTTCTGAATATCTCTAAGGGTGGAAACTTCATGATCTGTCCAGGCAACCTGCAGCATTTGTTCAAGGAAAGAAATGGGTGAAAAGAAAGACTTTGTCCTTTTTTCTGACAGGTCTTACAAAAGTACATCTCACTTCTGTGAATCGTTGGCTTATTCTTTCCCTCTTCTTCTTTGTGTTTAATTGATATTGATGAGCTAATGGCTTCAAGATACAGGGAAAGCTGATTTTAGTGAACTTCACATCTAGTCTAAAGATACTTGTTTCTGAAGAGGGAACATTGACTCCCGCCACACAAAATAATACCTGGTCTGTTGCTCTGGAGCCACAAATACAACTTCTGGGCTTTGTGCATGTCTGATGGAATCTAGAGGAGCTGAGAGAATTCCTCTCTGTGGATGGGGACTGCAGGAGAACTGTGCTTGTTACAAGAGTGATCCCTTGAACCCATATAAAACAGGATAGGGACATCTGAACAAACATGGCACCAGGGAGGACCCTTCCTCATTTCTGTAAGTGACCAAATAAGGAAAAGGAAAATAAGGAGAGAAAAAGTGCACACTATAATAAGGGTTCAGAGGTGAGACTGGGGAAGATGAATATTATCAATAGAAACACTTTTTATTTCCTGCTAGCATATACAAAAGAAGGTGGAATTGTCATAAGTGGAGCAGTTGAGATACACAGTAAAAGGCTGAGCTTTGCACTATGGCATCTTTATGTCCTCTCCAAATCCGATGATCAAAGGTCAGTGCATTCTACTCTTTGATGGTATTTTGTTTAACAGAGAAACTTGACGAGGAAAGTTATTATCCCCATTGCTATGTGCAGCTGTCTTGTGGAACAATTATTAAAAAAAAATCAACCAAACCAGTACAGAAAAAAATAAACAAAAAACAAAACAAAGCAAACAAAGAAAAAAAAAACAGAACAAAAAAATACCCACCCTCAAATCCCAACAACGCAGCCTAGAAGCTAGTGGCCAACAGAGAAGAATTGCTCTCTAGGCTCCCTCTTCTGGCTCTGGACTAGTAGCTTTCTATTGAGCATAGTTGCTGGGATCATATTTTTTTCTGTTAAGTGAATAATTACTTCAGTGCACAAAGAAATAAAGAGGAAATACTGGGGAAGTGAGAGAAACTCCATTCTTGCTCAAGAACTAAATTGATATCCCCAGTAAATCTTAGCATCTGTAAGGTGTGGTGGGAAAAGAAATTTAAAAATTAATCAGTTATTAGTAAATGTGCAATATTCAGTATGTTAAGAGGTAATAAATGTTTTAGTTGTAATGCACTAGATTTAGTAAATACTTAAACCAATATCCTTCTACAGCTTTTGTTACTCATTTGTCAGTAAGAGGTGTCCTTTTTCCACAGTAGCTCCAGTAGACCATAAAAAGCTATCTTGAAGCCTAAAAGATGTTAAGCCTGTTAATTCAGAAATTATTGACAAACATAAGCACAATGAAAGACCTGTCAATGAGGGAATGACACAAAGCTGCAGCAGAACACAGGTGCGTATTTAGCTTAGGGCATGCCTATTTTTTTTCCCCGCCTCTGGTCATAAAAAATAGAAAACAGCTCACTGCTTGAGAAAAAATGAAGCTTTGGGTATGGCACCTTGTTCTTCCCCTCCCAAGGGTATAATATGTGTACAGAGCTAGAGATTTTAGGAATGGTATACCGTTTTGGTTTTCTGGTCACTTTTTTCAACTAACAGAGAAGCTAAACAACCAAGCTTGCATGTTCTGTTGGGCCTTTTTCCAAAGAAGTTCTTTACAGATTTGATAAATCTTAAAGGATTCAAAAAAGTGCCTTAGAAAACATTTTAGAAGGCCCCTTATGCTGTGGGAAAATTTACAGTTAATCACTAGCTAGTTTTTGGGGAATGGTGGGTAGTATGCTCTCCTACAACAGTCAGAAGGAGCTGTGGGTACCTCTGAAAATCAGGTCAGATTTCTTTCAAGCCAGAACTCCTAGACATCAGGTACCAGATTCATTCTCGGGTTTATCAAATTATAGCACAATAAATAGCTTATACTGAGGAATTAATTTGGTCAATGTTTGTTGGTTTGGCCCTGCAGTTGTCGAATCCATCTTTCTAACCTGCTGGAGAACTTTTATCTAGATCAGAATTGCCAAGCAGTTACAAAGATATCCCACCATTTGGCTTCCAGGCTGCTGAGCTCCCACTGGGATAAACTGAAACCCATCCTGTCATTTCAGTGGGGGGGACAGGGAGCACAATGACTACTCTGAAAGACATTGATTTTAAAATAAAAGAAAAGAGGGGACCCTCCTTAAAGAGAACCATGAAATATAGACTGAAAGGGATCCTTTTCACTGCAGATTCCCTCTGCATTGCCTGATTTGCTTGCTATTAATGATCTGAGAGCAAAGTGTTCTTGGCTTAAATGAGTTGCATCCCTGAGCTCTAAACAATATATTTATCCTTTTACCCTACTCTTCAACCTGTGTTTCCCAGCTGTATGCAGATATACATGGATATGTCTTTCTCAACATGGAATGGGGCTGCAATAATAGATTGTATATTTCCAGATTTCAGCAGCTGAAAAAATATGTGTATAATGCCTACGAAGAGGAAGTCTAATGTTTAAGGATCTCTATGTTGTTTTATAACAGTTGAACTACAAACATGGGCAGTATGAGTTCCCCTTATCTGTAGGATGCCTAATGCTTTCAACCACACTAAAATATAATTCATTTTGTTTGAAAACAACAAATATGTTTCACATATCTCTGTGGTTTTCAAATAGGCTTGGAAATTTGGTGGCAATGTAGTCTTGGAGTCAAGAAAATGCTTTCTGTGGGAACTATGGAGATCTGTTCAAGACCAGCCGAATTATGAAACCAAAATCCTGATGTTGTCCATCTTTCAGATGGCACAGCTCAGTTTTGGCTCAGTACCAAAGTTCCATTAGATCTGCTAATGCTGAATGTACATTTGTCCAAACTCAGCCCTGCTGTCAGTACCTGGAACAAACACTCAGCTAGGACTCACTAAACACATCCTTCTCCTTGTGCTTCAGCCATCACTTTTGTGGGCATCCAAGAGACCATTCATTCTGGATCTTCTCTCACCAGAAGAATTACTTCTTATTCTATTTTCATGCTGATGGCTTGTTAACCTAGGACTGTAGAACCTGCAAAAGGATTCTCATGCCTTTGGGCAGCCAATGCCATCTTGAGGTTTTGCTGCTGACTCTCATACAATCCAAGTATTGGGTACTGCCATACTTAGTGATGGGTGCTTGTACAGATAAATACTGCTGTGGTTTGAGTAAGGAACAGAGCTTCTGTCAGCTAAAACATGTCAGGGCTATGCTTTACTGTACTTTGTTGTTTAAATTGAGAATATATAATTTTCCTCTCTCTTAAAATTGTGGTTGCAGCCTAGAGAACACTGCTGTGATGGAGATACCTCCGTGGTCTGGAGCACAAATCCTGTGAGGAATGGCTGAGAAAGCTGGAGTTTAGCCTGGAGAAAAGGAGGCTAAGGGAAAGCTTATCACTCTCTACAACTGCCTGAAAGGACATCGTAGCCAGGTGAGGGTTGGCCTCTTCTCCCAGGTAACAAGTGACAAGATGAGAGGAAATGGCCCTGAGTTGTACCAGAAGGGGTTAGGTTAGAAATCAGGAAAGATTTTTTTTTCACTGAATGGGTAGTTAGGCATTGGAGCAGGCTTCCAGGGAAGACAGTGGAGGTGTTCAAAATATGTGGATGTGGCTTTTATGGACATGGTTTAATGGTAAACACGGTGGTGGTGGTGCTAGATAACAGTGGGACTTCATGATCCTTAGAGGTCTTTTCCAACCAAAATGATGCTATACTTTCCAAAAATTATGTGGGCAGGGAATTTTAATCTTGAGTGACTATGCCCTAAGGTGGGAAGTTTGAACAAACAACTAATGAACGAATTTTTCATATATCTCCTGCAAGTACCTACTGAATTTCAGTCTGACTGCATACTGCTGAAGGAAGCATTCCCTTTTCCTTCTTGGAAAAGCACTGCTTTTGCATTTCTCTCTNAACACTGGTTTTGCTTTTTCCTTCCTTCTCTTTTTTTTTTTTTTTTTTTTTTTTTGTGTGTGTCTTCCGTTGCACAGCTGAGGGTATCAGATGGATGACCTGTGAGTTTCCATGGTTTTCCTGAGAATTCTCAATATTTTAGTCGAGTAATATTCACCTTTACAAGCTCTGTGTGTACCTGAGACTATTTATCCTCCGTGTTATCCATCATTTCACTCTGTAGTAGAGGACTGTAAAGGTAAGTTAATACACAAAGGACACTAGCAGAACTTGGCATACAATTTCCAGGATTTTTGTTCTGTATCTTGAACAACAGGTAAGATTTGCTGCAATCTGTAATGAGCTAAGACAGAATTGCATTTAATATAACTATACAGGCAAATGACCATTGCTAAATTAGCTGCTGACAAGAAATAACAATGCATTTTATTGCAATTCTGTATCTTCCTTTGAAAAGAATCTAAGTTTATCATGAGAGGAAAAAATGTTTTTAAAGTATTATTTCTCATATATTTATCAAAAAATGGTTGTATTCTCCAGTATTCAAACCCCTTTAGCCATGGTATGCCTTTTAGCCATGGTACAAGAATTCTTAGAGAATGTGCAGTAGGGAATTGCTAATCCCTACAATATTTATTCTTTTTTATCTTGTTCTAATGAAGAAAACAGCTGGGAAAATGAAGATTATTTTATTTCCTTTTTCAGGTGTTATCAGAACCTTTTGAAAGCCACTATGCTTTTAATAAGCAATTACCTCTCCTATTCTTCCAGTTGGTGTTCAACTTTGAGTACAATGCCTTTTCAAAATAAAACTTCCTCTTTCAAGGCATGAGCTCTAAGTGTATTTAATAACACCATGCCCATAGCAGCAACTGAGAAATCTAACTATTATTTTTTAACACCCCAAAGAGCACCTGTTCATTATTACTTTATCATTTAAAAAAAAGATAAAAACAAGCCGTTTGCCCAGTGATCCATTATTATTTAACTTCCTTATTAATTTATTATCAAAACTTCTTGAAAACCATGTAAATTACATCTCCCACATTGTTTTTTATCTATGGATTTATAACCTCCCTAGATCCTGTCAGGTTACACAATGTTTACTTGCACTTTGCAGCTTCCATCAGATTCTGATGAGGCCATGTAGACATGTTGTTCCGAAACCCTTCTTTGATCGTTTTTCTAACATCCAGTAACAGCACTGCAGTAGTTTTTAGGATTCTGGAAATTACTTGTACTCTGAAGAGTATATTTTTTATACTGTTTAAATCTCAATTTTTTCACAACTTAATTTCTTAAGGCTGCCCCTCCTTACCTACTCCAGAGTGTTATATCAGCTGATTTTTTTTGATTGCCTAGAGTATCTTCCAGGATAAAATGTATGAAGATTATTAGTCTATGTGCCATTGTTATAGTACTATCCTAGAATTTTCTGCTCTGATAGTCATATGAAATATTTTACCTGACTTCTCAGTTTGGCCTTATTTATATAATTTATACACATTGACATGCTCTCAGTCTTAGGTTAGGATAAAATTGAAGCATGAGGCTGCCAGTATGGTACTGAAAGACAGATATTTCAGTGGTGGCTTCTCTACCTTTTTGTTCACTGTTGGGACAAAGCTAAAGGAGACATGCTGTATCTTTTGAATTGGATCTAACTAGATGTCTTGACAATTAATCCTTTGACATTTAGTTAAAATAGGGTCGCAATAACCTGATTTTTAGCCAAGTGTTGATTGTGACCACTATCCTGTGTTCTGACTTTTCTCTGTTTTCATTAGTGCAAAACTGGCATTGAATATGTTTTAATTACAGGTTTTAGCAACTGAAGAGGGCACAGGGACTTTATTTGATCTCTTAGTACAAGCCACAACTTTTTACTCTTACTACCTGCATCACAGTGAGTATCACTCAGCCTGTGATGAATGTAATACCTTGTGTTCAACTATATTTCAGCTTTCACCAAAACTTTTTTTTTTTAATAGATACACCAAGAGACTGAGAATCAATTATTTGCATTGCACAAGATTAAGCCAGCTCATGGGCAGGGTAATGGGATCTTTATTCTAACAGGCTGAACCAAAAGCTTTCAACCAGCATTTATGAACTGAAGATTATGTTCATCTCTGTATTATCCATCATTTCTTGGCTGGGTTTTTTCCTCCACTTCCTTTAAAGACTGACCAAGATTATCCTGCCAGATAAATCCCAACACTACACAACAGATAATTATTTTTCAAAAAAACAATAAAATGTCACTTACAGGAAAAACAGCACATGACAATTTTGAAATTTTCATTTATGATGCAGTTTTTTTACTAGCAAGCTATTGAGTGCATTGTACAAATCTGCAATGTTAAGGCGGGAAAAATTATGAATAAATTATATTGAATTTTTTTACAAATCATGAGATTACCAAAAAAACTTCAAAAATGCCAATGTTTTCTGAATTTTGATATCATTAGAGGAGGGCCAAAGGGAAGGAAGGAAAAATAACCCAAAACAAAGACAAAGGGAAAGAGGGGAAAGAGGAAAAGGAAGGGAAGGAAGGACCAGATACCATCAGCTGCATCTTTAATTTATTTTAGATAAATGTGGGAACAAATGAGAAGCTATCTGCCTTCTTTCAAGAACTGTGAACATAAAGATAACATTCCATGCTGCACAAACAGCAAGGAAATATTATTAAAATGGTATGTAAAAAAAATTAGCAAGGTCAATTATGGCACTCCATAGTGACTTAATCCTTTGTGAATTTTCAAGCTTATGTCAATTAAACTACGTACAGGTTTACTTGGATCAATTAAATAAAATTATTGAAAAAGTGAGGTTTCTCTTATTAGATCATATATCATATGGATGTCACAGTACATTTTTCCCCTTTCTATCTTTTACTTTCTCCCCTGCTCTGATTTTGCATTAAGCTAGAAGCCTGGAAAATGTTAAAACTCATCTGTAAGAAAAAAATGCAAACAAACAAAAGAAATATACATAAATAATAATTTAAAAATCTCAGGTCCTACAAGCAGAGGTCTACCATAAAGTCTACGAAAGACTTTATGGATGCTCTAAAGAAATTTGTTGTCATGTTTTTGACAGATTAAAGATTTGCTTGGAAATTCTCCATTGAATGAATTAGCTAAGCTAAATTTGGCATAGCTTAAAGTGTTAATTAAAATTTTAAAATTTGGTTTCTAAATTTTATCTGGAAAAGTTGATGCAATGTGTGGTATGGTTACAGTAAGAGAGACCTAACATCTGAATTCTATTTGATTTACTTTCAATCATCTGAGCATTTCAAGCATTTCCAGCTATTGATTGAAAACTTTTTCTAATAGGAAACCTTTAATTTTTTTAAAAAAATTAACCACTATATATTCAGAAAATGAATATATATTTCTAAAAGCAATCTTATACAATTTATAGAATCCTATAGAAGTGTGCATGGTCACATGGAGCATAAGAAATGTCAGGCTATACAGCCTTAAAACAATGGAAAACTGCCTATAAGAGGAACCTGTTCTCTAAAAGGTAGGTGTAATTATGGGTATAACTATTTGTGACTAATCACAGAGACTTTGTGAAAATGAGTGCAATTATTAAAACATTTGGTATTGGTTATTAAACAAGTGCGGGGGTAATGGATTTCAAACACAATATATTGTATTCCATTTTACCTTTGAGGGAGTTGCCTCACACTAATTTAAAATAATATAGGAGCTTGGTAAAGACATAAGTGACCTTCTCATTTAATGGTGCAATCCATAGAGCATTGCTCCTAGGTAACTCATAGGAGAAAGAGATTTTTCATAGGATTTTCCAGTTACAAATTTTGGATGAACTCCAAAGAATACTGCCTGTCATGCCAACATCTTGGGAGATTAACTCAGTTATTAGCAATCAACAATCCAGCTTTTTTACTTTCTTCAAATGAGTGTCTGGGCTGTATAACCCAAATGTTGAATCTCCTCTTTAATCATGATAATGTTCTTGTGAGAAATAAATAATAATAAATTACCTAACTAGGAATTAATTTAAGGTCTTTTGTCTGCTATTCTGTCAACCAAACCATTAAAGCATGTCAGATCTAATGTTTGCTTTGTTGATATCATTCACCAAGCCTATAACTTCAGATAAAGTCTGCAAGACAGTCTGATGTCTCAGCATAGATTGCTTGGGTAGATAAATAAATAATAAACCACATCAATATAAATAAACTGTTTAAAGAGAGTTTACACCTCCCTTCCTGCCTCATTTATTGTGATTATGTATTCCATAATATAAGAACATCAGAATATTAGGTTCTCAAGGATGTCCACAGCTGAATATTCATTTGTGTGAAAATAGGATCTGAATAAATGGCAATTTTATTTTTTCCTATAATATTCTTGCAATTTGGACAGGAATAGGTTTAACTAGAAGAGGTCTTTTTAGGCCCAGAATTAGATTAATGATTGAACTAAATTAAATTAAGAAAATCCAATAATTCATACTTTATATATGGGGTAGATAAGGAGTATTCATGTGGGATGTGTAGCAGTTTCAGTGATTATTCATGTCTTCTCCATGACATCTTAGTTAAATGCATGTACTATATATGGGTCATCACAGAGTCATTTAGACCTAGCAGAGCTCTTTGTAGACAAACCCTAAGCAAACAAACAGAGCAGCCTTCTTCAAAAACCTCTTTGGAACGGGCCTGAATGATCTGATGATCTGGGCTAGAAGAGGAAGGAAGCAAAACTGCCAGTCAGCTACTGAATAATGGCCACCATGCCACATGTGGTTCATGGTGCCCATGAAATCAGGACTGCCCTGCACACCACCAGCTGGAGTCAGTTTTACCATTGCACTGTGCCTTCCTACAGCCGTGGTGTGTGACACCAGGGGTACAATACCTACTGGGCAATCATATGTGGTGAAAGAGAAAGGAGCTCAGACTTTTTCCCAGCTCTCTTTGGGAAATCTGTCTCTAACACAACCACTTAAAATCCTAGCAATTTGGGAGGCAAACTTCAGAACCTCATTTGTGCTCAACTCCATTATATTCTCCTCTACAGGTATCAGAGGATCTCAAATACAAATGGGAATTGGATTTGCTATTTCTTTTGCACCCTGCAGCACAACCAGCCCTAATTCCTATTTAGATCTTCTTTGTCCTTCTCTGCTACTTTTTTCCTGCTGTCTCACAAGAGTCTGAATTAGTCAGCCAGGACAAATCTAATCTTGTGACACTTTGCTGTGATTAGTTTGGCAAGCTACAAACCATTCCCAAGCAGTGCAACCTTGGTTAATAAAACCCTCTCTGTTTCCCATAGACTAGCCAAAGGAAAGTAAGAGCCAGCCAGCCTGTAGAGCCAGCAGAAGAAAGCTGCTGTCCAAGAATGGCTAAGGGGCTTGTGTGCAGCACGCCCTACCTACAGTGTTTCAGCAGCTGAACTGAACTGCAGCATCAGGGTTCAACATTTTTTTTTTGTTTACCTATGGTGGTTCTTTTTGCTTGACCTCCATATATCCCTCCACCTTAAAAACAAGGATGGAAAAATCTCACCTAGATATTCTGATAACATGCTAATATTTTTTATTTGGTTTTAAAAAGAGAATCTATTTGCATTACTAGGACGTGTTCAGATAAGGTTATCCCTTACAGGAAAATTCATATGAATACTGTGAGGAGGAAGAGGACAACAACATGTGGAATAAATCAATATCAAGTCCAAAATTGCTTTTTTAACATCCCTGAATGCATGAAAGTATTTATTGGGCTATATAAAGCAGTCTTCTTCCTCTGCTCTCTTCCCCTGGAGGGTTAAGTCATTTCCTCAAGGGCTGTCAGGAAGATGCTTCCTTCCCTTTACAGCTGAACCCTCTATCATGGTATCCTTGTTCTGGGAGAGTGCTGCTACAAACTTACCCAGTTAGCATTTTACATCTCCTCCCAGCCTATCCAGACCTAGTTCTATTTCAAAGACCTCATGGAAACAGCCCCATAATAAAACTATCTCTCCTTCCAGAAAGGTCAGCATCAGGCTTCTGCCCAGCAGTGGACAAAAATTCAGTATGAGATATAGCATTTTACAATTTTCAACAATTTTTTGGCTAATGGGAACGTTGAAGAAGCCTTAAGACACACATTGGTCAGACAGCAAGCAAGAGCTGTTGACCAAGTGGATAAACTCAATCTATCCATCAGACACTAGCAAGATCTTACAAGTTTCAGGTAGCCAATCATCAAGAATCCACCTCCTTCCCTTTAAAACTGTAAGCTCACAAGAAGAATTTCCTTCCCTTCAACTGTGACTCCCTGTCTGCTAAGGCAAAGCCTTTTTATAGCAGCAGCTGCAATTGCACACAGCTGGTCAGCTTCCTGCCCCTCCTTGGGGCTGCAGTTAACTCCTTCCCTGCTTCTTATGATGTGTGTGGACTGCACATGGCTCTTCACTGTCCTTGGCATTGCCCTGCTCTCCATGGCTATCTGAGCTTTCACAAACTCTCACTGCACCATTATTTTTATCTGCAACCCAAAGACTCTGAGCATATTCCCTCATAATTTAACTTGCTTGATTAAACAAACAACTTTTCCCATTGAATTTACTCCTTGCTTTTTAAAGACTGAACCTGGGAAAAAAAGGCATAAATGATGGAAGCTTTGACTATGCAATGATGCTTTCCAGTAAGGCACTGGCACCTGGCTGCAATGTGTCCATACTTCCCAGAGTGTTGCTGTGCAACTGGGATTCCA
This sequence comes from Toxostoma redivivum, assembly GCA_013397375.1. Taxonomy (NCBI): domain Eukaryota; kingdom Metazoa; phylum Chordata; class Aves; order Passeriformes; family Mimidae; genus Toxostoma; species Toxostoma redivivum. The sequence continues at coordinate 174,366 of VXBI01013415.1, read as the reverse complement.
GAGGCACCAGCAGGGTCAGTCCAGTCCAGTTAAATCACTGACATGCATATGCATGCTCATGTATACATCTAGAACATCAGTCTTCAATAAGTAGTTCAAGGAACAGAATATCTTTAAATGTGTAATTAGGGATCATTAAAACCTGACCTGTGGAAAGACTGACATTTTCAAGGGAAACTGTTTGCAAATTGGCTGGAGTATATCTGAGAAATGTCTTCACATGTAAAAAAAGAAGTAGCCCCTAAATTTTCATGTTCCTATTCTGCTTAAATTTTCAAAACTACCAGTTGCCTTTTGGGCAGAAATACTGTCCATTTCAATCTGATGATCAATTTTTTTTAAAGGCATAGCTTATTGAAAAAAAAAAATTAGATGAATAGCTGAGGATTTTTTTTTCTAAAGCTATCAAGAAGAAAGCAGCCCCACATTTATACCTCTGACCCCGGGACTGCAAACAGACAAACATCTGATAGCTCCTAGGAACACGGGTAGTCAGAACTCTCCACACATTGTCCTTTGTGCATATCCAATTCCAGGAAGCCTGAGCTAATTTATTACCCTAATATCTCAAAAAAATCTGAGCCTGAGTATCTGTATTTTATATTAAAAAAAAAACTTATATTTGTTAAAAGTTATTGATTGTAGACAGGAGCTCTTAAAACAACCAAAAAAATTTTCACAATTACATAAAAAAGCCAAATTTGAATTTGTTAATAGACACTGAAATCTGCACTTTATTGAACCTAAAAGGGGAAAAAAGTCTAAAAATAACACTTAATTATCTTCTGGTTATTTCCAGACATACAAAGTGCTGAGGTTTTGTCCTTCTTAAGAAGATTATCTTCGCTTTTTCCTCTGGAATGCATGTAAAACAGCTCTTGCCTTGCTGCAAGCTTTAGGAAAAAAGTTCACTGCTAAATTACCTGCTGTCTGGGGATTTAACATTTTGCAATAAGCTGCTGAAATTGCATTTTAATAAGGAGTCTTGACCTGTACTTTGTATTTCCCTTCAAGGCTCTACAAGTCATTTTGATTATGGAGGTCCTGACCTGGGAAGCGCAACCTGGATAACCACAGCCAGAGGGGGATAAAATGCAACACCTAGGAGATTTCAGTTAACAGTAAAACCATTCCAACTTAATCTGTGCTAAAATGCTTGGAATGTGAGAGCCACCGAAGATGCCCCTTGTCTGTGTGTCTGACTGAATCCTTTCTTTTCTGGGAGGAAAGCAGAGCCTGGGAAATAGGCCAAATGCCTTCCACTTACCTTAAATTGATCAGCCACTTTAAGATTAAAAACACTGAAAATTGCAACACCATGAAAACAAGGCTTCCTTCACATTAAATGCAAAATGCAACATTGGGCTTGCTGTGATCTTTTTCCATTTTGCTCAGTGTGCAGTTTTTCCATTTCTGCTCAAAGGTAGAAGCCAACAGCATCTTGGCCAAGTATTCATTAAGGTTTATATAAAAAGAAATTTATGGTTATTTAGGAGTTGGCACAAAAGCATGTTGTTGCTGGAGAAGAAATATAGTTTTGAAACCGTTTGAAACACTGGATGTCTTATTTGAAGTAAAAGCTATATTCTATCTTTGCCTGTTGTATCTAAAGAAGTATTGAAGTATGTGATTGGGATAATTGGCAGGTAAATTTCTCAGTGGTTTTATGTACTGTAAATATTTAGTCAATTCAAGAATTTACTTTGTTCTGCAAGAATTATTTCATTGCTGCAATAAAGATAAGTATAGAGATAAAATAATGGAACAAAGTCATCAGTCATTGAAGCAGGTGTATTACATAAAACTAGATTTTTTTCCTGTGTATTTCTTTCTAGAAGAATTGATTAAAAGAAAAGTACCAAATGCCTATTTGGCAGAAAAAATTAAGGTTGAATTCATACTCAAATATGGATATTCCCACATGATAGTACTGACAAAGTCTAGTAGAATTTGCCTTGTAGATTTATCATTGCTTCCTTAAACAAGAAAATCAAAGAAGATGTATTTAAATTAAAATTACTAAGTCTATATTTTGATTTTTCTTTGTGTGGAGGTAGCTAGAAATATCTTCTCTCTAACATGTTGGCAGAAGTGCCAGTATGAAACCTGTAATTTCAACTGTTCTCAGTCCTGGATGCTTTAATTAAATTATTTGAATGGTTTCTCTCTGCTGTGTCTTGAGACAGTGATAAAAATCACCGTCATGTAAGACAATGGTTATTCTCGTAACGTCACAACACTGGTGCTGAGCATGTGCAGTCAGTCCTGTGGGAATGTCAGCAAGCTTGTTCGCCTGGGCTGTGGTGTCCATACCAGCTCCCTGGGGACCACCCTGAGCGTTCATGCAGGGGCCCAGGGAGAAGGCAGGGGGAGCACACTCCTGCTCTGCTGCTCCTCTATGCCTGCCAGCAGCTGGATTTTCTCCCTTCTCTCTTAGGGGAGTAATTTGCTTGTTTTTAATCCTTCTTCTCTCATTTTAAGGTCAGAGCAAGCAGAAAAGACGCATGACTTTCTGGCCATGGATGTCTTAGAAGCTGTAAGATGCTGGCCCTCCAATGAGTTGGCTTAATTAGGGGGAGTTCAGCCAGCTAAAGGAGGCCAAATGTAAAACAGAAAAATATACTCCCATGAAGGCAGATTAGGTTGGTTAAAAGAAGAAAAGCTCATGTTAGGTTTACAAAATCTAATACTCAGGATTGTCTGATTTTAGATTTGTCTCCAAAAGTTATCTGCTTGTGTGGCAACCTCTGAAGTCACTGAACAGTATCATGGCACAGGAAGACACAGTTCTAAGGCCTGGAGATCACCCATACGAGGTCTCCGCACAGCTACCTGAGAGGAGAAGGAGCAGAGATATCTCTCCTCTGAACCTTGAAGAATTATTTTGGTGCCTTCTTTCCCCCTATATGGAAGAAGTTAAAAGCAAAAGAAAAGCAACCATTGCTCCAAAGAATTTATAAGATAAACTTATAATGGTAGCATTAATTTCCTTTTTGAAAATGCAGCCAGTAATCTTGGAGACCTTTTTCTGTTTTCCACTAAGATAATACATAAGCCCACTCATGGATTTATAAGCTACATAGAATGCCTCGAGTGAGAAAGTGTCACCTGAAAGACGGAAGGCAATAAAGAATATGTACCTCAGTATACATCCTGGTGTGTGAAGATCCCTCAGAAATACATAAGGACATTGGGTAAATCAACAGTCTCACAAAACGCATAGCCAAAGGTGTGGACTGTGGAAATTAATGGGAGTATTGCTTTTGGAAATCTGTAGATTTGAAGTTCCTGAGCTATATGATGTATTTTCATCATAGATTGTCTGTAGGGGCTTTTTGAAACCTTTTAGATTTTTGCTTCATTAGGCATCCTTGAACAATGAGCTGTCTGATGTAATTACATGCTTTATATTCCTCTTGTTTGTTTTAAATCTGCTGTCTGAGAATTTTATCTGGTGATTCTTTATTCTTAGGATAGGTGTAAGTGAGAAAGTTACTGTTCCTATGAATCCTCTCCTTTCATGACCCTCTGAATTTCTACTCCACCCTGCATAAATTATTCTTCACCAGGTCTAAAAGTCCCAACTTGAGCAATGTCTCCATGTATAGAAGTCTTTCTATACTCTGATTATCAATATTGTATTCCTGTGCATCTTCTAGTTATGTCATAAATATTTAGAGAATACTTCCCAGAACAGTAAACAGTACTCATATTTTTTTGGCACAGAATGATAACATAGTAGCATAATGTTTTCCCACTTTATTCTTGCGTAATTTCCCAGGAGGTTTTAATGGGTGTGTTGGTTTTTTTGAGATATCTTAGGCATGGAACCAATATCTTTGGAGAACTGACCAAAATGAGTCCAAGATTTTTATTTTCAATGCCCTTTTTAGTGGACAGTTACTTTATCAAGAAATATCCCAAGAACATTATTTTTTCCTCCTTGCATTACAACTCTGTAGAGACTGCAGGTAGTGAAGACTATTTGCTTATACCTATGTTGCCTAATTGCTAATTACCTTTTTAATTCATGGAATTACCGTCCTCCAATGACATTTACAACAATTTCTGTTGAGGAGTACTGTCAAAGGCTTTCTGGAAGTTCACTGAAGCTGTGTAAGCCATCAGAGCTTTTCGAAAATAGTCTGGCAAAAATCTTCAATGGCCAGAAGAGGTGTGATTTTTCTGCAAAAGGTTTGCCAAAGTCTCTTCTGATAGCTTCTAATATATTTTAGTTCGATCTTTTCATGCCCTTTTTCTGGTGCTGAAGGAACATTTTTTAAAATTTTACTAAAACCAGTTTAAAAATTGAAACATATTGGCCAGCTTTTGTTCCTTTAATTTAGTTTGTTGTTGGGAGAACTTAAGTGATGACATAGCTAAATAGTACGTCTAATAGTTCAGCAACATCTGGTTCTAGTGATTTGTTCCTGTTTATTGGATAGATTTGTTTGAAACTTCTGCTGACACATCAATTTGATACAGTGCCTCAAGTTCTTCCCTTCTGAAAAAAGGCTGTGTGGATTCTCCCTAAGGCTCTTTGTGATGAATATCAATACAATAACTCATTTAGCAACTTTGCCATGGCTGTACCTTTCTCAAGTGCTTATTTTAAATTGTGGTCACCTATTTGGCAGTGTCTGACAGACTTTCTGCTTCTGATATATTTGAGAAAGTTTGTAGTCTTAGTTATTATCCACTCAACTAGCTATTCCTCAAAATATTATCTGACCTGGTTTATTATGACTTGACTTGCCCAATCTTACATACTCTAAGGTTTTCCTTACCTGAACACAACTTTCACTTTTTGCAGGATCAACTGCTCTCTTTAAATTTCTAATATTCTCATCTACTGTTTAAATATGGTGATTTTGCAGGGTAGGGTTGGTCAGGCTCTGTGTGTGACTGTTCAAAAATCTCTTCGGATTGATATTATTCGATCACCTTGAGATTATAACATGATTCCAGTAAACAATCTTCATGCCACATGCAAACATTATGCCCTTTTAGATTACAGTTTTTGATTTTATTTTTAGACGTGCTCTCAGTTTAATGAAATGCTATTGAAGAGGGTAGCATATCTTTCAGGTCCCTACCAACCCAAGTTGTTCTGTGATTCTGCGAAACTTTCAGTCTTGCTGCAAAAATGGTTTTTAATTAAAAAATGTTATCCATCCTCTCCTGTAGGTCCTTCATTGGTCCTCTTTGTATTGCTTAGAACTACACTTAGAGTTGCCTTTTCTCTTATCAGTTGCTAATTAGTTGGTCTAGGAGGGTTACAAAAAATCCTGTCTCTGCATTGTAACCTTTCTTACACAATCTACATGGACATAAATAAGCTCTGCAGATATTACCATGCGTTTTGTCCTGTTGGCTCCCTTGCCTCCTTTTGTCTCCCTCTTGTGTCACAGTCATTGTTAGTCTCTGAGCTGGGTATCTGGGGAGAATGACCTGGTATTATGCACTTAATATTTCATTCTTGTGACTTTCACCAGTTTCTGCCTTCTACCTGCTTTTTTAATATCTTAATTTCTCCTTCAGTATTTCAGCTAATTCAGCCATTGTTAGACTTGCAGCTTACACATTTCTTGTTAGCCTTTATGTCTGTTTTTACATCCTCTGTTTAAAGAACACTTTACTTGGAGCTGTTCTTTGCTGCTTTCTTCTTCAGTTGTATCAACTTCTGTTCTATCTTTTATTAAAGGATACAGACATTTATAACTTCCTGTCTAGAGGATGCAGCATTCCAAAATCTCCCAAACTTGCCAGCTTTCTTTCAAACTTAAAAAAATTCCATTTGAACTTTTCTATTTTTAGTGTCAGCAGCCTGATTCCATTTTAGTTTAAATGAAGATCATCCTTCCTGCTCTATTTATTAAAAAAATCCCCTCAGAAATCAATCCCTTCTTTCCTTTGTTGCTTTTATTGTCATGCACTGAAACTTAGTTTGCTGTTTTTCCGGGTTGCATTGATGGTAAGAAAGAACCACTGCCACAATGCCAAGCACCTCAGCAGGAATGATGTTGTAAGGTTTGAAAATTAGCTAATTTAACTAATTAGCTAAATTAGTATTTGAAATCTGTGGAATAATTTTTTAATCTATGATTTTCAACTGCTAGTCTTTAAAAGCTACTAAAACCTAACTGAGCAAAGTTTAAGCTCTATAACTTTTTCTTTCATAAAGCTAAATTGTATTCTTACCATATGTATTGGTTTTGCATGGCCTGGTTTTGGTAGTGGGGTTAGAAATTCTGGGAACACCTCTGTCATAACATATTTAAGAATGTTCCTAAATATATAAGTATATTCTACATTACCACCATTTCTAATTGGCCCAGCCTTGGCCAGCAGCACATCCATCTTTGGAGCCATCAGGGATTGGCTCTGCTGGACACGGTGGAAGCTTTGGGCAGCTTCTCGTAGAAGCCACCTCTGTTGTCTCCCACTACTGTAAACCAGGCCATGCAAAACCAATTCAGGATATGTTAAAATTTTACCAAACCTGGAGCCTACAAGCTCTCCCTGAAATTAATTGTTAAAACATAAATGCTTCTGAAACTGGGCAAGATGTAGAAGTGAACTAGAATTTGTCTTTGCAGGATTAAAAAATTTGTTTAACTCTGAAATTAAGTTTAGTGCAAATAATTTATAAAGTCAGAGACTAAATTTTGAAAGCAGAGGTTACTGAGTTGGAAACTTCTAGTTTATGAGTAGCTAAACTACAGGTTCACCTAGGGTCCCTTAGGAAGTCTAAACAGAAAATACTTGACTCCATGAACAGGGAACACTGGGTAGGTGAATATGCAAATACAATGTCCCAATTTACTTTTGCCTTTGCCCCTTGCCCTACTGAAAGTGAAACTAATGCAATATTTTTGAAGGCACAAAAATTAAATATCTGTCCAGTTAAATGTTAATGAGAATTGTATGCCATATGTCTTTTGAGCCTTTGACATACTTCCTCTAAGACGCCGAAGTGACTGATGTGCTTTGAAAATGTTACCCAGATGTAATTTTTTTTCTTAAATAATATTATATATGAAAAAAGTAACACTTCAATCTCAGAATTCTACTTCTGAGATGTAAGCAGATGTACAACAAGGTGGGGGAGTATGAAAAATATCTCAGAAAAATATCTCAGTATCTCTGGGACACAAAGAAGAGAACCCAGGAAAAAGAAATTTTCTGCTCTCATCAATTTTCTACCAGTAACTTCAATTTTTAGTGATTTTTAGTGATTTTTAGTGAAGGACCTTGTAAATCATTCTTTATGATTGCATCTACCTTCTGCAAAGAAGCAGTCACAAAAATGATCAGAAAAATGATCAGAAAAATGTTATTTGCTCAAATAAGGAGTACATGCCTGCTTAAATAAAACTTCAGAAGAAATAAAGCATGGCTTTAGTATAGTACCAAAAAGGTAAGCAGGATTCATTCAGAGAATCATTCAGAGAATCATTCAGAGAATCAGAGATTCAGTCATAGAATAGTTTGGGTTGGAAAGAACATTTAAAGGTCATATCATCAAATCCCCACTGCAATCATCAGGGACATCTTACATCAGGTTGCTAAGAGACCCATCCAACCTGACCTTGAAACTTCCCAGGCATGGGGCATCTACCACCCCTCTGGGCAACCTGTTCCAGTGTTTCAACATATTCATTGTAAAAAAAAATGTAATTTCTCATATCTAGTCTAAATTGACTCCCTTTTAGTTTAAAACCAGTAGTCCTTGTCCTATCACAATAGGGCCTGCTAAAATGTTTGTCCCCATCTTTCTTATAAACTTCCTTTAAGAACTGAAAGGCCACAATAAAGTCTCCCTGGGGCTGTCTCTTCTCCAGACTGAATAAACTGAACTTTCTCAGCTTTTCCTCATAGGTGAGGTGCTCCAACCCTCTAATGAACTTGGTGGCCTTGTTTGGACCCACCTCTTCTGTGCTGGGGATCCCATAGCTGCATGCAGCACTCCACGTGGAGTCTCACCAAAGCAGAGGAGAGCAGAGGGGCAGAATCACCTTTGTCACCCTATCGGCCATGTATCTCTGGATGCAGCACAAGACACGTCCGGCTTTCTGGGCTGAGAGTACAAATTCATGGCTTATGTGTATGAGGCTTCTCATCCATCAGCACCCTCGAGTCCTTCTCAGCAGGGCTGTTCTCAATTCCTTCATCCTGCAGTCTCTATTGACACCAGGGGTTTTCCTGACCTAGGTACAGCACCTTACACTGTGCCTTCTTGGGCCTCATGAGGTTCATATGGGCCCGCTTCTCCAGCTTAGCCAGGTCCCTCTGGATGGCATCCATCAAGTGCACCACACAGTTTTGAGTCATCTGCAAACTTGCTCAGGGTCCACTAAATTTCTTTGTCTATGTCACTGATAATGACATTAAACAGTGCTGATCCCCACACTGAGGGACACTACTTGTCACTGATTTCCATAAGGACATTACATTGTTGACCACTGCAGTGCCTCATACTGGAAGTTCCCTGAATATGTTAATGGCTGCATGCCGCAGTTTGTCTACTGTTTGTGTCGTACACAGGGCAAATGACAGTCAAATGTTTTAAAGTTCTTGCAAGCAAAGCATTAAGCACTAGGAATGACTGGAGTTTTTGTGTGTTTGATTTTTTTTTTAAAGGTCACATTTTAAAAATAAATTTAAAAGTAGAGGAGATAGGAAAATGAGAACAAACATGGCTATTATAGATCTTAATACAGAATAAACCAACAAATAACCTGCAATTTCTGCATCATTTTCTATGGGAAAAATGAATGTCTGTGGGTTCTGAACTGGATTGTTTGGACCTTTAAAGTTAGACTTCAACTAGGATATCAGCAATTTTCTTCTCCAACACAATTTTCCTTTGAACCCTGAAATTTGGAACAAAATGGTCATCTACTTTGGAAGTGAAAGAGGTGGTCCTATGTTACAAGCATCTAATTGTAAAATTCCAATAGCTGTCACCTTTGACTTCCTCCTTGTGTGAGCTGTGGTAAGGAAGGAAAGATGAATGTTGAAAAAGAATCTGGCAGGCTCCTGAAGTGACTTTGATTTATGCCTGTTCAAAAATTGCTCTAGGAAACAAGTGCCCTGTATCTGCCCTGAAAAAAAACTAAAGATAGCTAAAAGACAATTTGCTACATGTAAGAAACTAGTATTTTCCACTAAAATTATCACTCTGGAGTGATGAAGCTAATTATCTCCTTGTTTTGGAGAAAGTTGGCCAGGAAAGTAATGAAGGTAGGAAAGCTCACCCAGCCCCCTTCCAAAACAAACCCCCCCAAAATAGGGTAAAGCTGGGGCTGTCCTGTATTTTTCCCAAATGTTGTTTTGCTGACATATGTCTAGCCTAGTGTGATTATGCCATGTTTCACTGAATTAATCAGCTAGAATGACATGAATCATAATAAGAATTGACAGCCTACTCTGTTTTCTTTGTACAGGCTTCAAAATTCAGCAATGAGCACCACTCAGAAGCAGTGGATTGAAATCACACACTGATTTTGGACAGTCATGAACATGAACAATTAAACACACAGAATGGACTTTCAGAATGAATCTGAACAGTGAACTAATTCTTCCCATTTTCCCAACACTGAACAGAGTTCTAGACACTCATGATGTGAATGTTATTCTCTAGATAGGCCCAAAATGAAGCAATACCAGAAAGAAGTAAGAAAAATATTTTGCCTACTTTCTAACTCATGTGTCTTTCAAAGTAATATGAAGGTAGATCATAGCATTCTCAAAAGTGGATATGAGAAAAAGTTGGTGAAAAGTATAAATATTTTCTTAAGAGTGGGCAACCTATTGAACTGTGAGCCTTTGTAAAACTGCAAAATTATCTTGTGTATTTATGAGTTCTTAAAATCAAACCTTGTTAGCTCTAGATTAAGAAATATTTTTACATTAAGTACAACGAAAACTTTAACTGACTTCTTCCATTACGAAGACATGAGTGAAATAGATCCAGAACAAAACCAGTCCTACATCCAGGCTTCTTTATCACTGTGCAGTTATTTATAAAAAAAATCATAAAAAGAATCATTCTTCAAAGCAGATAGACTTGTCTTACCAGTACCAGATATTGTATAACCTGTTTTTTCCTTCAACAACAGGGATTCACACTTTCCAGAGCAATCTACACTAGTGCTTCCACAAGTTTTGAATTTTTTAACTTCTTATTAGAGGTTTTTTTCACTTCCCTTAAGTCAGAATTTGTTCCAGCTATGTCTTTAAGATATCTTTGTCATCTTTGTCTTTAGACATCCTTCATAAAGCCATAAGGTACCAGTAACTCTTCACACTTAAATCTTCCTCAAAATATACTCTCAGAGGTCTTCCCCACATCAGCTTGTACATTCTCTAGACAGGCTTGTTAACAACATGTTTAATTCTCCCTCTTTAGGTGATTCAATGTCTGCTTACCTTGCTTCTCTGTAATCACCAGCATATACAAACAATTAATCCAGAGTTCTCTGAACAAGGAAATTATTTTCTTCCCTGTAAATCCCTCAGTTATTGCTGTCACTTTGCAGTGACAAAGAGTAATGAAAAACACATATTTCATTTATATTGTGATGGGCTCTTTCCCCTATCTCTGAAGTGTTGGGGAATGTGACTTGAAATGTGTGTGGCCAGGTGGCCAAGATGCCTGGGTGGCCAAGAAAGCCACTGGCATCCTGGCTTGTATAGTGCGGCCAGCAGGGCCAGGGAGGTGACTGTGCCCTTGTATTTAGTACTGCCAAGGCCATACCTTGAAAACCAGATTCACCTTTGGGCCACTCATTACAGGGAGGTCATTGAGCAGTGAGTTCAGAGAAGGGCAATGGAGATGGTGAAGGGTGTGGAGCACAAACTCTGTGAAGAGGGGCTGAGGGAGCTAGAGGTGCTTAGCGTGGAGAAAAAGGAGGCTCAGGGGAGACCTTATCACTCTCTACAACTTCCTGAAAGGAGGGTGTAGTCCGGTGAGGGATGGTTGGTCTCTTCTCCCAGGTAACAAGTGACAGCACCAGAAGAAATGACCTCAAGCTGAGCCAGGAAAAGTTTAGATCATAAATTAAGAAAAATTTTTCATGGAAAGGGTTAAAAAACATTGAAACCTACTGCCCAAAGAAGTTGTAGAGACACCACCACTGGAGGTATTAAAAAAATATGTGGCTATGGTGCTTGAGGACATTGTTTATGGTGAACATGGCGGTAGTGTTAACATGAGGGTAGGTCTTAATGATCTTAATGGTCTCTTACAACCTTAATGATTCTGATTCTATTAAAATGCAGAGAAGAAGCCTAGATAGCTGTGCTGGAGATGAGGTTACCTGAACTGTGGTTTGGAGGATTCTGAATGCATTTGGTGTGGTTGGATTTTTCTTTCAAATATCTCAATAGTTCCAAGATTTAGAGAAACAACACACTTTTATCCTTGTCAATTTCACAACCCTACAGTATGACCATCAAATTACAGGGGAAAGTGAAAGCATAATGTCCATTGCTGTCTGGAACCTTTTGCAAAAGCCCATAACGACCTACCTGCAATATAATACGATGGCTCTGAGAGACCAAGGCTGGAAAAGGCTGTCAACAGAAACACATAAAAGCAAGGAAGATGCATCTGTCAAGTAGATTTACTATGTTCAATAAAGCAAATAGGCAACTTATGTTTTTAAATTTGTTGATCCATGCAAGATTTCCTTGCATGGCCTATTTCTAATCTAAAATAGAAAAGAACCATCAATAAAATAGGAAGAACTGTATAGCAAAAAAAAAATTTGTTAATAATGTATCACTGGCAATACAATTACATGCATTGTTTTAGTACATGATTAAATAAGTGAACAATTATAGCCATTTTGAACTGGCAAATTTCCTTGGTCACCAGTATCCCTTCAAAGGAACTCTGGCTGATAAAATGTCAATAAAGTACTGCTGCTCAGGCATATCAGATTGCACTTGATAACTTCAAAAAATTATTTGCACTTGTGGTTTGACATACAATAAAATGGAATTACAAAGGAGACTGGTTTTCTCTTTGTTAGCAGCAGCTGCAGATATTAAATCAGCTGCTCCAAGAAGAGCACAGCTTACAGAGCACTTCAGCTCCTTTTTCTCTTCCCAACTATTTGAATATAGAGTATTTGAGCCAACTTATTTAAAACCTTTAAGATTTTTACACTGAAAGAGCAAAGAATGAGGTGACATACAAAGTAGACCTGGGCTCACTAAAGTTCAGAAAAATAAACTGTTTTAATAAAGTGGCCAATTAAAAAAAAAAAAAGCATGCTTTTTGGAACCATGGTCATCTTCCTCCAGTCTTCTATAAAACAATGCTTTCTTCACCAATCTAAATTGAACTACAGTGTATTTTGTAAGTGACAAAGCACATTTCTTCTGGTAGACCTAGAAATGAAAATTAAAATAGTCTGTCTCATTTTTTATGTCGTTTGCATTTTTCTTCCATTTGTGACAAATATACAGAAGGCTGGCTTAACAAATATTAGCCATTTGATTTAATGGCAACATAAATACATTAAAACACACTTTTGCAAATAAGCACACTTTTGCAAGCACAGCACACACAGGTTTTCAGTTTCTCTCTCTTAAGATCGTTTTTGTGCTTAGATCAATTTTTTCTGTGATGTGTGACTGTGGACTGGAAGACATCTATGAAGACTTTCTGGTCTGGTCACAGAGTTGTGTGTAGGACAATGCAAAATTGATGGAAAGCTATTACTATCTAATGAGCATACGGCAGCAAAATGAAATATGTGTTTCAGTCCAAGTGTTCACATCACAAACCAACACATTTGCTGGCAATTGTCTCTTAAAATCCAGAAACAGGGATGGAATTTTAGCTGGTTTTACTCTTCAGAGATTGCACTATCTTTCAGGTGTGAGGGATGTTAAAAAGATAATACAGAAAAGTTTATTGACTCAGTCAGTTTATGTACACATAGACAGCAGCAGAACTGAGTGAATACTGCAAGGAGTACTTGTGCAGAGCTCTTTACATTCTGAATTCTCTTTATTCGTGCTGCTACCCAGGCACTTTTGAGGGTTTTGTCTGTTTGTTTCTCTTCTGGATAGGAGGAGTGGGGTCCAAAGGGGTAATTATCATAAGGCAAAGCTGCAAAACATGAGATGAACCTCCTCCCAATGATGAATTTCAACTGCCATGCAGAGATTGATGGTATTTATCATGCCTAACTTCAGCCATTTCAGAACTGTACCTGGCTGTAGCAAGGCCATCTAGAGTCCTTTTATAGTCAACACACAAACATGAGTAGCTCCTGAAGGTAGTTTATCCAGCCCATCTTACACTATTACCTTAGGGGGCTTCTTTCTCTCTGCTCACTAGAGAAAAAGTGTTAAGGATGAGATTGGACTTGGCACAACTCCTAGGTGGCTAAATGTAGATGTGGTGAACCCCATAGACCCAGACAAATGTATTCCATCAGGAGCATTCCAGTAAATAACCTGATTTTAAAAGTCTGATGTAACTCAAAGCTAAGGCAGCAATCTGGGGTCAAGGCAATCAGTTTGGTAATTTGACAAACAGGTGCAGTGTTAGACAGGAAATAAGGACAATAACCCCTGTTCTGTGGGAGCGACAGCAGGTTTGTAATTTGGCAGTTCCTGACCATGTGCACATGTAAAATGATGCCTTCATTATCTAAATCAATAAGTAGGCCAGACAATCCCACTCTCAGAGAGATTTAAAACAGCATCATCAGGATATGATCTATTGTGTTCTCAAAAAAAAAAATTCTTTCTTAGAGCTGATATTTTACTTGTCTCGATCATTTTCTGTCACATTACTGTGCAACATTTTGTGTAACATTACTTGAACCTCAGATCCTATAAGAGGGAGAGATACTGGGAGGATGGAGGGGTACTCTAGGAATCAAAAGGTCCTACTACAGCACTTCTACAAAATGTTTTTACCAATATTTCCCTCTTTTTTTTTTTTTTTCCCTGCACCTGTACCAGGAACATATTTTGTAGCTTCATTACAAAACAACATTATTATTCAGGTATGGAGCATATAGTGTCCCTCCTACATGAAGCAAAATTATTTTTAACCCACAGGCTGACTTTTCAGTGCCTAGCTCTAAAAAGCTTTTTTATCCTGTCAGTGGGGTAGATGGAGAAGTCACTTGGCACAAGCACGTGTACCTCCTTGTTCAAATTGATGAAAAGCAGCTCCAAGTAAAGAATAGGACGATATTATCTCTCATCTCTCATTTGTCTTTTGAGACTAAATGAAGAAAAGGACAGGACTCTTTTCAATTGTACACAACACAAACTTGTATCCCATATATCCTAAGCAGCACTATAAAGTTGTACAGTTCAAAGAATGAATTAATACTATACAACTTTCTAACAGAGTTATTTTCCAGCATATTACCACACTATAAAGCCCTGATCAGTACTTCCTCCAGCTTTTTTTTTAAAATAAACTACTCTACCATTCTAGTTTTCACTTTGCTTCTTACACGTCTCTCCTAAATGCTCTTCTACTCCTAACTAGATAATATTTAACATTTTGAGATTTTTCGTCATTTCCCCCCCCGTTATTTTCTCAGTTCTTTGAGTTTTCAGCACATTATTTAGAAATATTGAAGTGTCTCTTGGAAGTGTTAGGGGGGGTCCTAACAAGAAGAAGGAATTCAAGCTGAAGGTACTCTTTGAAGAAGAGAGTAATGTTTGCAGCCCTACAATGAATGGACTACATCCATGTGGAGGACACTGAAAAAGTTTGAAGCTAATGAAGAGTGTGGATCTAGATCAAAGGAAAGTAGGACATTTTTTGTGTTTCTTGGAAGATACAACAAATCCAAATGATTGGCACAGAAATGAGATTTCTCAGTGTGTATCCTGTACAAATCATTAGGAAACAGTTTATTTCAGTTTCTTTTAAAAAGCCAGGAGATGTTGGACAAGCCAGCAGGAGTCTTCTGGGAGACCTGAAACTGAGTCCTGAGATCACATCCTGACTACTGGGCAAGACCATGAGAAGACATGGTAGATGCTGCAAACTCATATTTTTTCAGTGGTCCTGGCAGCTGCAATAATGATGTACTGGAGAGACACCACCTCCTCTGACTGAGCAAGCTGGAGATAACCAGGTGAAAAAGAAAAAGCCTCTGAAAGGTCTTGTCTCCAAACAGTATATATTTTAAGTAAAAATAAACCAGCATATGTTGGATTTTATTTATCTTCAATGGTTTCCCTTAATATTAATGTTATAAGGCATAACCCCCTGCCAGCACTAGAATGGTATATATTACATTGATTACAATCGTACACATCTTAGTTCACCTTTGTGTTGCACTGGTTTAGTATCTTCACATTTCTGACTAATGTGAATCTGAGAGCCCATAAAATACTAGTAAAATGTAACAAAACCCTAGACAACTGCTTAAAATCTGGCATTAGGTATACAGAGAATTGCTTTCATAGCAGTTTGTTTGCAAGCAGAAGGGAGATTCCCTTTGGCCCATGTCACCTTAGCAATAAATGCTATCATGGCATCCTGAATCCTTAGAATAAATACAGGTTTCTCCATTTGTAAGATGACAGCATAATCATCCCAAGTAGAAAAAAAGCAGAACTAATCAAGGTACATAGAGCTGGGGGAAGCAGAGGAAAGGTCAGATTTTCAGGAAAAAACCTGATTTCTTTGAAGTCTGCATTTGAGATGAGGGGGCCATTGACAGACATGTAATTACAGACAGAAAACTGATAGATGTGTGATTACAGACAGATGGTTAGCTCGGCAGGAGTTTCTGACAGCTGGGCTCCAGCACTTCTTCTTTTAAGCCTTTATGACCTGATCTTTCTTCAGCACATAAATATTCATGTACTTACATTTTTATGTATGATTTAGGTGTAAACCAAGTAGTGGTTCTACAAGGTTTTTGCCTTTAAAATTAACTATGAAAACTTATGCCAGGTGATTAAATTTAAGCAGACCTGCTGGCTTTATTGCTTTTTGTGAATCTTTTTAATGGATTCACTGCCCTGTGTCTCAACAGTCGTGGGTAGGTTTTATTTAACCTGATTTTGGCCAAGTGAGGTGTCTATTTTAAGAGAGTCTTTAAAGCACTCATTGAGTCCCTAGAGAGGAATGACAACCTTCAGAAGGAAATTCCTTTTGCTCCAGTCAGGTGTCTCAAGCATGTAAGAACAATCATGCCTGTTAAATAGTTTGGATTAATTTTGAGATGAGTTAATATTAAAAAAAATTACATTTGCCTAAATCACATTCTCTGGGACATTAAAAAAGAAAAAAAGAGGAAATCTTCTTGTTTCCAACAAACTTCTCCAAACCAAAACCAGTATGATGACTGACTCTAGCTGAGGCTCTTAGAGCTCTTCTGTGTTCATCAGTTTGGGTGCATCAATGAATTATTCACAAAATTATAGACAGGCACTACACTTTCATTTCTAGGTAGAGGACCTCAAAATAGGATGGGATAGGGTATAGGAGGGAAGTAGCAGTTTGTTTTAATAGGTTTCCAAGCTACATAATCTGTGGTGATCATCTCAGGGCAAACAAAAACAATCCCATGAGACAGAGGTCTGCTCTCCTCTTTCCTTTTTCTTGGACTTAGGTCCTTTTAACCTCTCTGTTCATTGTTTCACTCTTCATACCAATTTCCTCATCATAGGCAGGGTGATAGATTTCTTTGATTTATTTTATAAGAGTTGCAAAATCTGAGGCACCTTAGTAATATATGAGACAGATACTTATTATTATTTAAACTTTTACAAGTAGATCATTGTCTCATTTTTCATCTCAGTAGTCTGAATGCCTTGATAGTTGTAAATGAGTTATTCTGTATACGTGGCTATGAGTCCATCAGACATCACTTGTCTGATGCTTTAGCTTAAAAAAAAAAAACAATTTTAGGCTATTCTTCCTGATTTTTTTTCCCTAAGGTAACTTCACATTTGCTAAAGAAACATAAAGCAGAAATATGAAACAGTTCAAGTCAAATGTCTGTAGATGATCTTTTAGTTTTGGACCTCTTCTCACATGCATTTAGCAATTAGTCCATTGTGTTTAGCTCCCAGACAAGTCATGCAGTGTTACATTATGCTGCGGTTTCTATAGACAGCTCAATAGCAAAATTAACAGTGTGACTTTGGAAGCAGTAGCCACTTTTGCAGAGCTGTCAAAACCACACACTGCCAACAAATATTTCCATATCTTTAATTTAAATGCATCTCTGCCTTCTCTGCATTTGTTACATGCTAGATCTTCTGCACATGTCTTGCAAGCTCTGCTGAATGTAGTTGCTCCTGACAGAAGTAAGCCAGGGATAATTTATATCACTCAATCCTTGCAGTTTGAACATTGTCCTACTTTTTAAATGAACAGGTGACTAGCCATGAGTGATAGGTGCTATTTGCTCTCTTTACATTTTGACAAGCTTTGTTGCCACTCATTTATAAGATCTGACTTTAAATGTATCATATGATAAGGCCCAGAAAAAATAGCTTCAGACTTCCTAATTGCTAGCTGTATACAGTTCTAGCACACAGGTCTAGAACAAAACTCCTAAAACAAAAGCAGTGGCATTATTTCAACTTTCCCAAACAACTCAGCAATTGTTCCAACTTCTAAGATACAAAGTTACACACTAATACTTTAGACCTGGAAAACTGTTACTCTAGTGGAGACAGTGAAGTCGTTTCCTGCAAGAACCTGTAGTTGACACTGTCTCCTGAAGGCATCCAAAGAGACTCTGTTGTATTTCCTTTTGACTCATTGATGATAACCCTCTAAAACTGTGCTCAGTGTTACATGCCATAGAGCAGGCTCCAAACGCAGTGCATGGAAATATTTTCTCACCAGCCAGGTAAATGTGTGTCTCTTGGAATAAAACAGGAGTGAAAAATATAAGGTCTAGAGTCCGGTATTGATTTTATGGCTCCCAACCATGCTATTCTTGTATTAAAAGTTCAGATACCCAATTTTCCCAAGTGTGTCTAAATGGCCTTAGAAAAGATAGTTTCTCATCCGTGCATAAAAAAAAGCAGCAGCAATCTGTCCTGCTAGATGTATTTCAGCAGGAAGGAAGCTAAAACACCATGAGAAAGAACAGCGATATTTGAAATCAGCAAGGACTGCAAATCTAAAAATAAGGTTATAACTGTATGTAAAGAGTTTGTATGAGAATGCCAGTTGAAAAGAGGGGGTTCCTCTTTGCAATTCCTATCTTTATACATGAAAATGGTTTTAATTCTGTTTATCTGCACTCATTGTGACATTATAGCAAAGCAAATTATGACTGAGCCTGGCTGGTAGTTTGTCTGATGCAATGTAATTCTCGATTTCAGGAATGCTACTTTCTCACAAAAATGTAGTGATCTTAGATCTCTGTTGTAGTGATTGTAGTTGCTGAAAAAAATCCTCCTTTGTCACTTAATTAATAGGTATTTCTTTAGTCATCACAACAAAAGGCTATCAGAAAATAACTATGAAGTTCATAACCCTCTCCAAAGAGTTGACTATTTTGGAAAGACAAGTTGGGTTTTGTTTTTCTCTATGCAGTTTCAGTTTCAGGCTTCTGGCCTGCTGTATTATAAATGCAAGTAGAAATGTTATCCACTTGCAGTTAGCTTCTCAATTCAAAGGCTCCTCCTGGTGTTCTTCACAGCAGAATCCTCTCTGAGCCTGACTGCCAATTCAAGAGTGGAATTTGTAATGCAGGACATTCAACTCAATTTTTCCCGAATCATTAGAAATTTTAGCAGCAGAAAAAAAAATCTGTTAACCCAAGGATAATTTTAGGACTCCTTCTGAGTTGTCAGAAGTTTTTCTGAAGTTATTGCTAACTTCTGTTATTTCATAGAAACCCTTCAAGTAAATATGAAAGGCACTGATTTTCCAGTTTAATTTCCTAATCATTTGCAAGCACCAAACTACTGTAAAAATATGATGTGATCATTTTATAATCACATTATAGAGCAGAGCTGCCACATCCAATGTTTCTGGTCAGTTTTTCTCCAGTACAAGTTTCCTCATGTAATAATGCAAAATTTGTAAAGAAGTATGAAAGGAGATTTGATTTCAGCTTACTTGGGATTATATAAATTAATATATAAATTAACCAGGTGCAGATCTAATGCAAAATGGAACCATAAAATGGAAAGAATTCAGCTCTGTAAGAATTAGTTATATCATAATATCTTTTGCCATAGCAGATCCTTATATTTTTTATTGCAATCCTCTAAAAACAACTTAGTTTAGTAAATATTTATAATTTTTGAGAAACTGGATACCTTAAACTGCTTCAAACTGAGCTGGAATCTGTATCTTTAAGTATTGGAGACTGTTAAAATATCTAATACAGTCCAATTAATTTGTAAGCATCTGGTTCTCTGGAAAATACTTGTTCTACTTTCTTAAGTGTTGTTGGCCTATGTTACTCCGTTCCTTTTAATTCCCTTTTAATATCAAAGCAATATCGGTAATTTCCTGCAGTCAATAATTTTTTTCACATGTAAATGATGGCTATGTAAAGCAAGATCATGAAGGACTGACATTTTTGGCATGTTCTTCTATAAGAACTAAAAGCTTCAGTGTTGTTTTTTTTTTTTTTTTGCAGATACACATGAACATGCTTGTTATATAGTAGCCCAATCCTATAAAAGAAGTTCTTGTGAGAAACTAGGCACCAGAAGATGTGCATCCACTGTAAAATGCAGAAGACAAACTTTAAGTTGCCTCATTCAGATGTCTCTTCAGGATCAAGGAACAAGAGTTACTTTATTTTTTACATTTATTTTACAGCATTGCAGAACAGCCTGTTATAAATTAATTCTACTTGGTTAAGATGAATAAAGCTACTGGGGAATATTTAAAAACTGTGAAATTATCTGCCATTAGATTGAGGTATGCATTTATTAATGACACTGAATATTTTCTTAAGCAAATACCTGTCATATTTCTCCAGTATTAAGAATGATTTTAAGATTTTTCTTATTTTAGGTTGTAAAGGTGCATCATCCAACCCTGATTTGCTTATTTGTCTAAGAACAGCCATTACCATCAATTTGTAACTCCAATAAAAAATTACTGGAGTCTCATATAGCCTGAAGTGTTCCTGATTTTATTGAATTTAATTTCATTTCTTTCCTTTTCTGCTATGTCCTCCTTCAACAGGTATTTTTAAATCTCATTTTAAGCATGGACATTCTACTAAATTAAAGTAAATAAACTGTAATCTTTTGCATTTTAGCAATACTCTTCTGTAGATTCCACAGATAATATATTAAGTATTCGTTTTCTTACCTTTGATCAACTCACTCTTGTACGGGTATATTTATAATGCAGGAAGTTACAGAGTTGGGTTGTTTTTTGAAAAAATCTGAAAATAGTCCAATACTGCTAACAGAATTTAAATATCTGGGCTTTGATTTTGTGGTTAAATGAATTTTATTGAAAGATTTAAAATGTTCAGGTTTTTTTCCTTCATACTAATTTACGCCGTTGCTAGAAAAAGAAGTTATTTAGAGTTTAAATTTCTGGTTTAAACCAAAAATCCCTATGGCTTTCATTTATAAATCAGAAATCCTCATGGCTTTCTTTTATCCTGCACAAAAGCATAAATAATGTATTAGAATGCCCCCTGCAGGAACATTGGCAATTGCCATCTAGTTCAGCCAACATCTTTTCAGGGACGGGATCTGAGAAATCTCTGATTTTAGTTCATTCCACAACTGACTGCTGTATTCATCAGTTAGAGTTAGATACACTATTCAGAACATAGAAAACATAAGGAGCTAGGATTCAGATACATAGTTCCCTATTTCACAAGGAGAGCACACTGTTTTTCTCTTTGTGGCAGGTAAGAAAACATATCCTGTATGTACCTACAAGCAGACATCAAATGTGTTCATTGCCTGCGCAAATTTGGAGCTTTACACCGATTCCAGTCTACCACTTCTCACAGATGTTACTAATGCTTGGTATTTTGAGTTAATGTGCAGTTGAGATAAAACTCCTTCTCTCCAAATGTATCATTTTCTTGGCCCGGTGGCTGGTGCTGGACTCATATTTCTCACTGTAATGGAATGGAAGACCTGGGGCAAGTACGAGGGGGTGTGCTCCTTACACAGAGTAAAACGTGAATCAGGAATGTCTGAGCAAGGGAAGAGGGAATGACTGGATGTTTTACATGTTATTTCTACAAATGGCATAGTTTTAGGAAAATATACAGCCCATTTGGAGTCACTGGAAGATGAAAACAAATAAAAAAAAACAATCAATCAATCAAACAATACCCAAAATAAAAAAAACCCACCAACAACCAAAAAACTCACTACTAAATGAAGAAAAAGAAAATAAGGGTAAAAATTAACCAGACAATTCACTATTTTTAAAAACAAGACTGCAGGAGACAGCAACCAAAAGCAGTCTCACCTCAGCCCAGTGTCTCTTAACTGACCAGGACACTGCCTTCTCCCCAGGAGCAGTGGAATTTAATCCTATATGCATTACTCAGCCAGAAGAATGTGATTTTCTTTGGAGAAGCACTTGTGGGTAGAGAATTGTTTTTCTGAGAGATCTTCACATCATAAACAGAGACTAAAGAAGGATAGAAGAGTGCTGAAATTGAAGAGTTTGTCTTTCTTTTATAGTATCTGTATGTGCTGTCTCACATTCACTGTGAAGCAGCAGAATGGTGTCTCAGACTGTAGCCTACATCCTCAGCAGTCACCATCTGCTAGTAGAGACAACCACTTCCTTTTCTGTGTTCTTTTTGTGATATTTGGCATGATTGATAGTGATAAGAAGGAGATGATACTACAAATCAAATAGGATAGATCCTGATCAGTGCTGATTTAAAGCAGCACAGGACTTGGCACAATGCTGCTTACCTAGGGAGACACACGGACATACTTACCTCCTTGATGAAAACCAAATATTTAAATTCCCTGAATATTCTATTAATATGTGATTCAGAATGACATAGCTGGATGAGCTAACCAAATTCCTAAAATGGATTAACCCAACCCAGCTGTCTCATTTAAGGATGATTTAAAGCTAATGAAAAAAAACCTTTTAAAATCTTAGAAGAATAACTCAATGAACACGCACACTAGTTTTTTGGAAACTAGCTGAATTTGCTGATCTGAAACAATCTGAATGATCACTGAGTTTGGACTTCATCTCTGCTGTAACTTTAACACAATCTCTCAGTCAATGGAATTACAGTGGCCTCAACATGGCTGAGGCTGTTTAGACAAATTTATGCCATGTATTTAAGGAGTTTGTGAGTCAAACTGGAGGAAATACCTCATATCTCCCACTAAAAAGAATAGTTAAAATCTATTATATAACACTGACAACTCATTCAAACAGAGAGAAATTTACCCTGGCCATCACAGATATTACCACCTGTTCGAGCACTGTAGATTTCCTTTGATCTGCTTTTAGAAAATAGTAGATGATTGAATTCTTCAGATATTTCTCAACATATGGGACTTTTATTGTTTAAATTCTGAAGAGAGTGAGGAAGAGATGGTCAATGCAATCTTGATGCATTTTAAAAAAGTTTAAAACCAGAGCACCTGTGTTTTCTGGCTGGACAACAGTGTAACAGCCAAAATAGCTGTTTTAACAATTCTGTGCTAAGTTAGCTCCCCATAATTCATTTCATAATTGGGAAAAAATGCAGATTTTCTGACATCATTTCAGTGCAGTGTTGGACACATTGTACTGCAGGGAATCCAACAATAACGGCTTATTTTTACTCTCCATGATCTGACAAGAATAAATTGACCCAGACTGCATATGGTGGCAATACATTTTAATTTCGGCTTTTTGGCTAAAAATCTAGACACAAATAATAAATGTATATTTGACTATAAATTAAATTGTATCCATGAACTTTTATTCTTTCTTTCTTTCTTTCTCTTTTTCTGCTTTTAAAACCAAATCAAAGAACCAGAGCCAGAAGTTTCAGAGGCCAGAATCTGAAAACTAGATGTTGGACTGTGGAAGAGGAGAAAGGTGTCACCTCCCCATTTTGTGGTTTGGAGTTATATTTAAATGTTATCAGTGTTGGGTTTTTTTGTTGTTGTTTTGTTTGGTTTTTTGTTTTGTTTTGTTTGTTTGTTTGTTTTGTTTGTTTTTTTTCTCTACAGTCCCAATCTCAGTTGTAATGGATTCATATCCTATTACTTGTTTATTGCTAATTTTAAACCACAAGCCCAATCCCTCAACTGGGCTAACAATTCCTCTGTGTCACATATGAGTAAAATCTGTGAATTTCAACACTCAGATCGCCTTCTGCAGCTGAGTGGGTTGTTACAGAAAGAACTGCTTTTGGACAGGAAATTATCTTCCCACAAGAGATTGAAAGCAAGTCTAGGACAATAATTACTGCAAAGAGTGCAGCAAAACCCTGATTCTGACCTTGGCCGTCCTGATGCAAATCCTGAATATGATCCTCTCAAGTTTCTCTGAATGGATAGGCAGAAGAATATAATTTGAGGTTTTTTTTCTACAGGGACCCATTCTGAGAGTGTCCTTGTGTTTTTCATCATGTGAAAGCTTTCTGCTGAGAAACTAGCAGGTGGCACTCAGCCTGACATTTCTGGCTTATTTTGCTTTACCTGATCTGATTTCAGAGAGATTAGGGAAAGAGATGCAAATGGATACAGGTCTATGAAGGTAACAGAGGGGATGCAGCAAATGTAAAGGGGGCAGGGATGGAGCCCATTCAATTCCACCTGGCTGCCTGTCTCTAGGGTGACTGTCATTATGAGAGAACCGAGTCCTATTTTTAACTTGAGTGAAAAAACCAATTGTACTCTAGTTCATATTGAAAATCAATTTAATAACAAACTCCTATCTGGGAGAGAATGTCTAAGATTCTGCAAGATGAACTTGTTAAGAATGGCCCAAGTATTTAAAAAGTAAACAAAACCTCAGTTGTCTCTTGCCATGAATCTTTCCAGTCTCCTTCATTATCCCTCTGTCTAGCATAATTTGGAATTGAGTGGGAAGGAGATAGGGAGACAGAAATTAAAAGGAAGGGAAGTGAAAATGGACACAGAAAAGGAGAAGATGAAAGTAAAGAGATGGAGAGAATAACCGCAAAATTCTTCTAAAAGGATCCTAAAAATTGCATGTCACTTCCAATTCTTCAAACACAACCCATGACGGAGAAGCAATGTAAACTTTCTCATGATTTAGCCTTCAGTTTCTTCACATATTGCATAATAGGGAACATTCATAAAGGGATTATAAAGACTAACAAAAGAATAATGACTATTATACATATGCTACAGACCTGAATGAAATGTGCTACACCTGGATTTAGGTATAGCAGTAGAAATTTAATACACAGTTAGAAGAAATACCTCAAATAAACCTCAAATCCTTTATTAGAAGCTTACTTGGTTTTGCAATTCAGCTTCAAAGTACTAAAAGTTGTCAAAGATTAGAAGTTTCATCATCTCTGTAACCAAGTAATTGCAGTCAAAAAGTCATATTTCTGAGTCAGTATTTTAAATTTTATTGACACTACATCATGGGGTCTAGCTGGTATTTAATGGGAACAGAACTACAGCAAGATTTTTCAGCACTGTAGGCAAAACTAACAACATCACCTACAGCTGAGTTATTCTGACACTTTATAAGGCTGCTACTAGTGGTGCACAATTTCATTAAGTATTACCTCTGGAATGAAATTATCTATATTGTCTGTTTCAGTCTGGTTAGGCTGTGTTGCCGCAGAAACCTTTCAGTTCACCAGCAGTACATTATCTTTGCATTATAAATATCTAAAAGTGCTTTTATGAACAGATCCAGGTGTCACATTTTGCACTAGGGATGTGTGAGGAACATAAATTTTAAAGTCTAGAAAAAACTTACCAAATTATGCCAATTTGTAAGAACTTGAACAACCTGGACTCTGTTTTGAAAAAGAGATTTGGCTACTGCCATACTTTTCAGCTTCTTTCCTAAAGTCCAAAGTAAAAGGAAGATCTTTTTCTTTACAGTGTAATCAATTTTTATGTTGAAAATATATACTATGAAGAACTAGCATTACAACACATAGACAAAATATTGATAAAATTAAAACTGTTTAAGAGGTATGTACACCGAAAATATCCACATTTTCAAATATGATCATATGCAAAAATAATGAAATTTGCTGTAATAAATGTCAATAGTTGGCATCAAATAACACAGAGATTAAGTAAACTAGTAATATATGTGTCTCAAAGACATTTTAGTTTGGTCGAGTGTTCAGTATAACTTCACTATAATATAGTAATAATTTTTAAAGTCATGTTATTTATAGAAGTCAACAGAATTAACCGGCATAAAGTCGATTAAATCCTTACACTAGACCTATATTTGGAAGGAAGAAATGCTAATGGTGACTTCATTTATTTGTTATTTCAGAGAAATAGCTGCCTCTTGATGCTTTTGAATATGTGTAAGACAAATCCAAGACCTTTAACAGAAATTGTTATGGTTTCTAACTTTTGTTCCAGGCAGGCTAGGACTAGAGACAGAGCCAACTCTGTATCTGGCCTAACTCCACTCACAAAATTTGGCCAAACATAAATTTATCATACTGATTTAATGTAAAAGCCTGATCCTCTGTGGTGCTCAGGTTTCTTTCAGAATAAAATGCAATGTGGGAAGTCTGTAAAACCACATTTGGAACTCTGAATTACTATTCTTTCTATGACTTCCATATAAATAGGGTTGTTACAGTAGTGTATTTATTTATAATAGCTATTTATTTATTTTTCACATTTACTAGAACAAACAATATTTTGTTTTCACAGATACTATACAAACACCAGAGAAAGTATCCTATTTTCAAGACTGCCTGGATAGATTCAAGAGACAGAAAAAAAACCCCAAACCAGCCATAATAGCAACCAAATACATCTTGACAATTTTGAGCATGTGTCCCTCAGTTCTGATATTTTCAATAATTTAATTTATTCCAGATATAGAAACTGTTGTGAAAACAGTTCTTGCGGAGTTACAGAGCAGAAAATAAAGGTTCTGTGACCAGCTGAAGAACAAAGCCTGTGAAGATTATACATAGGAAACACCAGGGAGGAAAGCGTGGAAAACAGATTGGAGAGCAGCAGATAACTGGAAATAACAGGCTGGCATATTTGATGAACCATATGGATTGACAGGATTACATAAAAAGAGGCAAAATAGTCCAAATACTGCAGACTTGGTAGGTCGGGCCAACAAGTTTGTTCGTAGCAGTTATTTTTAAGGTTCATATTGGAAGGATAATAAATATTTGTGAGGAAGCTTTTAAATGGCCATGGTGAAAGAAAAGGAGCAGTTTCTTAAAAGATTCACTGTTGGTATGAACTTTGAACATAAGAATCTCTGATTAACCTATACTTTATACTAAATGCTATAAACTGTCCACTCATTGGAGTAAGGCAATCATGATCTCTGTATAAGTTCTCTATTTTTTCAGTACATCTGCTGAGAATTTGATATTTCCCACATACAACTAAGATTTTAGTAATGTACACAGTTGTGCAATGTACACAACTGCGAAAAAGCATGTCCAAAAGCCCTTTATTTCTGGTTGCTTAAATACTTCTACAATGGCAAAATGAAAATCTTTTAATCTTTTAACAGAAACCATAAGCTGTGGCAACCACCTCTGCAAAACTTCTGTTTAAACTGTTGCATTTTATGTTTATAGCTCCAACATCTTGTGTGAGGACCCGAACGCTTAACTGGCTTCCATAGGAATAAACTGAAAGGTACAGATGAGTTGGAGGTGAGTGGAGGCTTTAGTTGCTTGGCACTGACCATAAGGAATGCAAGTGGACGTTTTGGTAAATTTCCCTGGCTCAGGGTGATTCCTGTATACCCCATCTGAGACAGCGGCTGGTGAGTTAGCTAAGTTGCACAAGGACAGCTTAGGTCTAAGTTTCTCTTTACGGGTATGAGTAAGAAAAAAAACAACCATGAGAATCCTTGCAAACATCTCTTAGAATGGAGCAGAAGGGAGGTAGTTTCCATGCTTTGTTCAAGAGT
Organism: Toxostoma redivivum; assembly: GCA_013397375.1. Classification (NCBI taxonomy): domain Eukaryota; kingdom Metazoa; phylum Chordata; class Aves; order Passeriformes; family Mimidae; genus Toxostoma; species Toxostoma redivivum. The sequence goes on along the minus strand of VXBI01013415.1, from coordinate 147,299 downwards.
CTTGGTGCCAGACTGCAGCTGGGATAAGCACATTTCAGTGCACACCCTTAGCTCGAGATAGTCCATCTCTTTGCAGCATGTCAATGCTGCAGTTGTGGGATCCTCACCTCTTAAATGTAAGACTTGTTTCCCTATTCCCCAAATACTGGCACATATTTGGAGCAGCTCTGTGAGGAAGGGGACTTTGACTCTCAGTCTTCCTCCAGGTTTTAAGCAGAGTGGCACAATTTATACAACTGAACAGAATTGTCACATACAAAAAAGATAAGACACATCTGTGTTATGATGTTGCATGGCATCCACATGCTTCCTGAATAGTCACAATAGTGGTGATGAGGGTTGTGTTGAAGTCATAGGCAGAAGCAAAAAAATAAGTGTTTCTGCAGTTACATGTGAGCTGAAATAGGTGGATGGTTTTCACTTCACTTTGAGCAAGCCTTATCCAGTTCAGCTGCAGTGAAAGGATGTGTGCAATCTGTGTAAAATTCCAGTGGAAATGCTGCAAAGAAAATAACTCCCTGTGTTTGTGGAGGATCTCATGTGGGAACATTCTAAGTCTCTCAAATGAAGAGTATCCAAAAGTTAAACCGTCTGCTGGGGCCTATATTCAAGATTAAGCACTCAGCCTATCAGCCAAGAGGCATGATTGATTCCTAGTTTTAGGACACAAAAATGTTAATGTTATCTCTCTCTCATATATATATGTAGGTATATATTTGTTAGGCTCTTTGTGAACATTTCTCTTTATAACCTAGACACTCTTAAGACTAATAACATCAATGTGGTTTGTTATACTGAAGTACCTGTTCTACTTGTTGGTATATGAGACTATTTTCCCCCTATATTATATACCCAGAAAGAAACTGCAAGGAGAAAATAAAATGAAAAAGTAGAAAAAATATTTATACAGAAGGTAGAACACACAATTCTGAGTTAGCTTCTTTTCAGGTGCAAACAAAAGCTTTTCAGGCAGTGTGACTAACGTTTACACACCTGGGCTGTTATATCCCTCTTAAAGATTGCCACAGTAAACTTTTTTTGTTTTAGACATATTAAAAATTTCTGCTTCCTAACCAGGTATAGTTTTAACCTTGATTGCTTTTTGGG
>VXBI01013415.1:127754-146149 GCA_013397375.1 Toxostoma redivivum | reverse complement strand
GGGGGGGGGGAATATATATTATTCTTTTGTTTATTGTTGAATAGTCAACAATATTGTGTTGAAATAATAAAGACTTTCTGGCTCTCTAGAAGTCTTTAGGTTTTTATTATTGCTTTTGGATGATGGTCACTTTCTGTTTCAATTTGCTGAATGCATTTATCCTGGCTGACAGGCGTTCTGATACCTTCAGAGTTGACTGCAGGGCTGTGTGTGAGGGGGAGCGTGCACTGATTCTAACAAAACACCTTGTTTGCATGGTTTACCCCTACACTGGGACGTGCTGTTTTCTCTCTTTTGTTTAACTAACCATCACAATGACCCGTTAGACCAAACGACCTCATGTTGCTGATAACAAACTGCCTAAAGGAGTATTGACCACAAATACCAACCCTGGTATTTGTCACTCTCTCTTAGTGGAGCTTTCCAGAGGACATTCCACTTCCAGCTATCCAGTATCAGATCTGCACTGATGTGACTGAGTGGGGCTGTGACTGACTCACTTCCAGGCCAAGAACGACCTTGTCAAAGCCATGCTCACCATGGATTTGTGTTTTTCTTGTTGTAAGCAAGAGCTGGATGAAAGGGGAGGATTTAGAAGCTGATCACAGCAGAACGGTGACTGAAATACATGCTTTGACTCCTCTGAGAGGGCTTATGTCTCTTCCTAGCTGCTAGAAAGCCCTAGGAGACTGTCCAGGTACCCAAGAAAATGAAACTGGAGAATTTGAAACCCAACCTCCACAACACAAGTGAGGTGAAGTATTGGGACCTCCAGCCTAACATCTGATTTTTGTGGGTGAACTCCTGAAAAATGACTACTGTTTTTTACTGTGTATGGAGATCTTGTGTGATTAAGTTCTATATAAAACCCATTTTAAAGGTGTTTTGTGCAGTTGGAGCTACCACTGCTTACCCATTACTAAAATAACATTACAGTAATGTCAGTACCCCTGTAGGCAGGGTGACTGAAGAAGAAATCACTTCAGGCTGACCCCTGAGTAAGTAGGGGTGGAACGTTTTGAATTTTGCATTTTGCATTTTGTTGAAGCATAATGAAGTGTATGTGTGTGTGAATATTGGGGCTTTTTTTCTCAAAGGAATAAATAAAATTAGATACCAAATAAATCTATACAAAGGCTCGTTTCATATCCGTTGCTCTGAGCATAGTATTTGCTAGAGGCTATTTTTTTAAATGGTGTAAATTAACTTTCACCATTTGCTTACCCCTAAAACCAAGACCAGTCATAAGGGTTGCTTCTAAAGACATTTAATGTGAAAACAGCTACAGACAGCTAGTAAAAGAATGCATGTCCTCTAGAGTTCCCAGATTAGAGTTCGGTTAAATCACACAGAAAATATATATAGAAGAAGATATGACAACACCACCTTCTGACTGGGAATAAAAAATCAGATATAAAAGGTTAGATTAGCTGAAAATCACTTAGAATGAAGAAGCAGAATAACAAAAGTATGCATTGGTGGTAGCTAAACAGGGAGGAAACTACTAAGGGAAATTGAGAAATTTGCCTGAAGAACAACCAGATATCTTCTTGGAATATGTGGTTTAGCTGAAGACAAGACAGAGGACAGTGGTGAAGGAGTGAAAAGCAATGACCTTTTTATATTGGTGGTATACTGAATGATCCAATGACCTCTAGTGATCTTAACCTCGACAAGACAATGAGTTTCTCAGTTTAATTGAAGGAAAGATAAGGCTCTGACATTGAAAAGCTCTCATTATAAGAATAGAGGCATTCTTATTGGCAAATAAAGATATTTAATCCGCAAACCTATTATTTAAAGTTTATTACATATCACTTAATAGCATTTCTTTTTCTATAGAGGTAAATTGCTCAGCTTTTTGTGAGTTTGCTTGGTGCTAAAGCTATGGCACAGTGTTTTATTATGGGGGAGGGACCATAGAGAATAAGAAAACTAATTTCTAGAACATAAGTGGAAAGCATGTGGAAATAAAGGTCAGATAATTCCCACGTTGGCTTGACTTAACTAAATAGTTGATTAGTAACCCCTTGCCTATATTCTGGAAATGTTTGGTAAAGATAAGCAGCCTTTTGTATTGTTAATGCATTAACGTATTACCAAGGCACAGCTTTGAGAGCTTGAGAGCTATAGCTGTACCTCTTCAGCTTGCTTTACGGTACAGCAGAGTAAGTGTACGTCCATGCAGACCCCCATACTAGACTCAAGTCTGCTCCTATTTGTTTTCCAACCTTAAAATTGGTCAGTTCAATTGAGCTGGCTGCTTTACTGGCAGATGAAGTTCTCAATGATCAGCTCTTTTTAAGAAACTGCAGCAACCTGTGTTCATATATACAATGCTCAACAAGGTAGTAAGAAACTGAATGGTGTGTAGAAAAAAAGAGCAGAAAAGATTTGCAGGAGTATGTTTGGTTATGCTAACTTCATCACATACTTTCAAGGCCCTGTAAAATATGCAACAGATTAGGAACTGCACACAGAAAGTAGCACTAACAGAGTGAGCCACTTACCACTATCACTTCCGATAAATATGAACAGAACTCTGGTGATAGGGGATGAATATTTCAGCAGCGAGTACTGAGACAGAGAATTTTTTCCATGTATCAGTACAAAGATCAGAGGAAAACATATCTGAATATGATGCATACATATATGATGATATACCCTTAGTTCACTGCTGCTCCTGATGCATGTCTAGTCCAGAATTCACAGCATGATCTGGCATTTTTAAACTCATATTCAGTTGGACATATATTTGAAGTAGATAAAATAGTTTGAAAGAGAGGAGGGGAATTAAACTCCATCTTATTAATACAGTGTTGTAAAGAAAAGTGAGTATGAAATTGTTAATACAACATTTTACAAAAGTCCTTAAAGGTTTTATCCAAGCTATGTCCCTGTCCAGCTAGTGAAAATGCTATAACCTCCCACCCAAACATGCCCCTCTAACCCTTACTAATTTCTACATTTTTCTCATTCCTCTGCTGTAGTGTTAGTTTCCTTACTAAAGTGTGGGTACCTAACTTGACGTCCAGCTGCTACTGTTTGTGAGCCAATGCATAGGACAGTGCATATTTTTAAAACACTGAGGCTGCTGTTTCCCTGAAGAAAGTAAAAATGTTTCTTGATAATGCACAACCAGCTGGCTGAACAGTTTTTGCATATGTATAGTCAAGGTCTATTCTTCATTTCACATATTTTAAGACATTCACCACTGATTAGTGTCCCAAAAGAAAACTTACCATCATTCAGAATTCCAACGAACCCTTCAGTTGTTCATGTTCAACAGATCTTAAAGGAAAATAAGAATAAAAGATGTATTACTATCTGGTCGAAAGGGATTTATTAAAGATACTTCATGCAGGATTTAAATAGAGGCTTATAAAGCAAGATAAAATTTGAAAATATGACTTTGTATGTTACTACAGATAAACCATGGATAAATATGTAAGGAAGAACAAATGTGGTGAACTATGGTATAAATACTCTAGCTGTTGCTTAAGCTAAGCTTTAATGTCTTTAAAAGACATTTATGTTGCGGTATGTTTCCTGGACTGAATATCTATGTTATATAAAGGCCACTGAAATGCACCCTTCCCCCTTCTGTTTACAATCTTTTTAGTTTAAATCAATTGTCATTCATCAGAACATGAAAAGTCACTCTGATATTTTTCCCTCAATGTTTTCTCTATCTGAAGTAATCAATAAAAGAAATATAAAAAATATTAAAGGAGAAATCAATGAAATTTTATCAAGCATGAAATGGTGTTTTAACAAAACAGGGGGATTTGCTGAAGTAATGTTTCAGTAAGGAAGGAAATACCATTGACTTTATTACAGCTGCCTAATGTTTTCCACGAACTGCAGAAAATAATTCATTGTATCTTAGTGACCTACAATAACAGCTGACTGCTTGCACTTGATGGAAATGTGATTTGTGCCTACTAAAAATTAACTATTTGACTTCTTCATATTCTTTTCTCTGCTAGCACATTAGTTTCCTTTGCATTCTGTTTTGAACTGCTTTGTGAGATGTGGATTTCAGTAAACAAAACCACCAATTGCTAGGCAATGTTCCTCCATGAAAAAAGGAAAAGAGAGTCAGACCACATGCTTCTGTGAGCTGTAAAACCCATGCTGGGCTCTAAAAGACTGCACTTAGATGAGGCCCCTTAATTTGAACAGGCATTTTATCTCAAAGGTTCAATAATGTAACAAATATAAAGGAACATTTCTGGCAGTTGCACATGTGCACACAAATGCGTACACATGGTACGTTCAGCATAAAGTTCCAGGGTAAGAATATTAGAGAAGATGAAAAACCAGTTAAGGTTCAGGGCAGGAATAGATGAAGTGACAAGGTGAAAAACTAGTAATTTGTCTAAGTAGTGTGGAGGAAAATGAGCAGGGATGAGGCAGAAAGGATGGGAACAAAATCTTTGTCTACTGAGACTTGTCAGAAGATTTACTCCCACCACTGTTGCTGCCTCCAAGAAACAGGAGATAAATCCAAGCTGTCCTGCTGCAACTGACTATGTTGTAAGTCCAACAAATTCCATATTCACCATGTAATACCATCTCTTCATTATACAACTTACAGACTATGCTCTGTCCATACTAGCTAATAGCACCATGATATTGTACACACATCAATGAAGATAATACTATATGTATACACAGTATCTATCCTCATAGTGGGAAACTGTATATGTAGGTACATCACATATACAATATCTATGAATATTTACATCTACATTGCATGTAAGTGCAACTGCTTACGGATACCTGTGCCATTTACTGGGGAAGGAGAATTTGTCTAGGGAACACAGGAAAATTTTACAGTAATAGAAGATTGCTTGGGATTCTTTCATTCAGAACAAGAATGTTCACCTTCAAATATTAACAGTACTGTATGCCTCAATAATCTGTTTGAAAAATAGAGATGAAAATGAGATATATCCACTTTGATTTTTATTATATATAGTTGAAATGCACTGCCTGTTTTTTCTAGTCTTTCTAATTCAAAGGATGAAAACTAATATGAAACCAGGATTGATTCCACTGAAGTAATGCACCTTCATAGAAGTAAAAATAGTGCAAGGAGACCCTGGAGTCTTCATTCTACCATTTAATGCTATTGATTTTGTTTCATTCTTTCAAATGTGTGGATGGAAAGACTGCTTCACATTACTGAAAATGAAACAACACTGTAAGCAAGCGTTAAGATACTACCCTAAGTGAAGATCAGCTCTTTTGAACGAGTTGAAATACTGTATTATTAAATTGCTATCTAAGTCTAGGCTTCCATTCTATATGCTAGTCAGAAAATGTCATCATGCACATCACAGTGGCTCTCAGCAGCAAGGAAGCTGTTTTCTAACTCGCTCGTGGCATGATGTCAGGGTACTACTCACTGAAACATGAATATCAGTGCCTCAAAGGTTTATGTTTAAAATATTTAGTAGGTCTGCTTATGAGTTGAGCAAGAGAATATATCTGCAATCTAGTCCTATGTTTCTCTGTAACATCTATAATATCTCTGTAAGTTCTCCATTTCCCTCCTGCTGCTTAAAGTACTCTGGACCATATGTCAGATGCCCCTGTGCATGAGAAGATGAAAATTGGCTCAAAAAAAAGCTGAAATACCAAAATAAGAGGAAACCTATCTGTTGAACCACAACAAGCTTATATAAGAAAGGTCTGACTCTTCTGTCACTGGGGAGTAATTAGAAAAGTTCCCTGAGATTATTCACTGTTCAGTTTTTTATTTATTTTATCCTTCTTGTCAAAGGGAAGTGATTGGGCAACCAATTGGCACAAGCTTCAAGCAGACTTAATGCCCCCTCAAGTAATTTTATATTGAGCTCATTTTTACCTGGTGAAAAGCTTATGTTTATATAGATCTATAATTTTCTTTTACAGGCATTAAAATCAAGAGAAAGTGTGTAATGTAAATCTTGATAAACAGGTTCACAATATTGGCAATATACTTATATATAGTGAAAATCAAATTCTACAGAAGGAGAACACTGACGATTGAGACCTGTGTCATAACAGACCTTTCTGGCTAATATACCCTGTAACTAGCTTGTGTTTCTTACAAAGGTGAAGAAAACTGATGGATTTTGTCCTGCCTGACCTCATAGAAAACATCTATAGGAAGCAAATAAATGTTTGAACAATTAAAAAAAAACAAAACTGCAAGGCTTTCTGGCTTAGTAGGTATTCCAGTAGCACGCTTCAGGCATTCACTATATAGAAAACATCACTCACTAATACTCATTCTTTATTATTGATTTAACTGGATATACTCTTTGGAACATAAGAAGCAAAATACAGATGCCTAATTGACTTTCTCTACACCATCATGTTCTACACTTCACCTTCTCTTCTGATACCCCTTCTGCCTAAACTAAATTGCCCCAAAATTATTGCCAATGCTTTTTTTAGAGTGACATTAAAGAATGCTTGCTTTTCAATTAGTGTTAAAATTGGAGTAGATCTTCTTTTGGTTTGTAATAATATACAAGTTTTCTCAGCAGATTTACAGCACATCAACCTGCACAACTAATTTGAATTCCTTGGCTTACCTACACCTACAGTGAATTTTCTATGTTGTCATGTTTCTACTTTTTCTTTTTTCCCCTTGAAGTTTTCACTAGCTTCTTGCCATTTTACTGCACCTCTTCCCTCTTTTACCAATGCTTGTACAGAATCAGAAGACTATTTTTTTCCTCTATCAAGAGAGAAACTCTCACTTAGAATAAAATCTTAGAGAGTCCTATCCAATTTTTATATTTTAATGCTATTTTAAAAAAAATTCACTGAAAAAGTATGCTGAGAAATCTGCACAAAGATGTCTTACAACACTAGTAGATAATGGTGCTTCCAGTGGCACCAATGCCAACAGGAAATATAGCAGTGAAGTGGTTACAAGACATAGTTGTATCACTGCTAAGGCAGAAAATAATCAGTTTCATAATAATTGGTTATATTTTTGAACAATATTATTTTAAGACTATAACATACATTTTTTTTAACTTAAGCGACAGCTCCCAGATGAGCACATAGTAATATCTTGTACACCTTTTAAATCCTGTGTGTGCACACATGGTCCCAAACTGTATGTACTAGATGTGTTCTTCTACTGTCAGCATAATTGTTCTTAAATACAATTCAGAAGTGGAACGAATGGTCCATTTTCTCAAGTTACAGCCATTCTTAAACACGGCCTGGGCAGCTGAGATTACTCTTCAATGCATTTACCCTTGTATACACCAAAGCAAGCACAAATTAGGGGCATAAAATTAATTTCTGTAGTGTTGTATATACTTAAAAGTAATTCAGTCAATGGTTGCAATTCAGTATCAGCTTGGTGAGTGTTCCAGTATTTCATAAATCCACATTTGCTTACTGCAGCTTCTTACCAGAAGCTGTGTATTTCTCTAGTGCAGTCAGAGGCATGTCACCCAGCTAAGGCAATTTCTGTATTGTGGGCGTGTAGCAAAACACACCTCCAGTATTCAGCTTGGCTCGTCTTTAGAGAGCTGCCAGCTTTCCAGGCAAGTGTGGAAGCCTAGAAGGCAGCAAAGAAACCACAGTGGAACGCAATAATGAAAGCATTAAGGTTGAAAATGCTACAAAATATAAAACATTAATAACTATTCTACAAAAAGCTACTCAGTAAATAACTTATGGAAATAAGCTGTATTTTTAATTTTTACTACCCCAACTGGTCTTCTGTGAAAATATAATTTTCTCTGTTACTTGTTAAACATATCTAGACAAGATAGCTTATTCCTGCTTGCCAGGTGGNTCCTTCCTTCCTTCCTTCCTGTAGAGATAAATCCATGCCTAGATCACCACTAATTGCTGCAGATAGGATGCAAATCATATATGCAAAATATTTGATGCTGAGCTAATACTATACTTTTAAGAGGCCTTAGCTAGAAAAAACTTGAAATAGACATTTGATACAGAAATGGTGAGACATTAAAAAGTAGCTTTCAGTGGTGTCTGTCAGGTTTACCAGGGTGCTCTGTCCTTTCAGATCCCTGTCAATCCATACACTTGGTCCTCCAAAATAAGTACAGGCAAGTGGAACATCTTTCTTTCACATGCTAAAAGGACTCAGTGTATCTATCCTGCTGGGAGAGGGTGCAGGCAAGAGGTTCCTGGAACGGTGAGACAGATCTTCTGTAAATTGCTTTTGCTTCAATTCCACAGCTGCAAGAGCAGCAGGCGCTGGAGTCAGATGAGTCCAGAGAAGAGACTTTGCTAAAAGCTCGCCAAGAAACCAAGCCACAGGCAGAGACACTGGTACGTAAAATGCATTCCAGTGGTTGGCATCTGGGCCCCGCAGCTGCCAAGCACACCCAGTGTGTGGCCATGGGTGTTGGCTTCAATACTAGAACATTTTGAGGGGGAGGCCAACAACCAGTAACCAGAGAAGACAGTGCCAAGTTACTACAGAAATTAAATTCATGTCCAATTTGCTTGCTATTTCAAAAGACAAAATTTTATCTCATAAGTATTGTTTTGAGCATAGCCACAGAACAGTTAACAGAAATATGCTGATATTTGCTAGTGGGGGAGGGGGTAAAATACTCACGTAAGTGAAACGATGCTCATTGGGGCACTGGTTAACAGAACAAAACCATACCCATTATACTATTCCTTAATTAATGCACGAGTTTCCTTAGAGACCACAGCTCTGTTGGGGGACACAAGTCTGGTGTATTTCTTCTCCAGAGACAGTGCAGGGAGAGTTATATAAAACAAAGACAGAGGTGAAATGAAAGATATACCACAAGGCTGAGCAAGTTTCAGCTCCAAAGACAGGCTCTGTGCACTAAAAATATGTGAGCAGATCAGAGTGTCGTGTAAAAACAAAAAGGTTGTATTAAACCTTTAGAACATAATAGAATTTAACACATGGCTTAGAGTATAGTATATCTAATGGCATGCATGTTGCACAGTCCCAAGCTGTATCAGGCTGTATATCCAGCTCTTCAGTGGAGACCATGTCACAACAGATGATTACATTTCATAATTTGTTCAGAGTTAAAAGGGGGTCAAATATATCTTTGCCTCTCTCCTGGGAAAGTTCCTTTTAAAAATAAAAGCCCTTAGGTCCTCAAAGTACTTGAGCTGTGGTAGCAAAAACTTCATAGAGGCTAATTTACCAATCAGATCACACGTTAATTAGCGAAAGGGATTACTGTTTTAAACACAGCATTCATGCTCCTTTGAAGGAGGCTTGAGCATGTTGCTCGTGCATGATTCTTCAGTCCGTGTCTCCCCAAATCCAAAAGCAATGCTGGAGTGCAGTGCGTCTCTGAAGGAGAGCTCTCTAAAACTGTGAGACTAAGATCCTGTCTCAATGACTCACAGACCTCCCACCAAATCTCACTTCGCAGCATCTGCAAATTCAGTTAAGAATCTGAATGTCAATCAATGGTTTTCTCTGGCTCAGTAATCATTCACAATAATGATTTTGTTATTGAAACTCCAGCACCAGTTCTGTAGAAGATTTACAGGCCAGAATGGAATCCAGCTCTCTGGCCTTTAATTATCCTAGCTCTATAGTACTGAAAAATCTAGGAAAAAATATCAAAAGCTGAAAAACTGAATTAGGCAGATATAACTTTACAAGCTCTTGGGACATATTAATTTAGAAAGACAGCATGGCAAATTGAAATTTAAAAATACTAAATTTCAATCATATACGGAATTGTATAAATAGAAACAAAACAAGAAATCTCAATTTGCACTGTCAGCAATCTACTGTCATAATTTTCTTCTGAGACCTTAGCTTTTAAATGCATATTTAATTTTGATGATAAATTCGTGGTGAAATCTTTAGAAGTTAAAATGGGTAATATGTAATAGTCATCCTAGTTAACATGAATGTTTTCTTAATTCTGTTAAAGTCTGCAAAATGAAAAAAAACTACCTTAAATCTTAGTTTAACTTAACTATTTTGCCTCTCAATAAAGCTGTTGTATATTAAGTGTTTGATTTTAATTTCTTTGTTATAACTGAGAATTTACTTACCAAATTACCATGTTCATGTCAATATAAGAAAATATTGTATGTGTATCACAGGAGAGCCTGTGAATTCAAATGGTAATGAGATCTTTTCTTTTCTGTTTCTGTGTTACTGGACTAGATTGTGCCTTACTGGGGCTTCTTAACAGTTTGATGTCTGTGGAACAGATGGCTGAACAGAATGAGTTACTGATGCAGATGCAAAGTTGACACAGAACCATCTCCAGGCTGTGATAATAGAGATGGATGGCTCTGGGAGGGAAAGTTCACACAACGGTGTATCTTATCAGCACACTGTAGACCCTAAGTCTTTGACATTTCAGCTTGTTCTCAAAAAAGATTTCTCTTTGCTATTATGCTTATTTTATTTCTTTTGCTACTGGCTTTTTCATGGCAACTGCAGATTGAAGAAATTTAACCATAAAGATTAGTTGTTATGATATAAAAACCCTACTTGCAAGACTAGTTATGCACAGCTTCACTAGGCAGGACTTTAAAACACCGTCCCTTTAACAAGACTCTCTCTCATTCCTGTTCTATCTTTGCCGTCCACTTGGCCTTTTGGGAGAGCAGGTCCATATACTAACATGTAACTCACAAATGATCATCACCACTGATCATCATTATCTTGAAATCTATACATTGATGCCAATAGGAGTTTTATGAAGGATCTCAGTTGTTTTTTCTTGTTTCTGTTCTCTGCATTCCACTGGGCAGTCTATCACGAGGTGGTAACTAATGTCTGAGGTGTGATTTGTAATTCTTCCTAGGTTTTGTGTCATTGGAGCACACATATCCCAGCATGTGCATGAACCAGATCTATCTTGACTGCTTGTACTAAACAAGTCTTTTCTTATTTCCCTTAGTTACAAGACTTACACACAGCAATTATCATTGAAGATAGTGGGATGTTAGCACAAAACCATGTCTCCCTTCTTCCCTTTTTTCTCACTTCTTATCTTCTTATTACCAACATTAATTCATAACTGTTACTATATTCTTTGCTATTGCAACTTTCTTCTTTTGTCTTTATGTGCCGTGGAGCCAGACCTCTCTCAATGCAACCATAGCTGGTGCTGGTTGCACTGAAGCTGGTGCTACAATCTGGCTCAGCAAGAAGTGGTGGAGCCTTGAGCTGCTCTCAGGGAGCACAGCTACTGAGTAGGAAAAAGAATGGTTTTTATTCTGACCTTTTAAGCAACGGCAAGGAACAAGCAAGGGCCTATAAAGGGGAAGTCAAAAGTCATCTTGTGACAGGTTATATAAAGTGAAGATTTGTGGTTCCAATAGGCAAAAGGAAACCAGAAAAAGCTTTCTGCAGCAGACTTCCAATAAGCAATATGGATTTGTCACAGCCAACACTCCTCTCACTGAATGGTGGGTTGATGCTTCTAGCTACAATCAGCCCAGTGAGAAACTCCTTGTGGTGTGTTGGCTTTCCTCATTCTCTTTGGACAAGCTAAGTCCCTCTAGCTGAACGCAGCCACTCTCATTGCTCAGGATGCATTAGCTCTTGCCACACTGACACCTGGACCGGGCCTCCTGTGAAGCTTCCCAACACGGATGTTTGTGTTTGGACAAAGTCCATGTCATTCGTTGCAGCCCTGTCGGTCTCTGGTCCTCCTGTCCAACACTTGCCCAAACGGTGGCAGCGATGGAGAGGGACATGTGCCACGGCCCTGGCACAGGTGACACACAGGTCCGCGCCCAGTGCCCTCTGGGTACCACCGCCACTCTCACACGGGTTCGCGGCAGTCGGGACGGGGAGGGCCCTGTGCCGCCCAGGATGGATTTCGCTCGAGGTTGCCCTTGTGCAGCCTCTGGAGCGATTTCCCCACAGCTGCGGGACACCCCGGGGGGATGGCGTTTTCCACATCTCTCTCACGTAGGGCCAGGAGTCTCTTGCCTGCAGCCACCAACGTGGCAAGAACGCGTCTTTCCTCTCCAGAGGGCATTGTGATTACAGACTGTAACAGTCTCGCCATCGGCACCGCTTCGGCCACATACTTGGAACATATCTCTGCAAGAGTGTACGACCTGAGTAAAACACACTACTCTTTTTACTGGTGTTTCTTTGTAAAGACTACGATGAGCGCCTCGCCCGCGGCCCCCGCACCGCCGCCTCAGCCCCGCCATGGCGCGGTGCAGCAGCGCCCCCTGCCGGTCCCGCCGCGCCCGGCAGCTCCGCAGCCCGCGCCTTGGAGCGGCTCCGGGGGAAACACAGCGCTCCCTCCTCCTGAAATCCCTCCTGCCTTACCTTCTGCTTCCACGCGTCTATAAGGGTATTTCAGCCCACGAATCTTTTAAGTCCTGCACGCATTTGTGTGAGAAAACGCCACGAGAACCGATAAATAACCAGAAGTATATTTGTTCTATAGAAAAACGTGGGTCACACAATTTTGGTTTGAAATACAAGTGTGAAGTGCGAGTATAGCACTGCTCATTGCACCAGGCAGAGGTGAGGGGAGAAGTAGGCAGCAGTAGTGTGTAAAATTTTTACATACCAATACTAAGTTATTGTTACATGTGTAGTATGAGTAAATATGAATATGTTTCATTTCACAGATGGAAATATCAACATAAAATTGCTTCCCTTATGTCACATGGAGACTAAATGACAGACCTGAGATTTCTGTTCAGGCATTACCAGATAACACATGTGGTGCATGTGGCTACCCACCTAAAGTTTATGAAAAGAGGGTTTTTCCTATTGTGCAGATAGTGATTGTAAAGAAATATCCATAAAAATATTAATAAGCATTACTCAAATATTTTGCAGAACAGAGATATGCTCAAATTTTGAAGTGGATAGCTGGAGTTCTAGAGGTTCTGGGGACAAGACTGTCATAGTCTGTAATCACAGTAGCTTCTGAAAAAACATGCTCTTGCCATGTACTTGGACACTGAATTACTTACATTTTCATAGGCACATTCTTTGCACAAGTTTCATCTCTGGTTTTGAAAAGCTAGGAGATGTCCTTTTTGGATACTTTCCCTAGGAATATTCAGCCTATCCCAGTCCATCACTTTTACTGATACTTTCTTTTGATCATTGTGGTATAGCTTCAATCTTTCCTATGGTATGTTTTTGCTTTCACTCCATGGCCACCTTGGGCATGGAGAATATTTTTATACCTTTCTTTTTACCCATTTCTTTGCAGAAGCCCTTTATCTATTAGAAGACACTATGTCCTCCTCTATTTCTCTTTTCTTGAAAATCTCCTTCTGTCTTACCTCATGAGTCCTATTGTCCCTGCTCTGGCTGCAATTTTGAGAGTCTTCAGCACAATAAGTATTCCCTTCCCTTCCCTTCCCCCTTGTGATCCATTAATCTTCTTTTCCTTGAGCATCATAACTCTCCATATCTGCCTCTTGTTTCATCACCTTCTGGTATCTGTTTCTCTGCTCTTTTTCCTTTTTGCCTAGTCTAGACCCTGACACAGTTCCTATCCTAAATCTTACCAGCCATGCTCCAGTCAGTTTCCCCTAAGTTTTCCTTAGTGAAAATTTCCCTTTCTGTTACTGGTTGCAAAGCCCCCTCCATGTTCTGTACTTCTAGCTCTTCTTAGACAGGGAAGATTTCTCAGTACTTTTAACTTCCATCCCTGAATGAACTCTTCCAAGAGTGGATTCCTCAGCCCCTGTCCCTGTGCAGGAGTTCACAGTCCACAAATGCTGCTTGGGCACAATGGGGACCCTGACTGCTCCACCAGCACAGTGGAGGGAGCTGCTGACAGAGCATCACAGTGGTTTGGGAAAGTCACATGGCTCCTTGGGCCTCCCTATCTCTCCTCCTTCCTGCAGACTTGCCTTTGGCTCCTGTACTGCCTGGTTGTATCAGGCTGCCTCCCCCAGGTTTCTAGACTCAGGACTGACAGTGCAGGGCTGAGCTCTTAGCACTCAACTGGCCCCTCACAGCCTAGATCTATGACTTCTGGGGCTGTCACCTGTGTATAGACCCTGTGTTAAATCCTGAGTTTGCATATGCCCACCTAGCCTGCATATGAATGGCAATCTTTTCTGGCCATGTAACTTGACAAAATTAGGCCTGTGCAGACAAATTTCTCCTCACATATACCTTTTTCCTTCTAGCAGAGTAAAGCCTTATTTGGACATGCTGCAAAAATTCCTGAGCATGCTGTGGAAAGCTGGTAGAATCGTTTAACATAGGTAATACAATATATTTTTTCCTTGACCTCACATTTGAAGGCCACTGAGCCTTTTGGCCTTAATTAACATTGAACACATCTGAGGTATATATTTGGTGTGGGAGAGCTTAGTTTTCAAAATCCAAAGATCAATAAATTCACACACCATATAAAAAATGTCTTACCAAGTACTGGAAAACAGGAAATTCCTGTAAATAGCAATTCTGTCAGTCTTTTTCTGTGATACATAATCAAATACAGTTCCACACTGTGTAATTGTGATTGTTATCAAACATCTGCATTTACTATTGGACTACTGCTAAAAATACAGTTTTATAACTGTATACAAACTACTGTATAAAAATATATTCATGATATATTTAAATATGAATGATGTATTTATTATATACAAATAATAAGATCTGTTTCTGTAAACTAAGAGAGGAATAGAGTGCAGTGTTTATCCTGTAATACAGTGTGCCAGATCCCAAGGGTTATTAGTAAATGTACAAGTATTGTAGGCAAAACAGTCTTGGAGAGTCTGATTTAGTTTATTGCCAATTGCTTTAACTACTGATTGGGGTATTGAGAAATCAAGAAGACAAACAACTAAGCAAACACAGGGAAATGCTTTTCTTCCCACTATTCCTCCTTCCCATCACAGTTGCTGCACTTTCTCAAACTTGTTGGATTTCTTTGGGCTCCTCTGAATGGCAGAGGTTGGTGGGGGACAGGGTGCTCACCCCAGTGCTGAAGCTGTCTGGAAGATAAAATATTTTTTAGGCCTGTTCTAAACTTTTTTCCTCATTTATTTTGCTTCTCAACAATTTCCACATTTGGCTATATCTTTCAGACAGACTTGGAAAGAGTTTCAAATGGAATCTAGGTTTTTTCAGCGTCCCAGCCTGCTGTTTAGAATATTAGGTCCAGAATATTCGAATGTACTTCAAATTTTCTCTACTTTTAGATACAACTTGTGGATGGGACTAAACATGACAGACTAAAAGGACTTGAAAAGTGATTGAAAGCCAAGTTTTGAATTTAATATTATTTGATAAATCAGCATACAAAAGACCAGCAAGCTGAAGTTAAAGAAGAAAGTATCACTCTAAGAAAAACATACAAAAGATGCCCAACACAATTTTTGTTTTCTCATAGATAAGCATTGTCTTGACTTTGCAAGACATCCTTACTCCATTACTATTATGATGAAAAAAAATTGTGTAGAAGCTACTTTTTAGCCCTACAGTATAAAAGTTGTAGCTTAATGAAGATATCAGTGTTGACATTGGACAGTACTTTCCTAAATAAGAATATATGTTATATTTGGTCGAGGTATGCTATTGTAATAAGGTATTCTAGTTCAGAAGCCCTGCCCTAATAGTTGTATATTTAATTCTATCTGAGTCACGAGATCCTCCTTGACCAGCAGTTTGTACTTTGCCCTGGAACACAGCACACAGCCTGAGGAGACACATACATATTATCTTTTTAGGTGGAGCAGGATTTCCAACATGCTGATATTTGCATTTCATGTTTAACTGAACTGTGATACAGATTTATACTTGAACGGACTCCTTAAATGTCTAATCCTTTATTTGTCTTCTTTGCTCCTTGTCTGTTGTATATTTATCATGTATTCTAATCAAGAAACGTTCCTTCACTTTTTTTCCTTATTATTTAATGACACAGCACAACTGTCACTTTCCATTGCAAGGCTGCATCAGTTTCATTTCTTATAATGGGATCTCTTTAAATCTGTCTATTAAGTGTTTGGAATCTTTTGCCACAGTTCTGTCTCTTTCTACAAAAGCCTTGTAGTCTCCACAGAAAGGCAGAGACAGAGCTGGGCTTCTTTGGAAGAGCTGGGCTCATTTCATACACTCAGGAGTTTTTATTAAGAGCAGCTTCTTGAGAAAAGCATTTCTGTACAAACTGACATGGACTTTTATATTGTCAGCCAGTGTTAAGATTGAGTACTGAACACTGAAGTTTTTAAGAGATGCTTATGAACAACATACTGAAGTTTTTTGTGTATGAGTAGAGAATATATTAAAAATACATAATGACTGACTGTTCAAGGATATTAAAAAAATACTTGATTGGATGCAAAAGTATTCTCAATACAGCCATGTATCTACTTAGAAAGTAGCTTCTATTAATCAGGAAGCTTCTTGCAAGACACAGCATTGAGGGAACAGTCCCCCTTCAAATGCACAAGTCACATGGGACATGATCAATTTGCACATCTGTCAGAAAGTTAATGTTTACTAGTATTAGCTTTACTAGTATTAGCTAGTATATCCCTTTCTCCTTCTCACTGTCCTAGAAACTCCTGCCATGTCCTGTGGGAAGCCACTGCCCTCTAACTCCCAGGAAGATGTATGACATAAATGCATTGATAGGACCATACGGGTGACAGATTTCCAAAGGATTCATGCTGACACTGAAGAAAATCTATAGAAAATATCTGATTGTATTTTATCTGAGTAAGGCAAAAAGTAACAAAAAAGAAAAAAGGTACTTTAAAAAGTGTATCAACCTGAGATCATAAAACAATGAGGCATCTCTTTCTCAAGGCTCAGATTTCTGCAGGTAAAGCATGGAGGTACATGCACAATATTGTGCTTGTGTTTTGCCATCATATCTTGCTTAGCTGGCCATGCATGTTTAAGGAGATGTTTAATGGAAGCATACATTCTCTTTACAATAACATGAATTGATTGTGTTGTAACTGCTAGTGTCATTTTTGCTGAGATCTACCTACCAATCATCTCCCTCCCTGAGCTCACAGAATCACAGCATGTCTGAGGCTGGAAAGCACCTCAAGAGATCATTTGGTCCAATTCCTGCCCAAAGCAGGGTCTTATGAAAATCTCATTCCCTATATATTGTACCAATTAATCTTGTAATATAAAATGGTATTAAATTTCTTTAAAACATATGTATAGTTTACACTGGATACTGAACAGTCATGCTTTAGCAAGCAAACTAAAGAACCCCAGCTTATTGTAAAGAGAAGGACAACCTGGTCCACAAGATAAGGACTTAGCTTCTTGGAATTTTAATCACTGTCCATGAAGAATAAAAGATCCTGGACAACCAAGATAATGCCAGCATTCTAGCCCCTCTAATATGTTTGAAACCCTCCCACTGTCTGTCACTATAGATAAGTAAGTATAGCAAGACTGACGCTGGGTGCATCTGATCAATAGAGAAGCAGGTGGATGATTACATCATAGAAATGTAGTTGCTTTGCAACGTTTTACTATGATTAGTAAATATTAGAGTGTGTTTGTTAAGCAGCAGTGAGTGAAATGTGCACCTGAATGCCTGCCCTGCTTTGAACAGGACACCTCATGTGCATGAATAAAAGAACTACTCTTGTAATTCTATGCTTTGCATCTCAGCTTGCCTCCTTATATGGCACCATCTAGTGCAAAATTTAGTACAAAGGTTAACTACAGCAGATTGGCTGGGACTGCATCCAGTTGGGTTTATAATATCTCCACAGCTTCTCTGGGAAAAAGTCTGTGACCACCCTGACAGTATAAAAGGCTTTTCTTATATAATGAACATTGGTAACATCTCCCTGAGGCATTTCTTCTTCAGGTCTCAGCTCTTTCAACTCACCATTGTATGTCAGATGATCCTCACCATCATTGTGGGTCTTTGCTGGGTTGCTCTGCTGTGTCCATGTCTTGTACAGGAGAGACCAGTCCAGGTTTGGCTTCAGCAGTGCTGAGGGGAAGGGTCATCCCCTTCAGCCAGCTGGAAGTGCTTCTCCTAATGCTGCCAAAAGATACTGTTGTCCTCCTTGACCTTGCTGCTGTCTTAAAAGGCCTGTGGAATGTAGCCTGATGGCCTGTAAGAAGGGGTTAATATTTCAAAGCCATAATGAAGTGTGAGTTGGAGCATTTCCATATGAGCAATGAGGAAAGCTGATATTCTTCAGTATTTTTATGAATTGCTTTTAAGAGATGTAGTAAGTACTACAAACCACCTTGTGATGGGGTACAAGTACTCAAAGGTGCTGTGACTGCTATTGTTCCTACACTTCAGACTTCCAGAGTTATGGCTTATCTTCCCTACCTTTGATCTCAAGTCCACAGCCTCACTTCATCAAAGAAAGCCATTCTTGACCCTCATCAACAGGCAAATGAAATGGCAAAAGCCTCCATCAAAAGGAATGGGGGG
>VXBI01013415.1:63700-127646 GCA_013397375.1 Toxostoma redivivum | reverse complement strand
GGGGGGGGAAAGAGACAGGATTTTAAAAACTCCTCCCCATCCCATTTCACACTGCTTTCTCATTATCCCCATCTCATATTTGAACTGCCTAGTATATACATCATCTAGTTCAATGGACACACACTCCATTGGTTTTGGTAAAATTTGGAATAGATTATACATCAATAAATAAAAGCTTATCAATCTCTTTTGAATGTTGTTGTACCAGTGAGAAAGAGGCCAGTATGCAAAGGTATTCTTTGTCATCCATTAAGCTTCTATGACATCTCAGAATTGTTTTTCCCTTGTAGTTTATTTGTTTTTATACCTCCACCAAATGGATTTTCCCACCACAAGTAGCTCAATTCACTGTGCAAATTTTGGAAGGACAGTAAAGAATGAGCACAGTTTGAATATGAATTTATGCCAGAGTATTTTTGGTTAAGTCAGTAATACACAAGACACAATGAAACAAAAACAGATGAGAACAATATATTATAAGCAGAAGATGACTTGCCTGTGTTTGCTCTCTGTCTGTTTCAGTAACATATTCCTATTTGCAGAGCTGGTTCTGCTGCCATAGCTAGAAGAATTATTTAAGCCAGTTTTTCTTCTTTCTATAGTAAAATAAATTTCCCTTCCAGTTGAGATTTTGTCTGTAAATGTTTGTTGTAAGTAGAAAGTAGGAATGTGGCAGTCACGACTTGCATACAGGGCCTCTAGGGGACATTTTACTTGCAACAGACAAGTTTTTGTTTCTTATTTACAAACATAATGATGGGTGTCCTTTCCAGTGAAAATGCATGGACCCACAGAACTATTAGGCATTATGTGATGGATAAACAAAACTGTTTTATTAAATTTATAGTTATTTTTACAGACACTTTTCAGAAGTTCAAAAGACTGTTAAGGTGGACTTTTGTACTGGACTACTGAAGCCATCTCACGTTATTGACGAATGGCTTAATCCAAAAGAGTTTGCTTGCCTGTTATTGAGACATGAGCACAGATTCTGAAACAAAATGTTTTGGGACCTTTAAAATGCACTTAGGCATGGGCTTAAGTGAGCATAAAAGAATGTAGAATGGAACTGATATTGACCTGACTTCTTTCTCTTACCCCACCAAAGCTTAAAAAACGTAAATGACTGGTAGTTTTAAATACAGAGGGTCCAGAGATGGAGAAACTACTTTCTCTTAATTTATCTGCATTTCCTGCTCTGTGGCCTGCAGTGTCATCCAATGTGGTAAGACGGAATGGTCTCAAACACTTCAGAAATCAGCATACTCCCTTCAGAGCAATTAAAATTATCGCTCCAGCAAGAAGAGGAGGAGAAGAGGGTGAAAATCAGACTTTGCAAATCCCAAAGAGCTGTCCTGATTTGAAACACACATGAAGTCAGCTTTGACTGAACAATGGAGGAATTTATGGGGAATTCTCTAAGCTTCTCAGTCTTTCAGAGTTCTGTCCAAATGTTTCTGCTTAGAGCCTCTGCCTGATGCCTTCATGTCAGATGGCTATTTCTTAGGGAGCAAATCTGGTGACTATGTTACCTTGTCACTACTGCTTGCATATTTGGTCTTCATGTGCTTCCTCTGGGAAATACCAAATCCCATTTTCCTCACATGCAACGGTGCAGTTGTTTTTTTCCCTTTTTTCCAGCCTCACAAGATCAGAATGCTCAGTGAAAACCATGCTATTTTTCCTTGTCTTTGAAAGATGGAGACAGGAAGAATGTTTAGCAAACATGGATTAAGGAGATATTTTAAATAAATGCAAATTATTTTTTCTTAATATAGAGTGCTTTAAATAATACCATACAGGCTGTCTGAAAGGGTGAACACACTGCATGCTTTCTCATTACTCACAGTAAGAATTTTCTTCACAATTAACTGTTCCTGAGGTAGCTTTTTTTTCCCCCTGTAGATTAATTCAGTTCATAATTCCTCTTTTCCCTGACTGCAGCTAACTGACATCAACTGATGGTTGGCCCTGTGGAAATAATAGTGAATTTTCCTGCAGGATTCAGACGCCAGCTAACAGAAGCTTCTGGAAGAGTATTTTTCTATTTGCAAAGGAACTCATAGCACACTGTTTAAACAGAGTAAGATTGGTTTCATTTGCACTGGAGAATTATTTTAATGTACAAACAGCCTGAACTTTCTGCAGCTTTTGGAAATAACTCGAATATTACTTATTCTCCTAGTCAATGAGAAACAGCTTTTCAGTAACAAATAGAAAACCAGTTCAAATGGAAAGGAAACAAAATTTAATGAGAACACATTATTCTGAATAATATACATATGTACATTTTTGAAACTGCCTGACAGATCTGCTCCTATGCTTGAAAATTATGTCACATTAAATGAGTTAAAATAATGACTTTATTCTAAACCCCAAATGTATTTGGCAATCTGACATACTGCATTTATTACTTTTCATGCCAGTATGGAGGTCTTGTGAAAGTCAATCTGAATAAGAAAACCTTCTGTATGCTATTTTTTACTATTTTTAAAATAAAACAAGCATGGATGGAATCTTGGGCTTGATTCCTTCTTGTGCCTCTGCCGATTGCTTTTAAAAAGAGGTGTAGGTTTTACAGTGCATTTTTAAAGCTATCCCTTTGTCTTTTGTATTCACTGATAAGGAAAAAAAAAGAATAAAAAATAGTCCTATTTTCCAAGGAATTATTACTTTAAAAAAGAAAAAAAAAAGAAATGGGCAATTTGGAGCACCCCAAGAAAAGGGATTGTCAGTCTGAAGAGAAATTGCTATTTTAAGAGAAGGTGGCATAACCCTTTGCTACTCTTGGAGTTGTCGGTGTTTCCTTCAATATATTATAAAGAAGAAGAAGTAACTTTGGTATTTTCAGATGCTTTGATTTCCTCTTCCTGTATCTTCATATACATCTAGGAAAGAATATACACATAGATATATATAACACTTGTCCACAACGCTGTTTTTCTTTTCTTTAAAGGAACTATTGCAAACATGTAAGCAAGTCAGCAGCTCTGAACACAATTCTTCATCATGAAGATCTCTGGGGACATATTTGCAACACACTGATTTTTGACTGAATTTTTAGTATGCATAGTATGTCTAGTTTTTAAAAGACAGCACAGATTTGAGCCATAAATAAGATAATGGCTGATATGGCATCTTGCATTGCTGCTCTTTCTGTACAGGTATTTCAAGCTGCTCCTATTGTACAACAATAATGTTACTGCTACAGAGTGGTGGTAACATGGACTGAGCCAGTGCAGTCTACAGTACAACCCTGTGCTGAGATGCCTGGCAAGGCTTTGCATCCTCACTGCTCTTTAATAGCTGGCAGAGCAGAAATCTGTGAAATGGTTAATGACTGATATGAGAGAAACAATATAGATCACAGGAGAGAAACATGATATAAAATTATCTTCATTTGGAATGAAAATGAAACTTAAATTACAAACAGTTTTGAGTGGAATAGTTATGAGCTGTCAGTGCTTATCTGTAAAAGCTGGCTAAATCTCTTTCTCATTAGCTTTGGCAAATATCTTTGGATTTCTTCTATACGTGGAAGAACCTGTTCAGTTTGTCAAAGGCTTTATATTTAGTTTAAAAAAATATGTCCAAGGGCGGGAAAAGAATCAAACCAAAATGGCTTAAAAGAACCTGTTTAATGAAATACTGGAGTATGCGACAATCCTGTAACTCCCTGTGACTGTGGAGCCGAGACAGAGCAGAACAGTTCCCTCAAAATCTGATTTTGTGTTTTCCCTTTGATTCTTTGGAGGATCAGAGGAGGTAAGTCTGCAAAAGACTGTTGTGAAAAACAACTAATGGAAGCATATGAAGGTAAAAATACAAAGCCAGCTATCATCTCACCTCATATTTTGAGTGCAATTAAGTTATAAGTCTGTCAGTCCAAACCCAAGAGATTTAAATAATTTAATTTTTTTCCTGTAGTATTTCTACCTTTTAAGGGCACATCTAAAATTTTGTAATTATTTAGACTGTCAAAGGCATACGTGCATGTGTGGATGAAAGGATAAAAAGTCTCATAAAAGCATGATGAGAAGTGGAAAAAGCTATTCCCATGTGTTAGGCATTGGCTAGTCTGCAAATTTGCTGGTACTGTCACCTGGACTTCTAAGAACAAGAGAGGGAACACCAGCTAATTCTGGCGAAGTTACATTCAAAGACAGGACTTGAAAGATTCTCAAACTGTAAATCTGAGAATTAAACCTTACTTTTGACTGATTTGGCTTTACATATTTATTTTAATAAATTTTTGAAATCACAGCAGTTCCATTTAGAAGCACTGGGAATAAGAATATAGTGACCACTTCTGGCCCCTGCAATATCTGTTCTTTTGCTTTGTACAAAGAGAGATTCCTGCCATAAGCAGAGTGCAGACAAGTTTTGTATCATTTTTCCCATGAATATTGCTGATTACTGTACAGCTGACTTGCATAACGAGTCTGTGGGATTAATTCATAAGTAATCATTACTTAGCACTACAGGAGTTTGCAATTACTTCTCCAGCTTCATTCTCTGTTCTGCGGTGTTTTGTTTCTCCCTTATACTGAATTTGAAGCATCCTGCTGTAAGCACCAGTATTGACTTAGTCATCCTTATTTATTTATCACTCAAAGTGCTCCTTCTCAGCAGGTCAGGAACTGGAAAATTCATGGATGTGGTCCTTCTAATCTGAGTAGTTAGCCCAGCATCATGCTTAGCAGATTTTGTGCTATTAGTGAAAATTTTTTCCTGTTTCCTTTTCAAACTATGAAATATGAAAAGAGCAGCAAAATTGGTTTATGCATACCAGTCCTTTACAACTACAGAATATGTTTTGCAAAGTTTAAATTGAAATTTGAACTGTCAAAAAGTTCAAGTTACCTTTTTGTTGCATTTATTCCTTCTTTTCAGAGGGGTTATTATATCCCATTTTTTCATGGTTTTTAATGTGTTCTGTTTCTTTTATAGTTGAAAAGAAAAATATACACTCTTGACAACATGCTAATCAGTTGGCTGAGTAATCACAATGTTTATGTGACTGCATTAGCATGCAGTACTTACACTATAAAAATTTTCATTATATCATAGGTTATGTCTTCAACTGTGTGTCCAAGTTATGTACATAAACACACAGCCATGCTTGTCAAAACAACCTGGTCAGTGAGAAAGCAACACTGAATTGCTAATGAGTTTCTGTTCTGCTCAGAATTTTTCATTTTGAACCCTAAGATTTTTAAAGCTAGATGTAAAAAATACCATTCATAAAGTATGTATTTTATTACTCTTCCTCTTATGTCTTTTTTTCTCAACTTTTTCAACTATAAAAGAAATAGAACACATTAAAAAACCATGGAAAAATGAGATTTAATAGGCATGTTACCAAATAAAGTCATGTATGCTGGTCTTAATTTGTAAGGACGACTGTATTCTCAACAGATTTATGGCAGCTATATCATAATTACAAAAACTTAAGTGTATTAACCCTTCTTATGCTTGGAAGTGATATACAGTAGGTGATTTGAACAAAACCAGTCTACAAGACATAAGCACAACGTGCTGTGACCTTCTTGTTATTTAACTCAGCAAAGTATTTCTGTGGAGTTTCCAGCCAGGCTACCACACAACAAGAATTCTTTGGTATAGAGACACTGCTTACTCAAGCACTACTCTGTTAGTAGTTCAGTGACTATTTTGACAACCACTGATTATCATTCAGCTGACCAGCTTCGACATTGCAAAAACCCCCACCCTAATTCTCGTTGGCACATGACTGAGAGGTCTGGAGGCCATGCTACCAATTAAACTGCTTTGATTGAATATTTAACCTATTCAGTAGGAAGTACTGATGTTTCAGTGCCCTATTAAATTAAGTGGGAATTTTCATTTTAATCTGTCCTTGAAGATCTTACCTTTCGTTTTTTACATTTTAACAAAACTGGCATAATGAAACAACAGACTGGAGTCTTGAGGAAAAGTGGGGGATTGGATAGGAAATGGTGGAAAAATTAAGGTGGCTTATATCTTTCCTTCCATAATCATCTCAGTGGAATCAAAAAGCAGCTACCAAAATATAAACTGTTCTGGATGCAAAAGTATTTGTCTTTGAGCTACACATGAGTGAACACAGTCTGTAACTTACTGTTGGTGGTCTTGTTGTGGCTGCTCAGGAATGTGCTCAATAACTTCATAAACCGTACTTAGCATATCCTGGCCTGTGACAAAGTCAGGGACCGGAACAGATTGATTTGAAACCTAAAACCAACAAAGTGTATTCCTACTGTGAGGACAAATATTAAAAGATTAAACAGAAATTAAACTGTTAATGTAACTTATAATTTTCTAAACTTTTCATCAAAGTTTTACTTGTGGATTAAACAGGTAATTTCTGCTAGTTTACATTTAATTTCGGGTAAGTAAGGTAAGTAATAGTTTTAAATTAATTTAGCCCCTTATAAGATTTAGGATGCAGTTTTTGCATTTAATACAGTAAATAATTTATATTAATGTACCACATTTCAAGAAAGGAACATTTAATAAAGAGAAAAGCAGGAGAACAGACAGTAAAAAAGCAGTAAATATTCAGGGCATGGATTCAGCATAAAATTCCAACTGTCTGTCAAAGAGAGAAATGCATGGAATTTCCATAAACCAAGTAATAATATTGATTGTTCAGCATGTTAAATATATTCATTTTCTCTTATGTCATGACAACAGATTTATCTAGACTCCACATCCATAAAGAATTACCAGTCTTTCTGCCTATACCCAACCTCCAGTTCTTTATTATCTCCACTTTCTTATTTCCCCTTTTCTCTGCTGACTAAAATGAATCAGTGGATCATATGCTGACTTTATCTGCAATGCTATACATTTGAGTAGCTGAACATAAACCAGTGGAGCTTCTCCTGTTCCTTGAAATTTTATGGAAATTATAGTAAGTTTCATTGCTCATACATACATCCTGTCTTTCTTTTCACTGCTCTCTCCCTCCTGATCTACTAAAGCCCTGATCCTGCAAGAATGCAATACTGTGATATGATCAGCTTAAGTCATATAGAATCATAGAAGGTTTGGGTTGTAAGTTCCTAAAGATTGTCCAGCTCAAACCCCTTTGCCATAGGCGGGGATATCTTTCATGAGACCAGGTTGCTCAAAGTCCAATCTGACTCTGAACACTTCCAGGGATGGGACATCTGCAACTGAGGCAACTTCTAGTTGCCTCACCATCCTCACAGGAAAGAATTTATTTAATCTAAATATACCCTCTTCAGTATAATATCGCAGTGTGCTTATGGCTGTAATGATCTAGGGCCTGATATCTAAACTTAATAAGCCTCTTACTGGCACAAACTGTAACAGAAGCACTTCAACTGCTCTGTTTTCTACAAGACTTATCTCTGCTGCTGTAAAAGTCCGTCCTCTCTACTAACATCTGCAGTAGCACTTTAGCCCTATAAATGTATATTTCAAACATCTAACTCCATCAGAGAAGATAATAAATTAATCTATGACTGTTTTTTGACATCGTGTATTATTAGTACTAATCATAAAAACAAATTACGTATGACAATGTGGCCCTGTGACCATGCTTTAAGAGCTCTCCCTTACCTGACCAGATTGATTGCTCTCCAAAGTTACAAGATTACACTGCTGGCAATTTTTCCTAGCAAAGGGAAAGTCTTTCTTCTGTTTATTCCCAGTTTTACCACTGTCTCTAAATTTTGTGGCCCTGTTTCTGATTTTTTTCTTTGTCCTTTTACACCATATCAGGATGATCTCCAAGCACTATGCAATAATGTCAGCAAAGACACGATGCAAGAAAGCAGTAAATGTTGCAGGATTTTTTTTCTGCTAGCAAAATCCCACAATACATGAAACCAACAAAATAATTTTTGTGAAATATAGCTGAGACTTACCTTAAATTTACACTTTAAATATCTCCCTGACACTTTTCTGCACTGAATATTGAATGAGCAGAAATATTAGGGTCAAAGGAGAAAATTGCATCGCAATAGTACACCTGCCTGTGCAACACAAGTGGTTCAGTGCTACCCAACTACCCAACACTACTAATATACTTTTAATATTCTTTTAATATAGGGTAATTGAATGGAGATTGCTGTCTTTAGAGCTTGGTTATTCCTCATTTCACTATGTTGATTATGAAGAACTAGTAACAGGAAAGAAAGAGCAAGTACTGAGTAAACAATAGCCATGAATATGATATCACACAGACATCCATAAAAAAGCAACAGAAGCAAACCTCCAGAAGGATTCTGGTACAGATATTTAGTATACCTAGAGAAATAGAAGAGAAACTGTCTGTTTATGATGTAAAATCACTTACCCTAGAACCACTAGTAAAATCTGGAAAAGTGATGAACTCATATATCCCAAAATCATCTGAAGCACTTTCATGTCCTAAAGTTAGAACAAAGATTAAAAAAAGAGATGATAATATGAACCTGGAAAATAATCTGGCAAGGTATTTTGCTGTAATTTTTAAAACACCTGAATACTGCTTATGTGATCTGCTTTAGACCACTTCCCTGCCCAGCTCCTAAACCAGTGTGGAGCGAGGCAGGACAGCTGCAGAGCTGGTGTGCATGGTACTTGGTGATTTCCCACACTTTGTACCAAGTGAGGAGCCTCTTGCTAACCTCAGCAACAATTTTGTCAGAGACTTTCATACTCTCTATTCTGGAAGGCTAAAAGGACCAATTTACTTTCATTTCTCATAGAAAAGAGGCTGAATTAATAAATGCAGCACATCTACAGTGTAGTGAAGCAGTACCACATGAATGTTTTTAAATTCTGAGAATAATAAAAAGGAACATGGTACCAATAGGTATCACATTATTATTTGGGACTTCAGATACAGTTTGTATTTAGGTGTAGTTAGTCTCTTTCTCCACCCTCCCACTGTCTAGGAGATGTGAGGGTCTTGGTTGTCACTTGGGCATCATTCTACATTGAAGGTTGCAGCACCAATAACAATGTTGAAATTCTATCCTTTGCTATGACTTTAATGGACCCTCTGTGCATGTAGCAGTTTATGGTCTGCTCTGATGCTTTGGTAGACAGGAATGGGAATAAAAGTGATATCCTTTCAAAGGATGGCTGGTGTCTAGCATCTACTGCCTAGGATCTTATGGGAAGAATTGTGGAGGGAAAAGAGGCAGTGAAAAAAGCCACTCTGGGTCCTGATAACACAGAGAAAGGCAGTACAGAATATAACAGAAGGTTACATATATATACTGCAATGTCATTTAGTCATGATTTTGCTACCAATTGATGCCATGAACATTTTCAGTTGTAATCTTCCCATGTTGTATCACCTCTTACTGCTATCCCAGAATAACACTGATTTAAGTCATATTGGTGACAAAGTGGAATACAGGTACTCCAATCCCAGAATACTGGGATTAATAGGTAGAATTCAAGACAACAGTACATCATGCTATGAGCTCTAGGCATGAGCTAACCCCATGCTGACTTCTCATTTAGGTATTATCTTAATTAGGCTATCATAGAGGTGTGCAATCCAACATAAAAACACACTTTTCTTCTTTTCCCTTAACTTTTTTTTCTGCATGTAGGGATGCTATTTTTCTTTTTCAGAAATGGACTTTGACCTTATGCTTGCACTTATTTCATTACCATTACCTGAAAATGCCTGTGCCTTTCTGTAATCAGCCTCTGCCCTAGAAAACACAAACATGTTTCTCAGTTTGATGTCATAAGCCAAGGAGAGAAAATTAATATGATAAAATGCAATTCTCTGAATGGAAAGTACTTTAAGACATGAAATGAATTATTTTTATACCTCCTCTGTAGCTTCTGTTGTATCACTGAAAAGAAGAATAATAAAAAATTATTCCTTTTGCTCCAATGGTCCAAAAGAAGAACTGGACTGTGCATAACTTTTACATACCTTTATGTGGCTGATATCTTTTCCATAGGAATAAAAAGGCCATAGCTAGGATCAAAAATAATGAAATTCCTGTTATTACTGCAAGAGAAGACAAAGATTTTCCTTTCTGGGCCAGCTTTTCCAACCCTGTGACAAAAAAGATGAGTACTGTATTTAGTTCCTTGTTCTTTACAATGTGCTACAATGACACTAAAAAATGCATATTTTAAAATTATTCTGAAGCCAATAAATCTGCATAGAACTACAAAGCAGATGCAAAATTTGGTCTTGTGAATGGGTAATATTTATTTTTCCCCATAGATCTCCTGAATTGAAAAAGCAATGATATGAATATCATAAAAGACTTCAAAGCAGATTAGTTCCTAGAGCTAAATCAAAGTCAGTAAATGTAATCCACAAGTTACAGCATCACATAAAGAAGACGTATATTATAACTTGAGATACAGAGACACTGAACTACCAAGAAAGAGGGTGAGAGATACGGACAATTTTCGTAGTCTTTGCTTAGTATGTTTATTCAGTTGCAATCAGAATTTAGCCTGAGCAGCATGGCTGAGAATGAATTGTGTGTGAATTAATATCTCCTAGAATCAGTCAATGCTGCTCTGCAAAATGTAGCCTTGACAACTCCATTTAGTGCTATTTGAATAAACACTCATCAAAAAGAAAATGGCTGAAGAGGGCAAAAAGTATCTTTTTATATTTTTATATTTTTAAATACTTAGGATAAAATGTTTTAATAAGATTTAGGTAAAATATTTGTAATTAGGACATCTATTATTTTAAGTGCAACTAAACATGAAGCTGTGGAATCTTCCCTCCTTTTTGGCCTTTGAAAGGAAACCTCAGCTGAATATCATATCTTACATGAACTTCCTGGAGAAATGTGATGTTTATTTCTACCAGCATGTAGTTCTGGTTGCATTTTCTTTCACTACTAGCCACAATATTTAGTTTATGAGTGCAGTATTCTTATTATGAAATCGCAATCCATCTTCCTTCCAGCATACTGAAAGCCCTGGTCTCATGATGAATCAGTAAGCAGCCTGAATCACGGACATCTCTTCTTGTTTACCAGACTAACAAATTTGTTAGCTCTTTGCTCAGCACAAGTGAATTTGCTTTGTTAAATTTTCTAAAAGGCAATCTAGTCTATGTTGTTGAACATTAACAGTACACGTTCCTTATCTGGAAATACTTATATCCATCTGTATTGAGAAGAGATATCAGACTTCCTTGATATCTTGTTCTTTTTTTCTATGCTTCTGGAGATTTTCTGAAAAACTGCTTCATTGCTATTGAACACAATCATACAGGAGCTGAGGTTTGAGTGTATGAAAAACAAGGGTAAATATTCTTCAGAACTCTGCAATCAATTCAGAGATTCATAAATATGACAAGGAAATAATTTATATGAACATTGCAATAAGATCCCACAAAATTTCCATGTCTTAGTGGGTTGTGTTCCAAGCTGTGTCATACTGCAAGTAAACCCTGTATCCCATGGAATGTCCAAAATCTCCTTTACTATATTCTTAGCAAGGCCTAAATTTTGATACATATTCTAAGAAGGACTTCCCTTTTCTGGGGCTGAAAACAGCCCACTCAGATGTTACACTTTACAGCAATGAAGTTACATTCTTACCTACAGACATAACAACAACTGTGAAGTGAGTTTGGTCTCGTTTTCCAGTCACATTGTTGAAAGCACAGCACATGTAATTGACTGTCTTCTGGGCCACTTTATCAGATATAACTTCCAGATGGGGTCCATATTTGATTACTTGAGTGGTATTGTCATCCCTTTGAATCCACAAATAAGTATTTGGTGGATTTGAATCTGCTGAGCAGTCAAACAGTACAACTTCCCCCATGTCAACTGTAAACACCGCCCCAATATTCAGACCTTTGTCTGATTTGACCCTAAGTCCATAAGGTCCATCTGCATTGGGAAAAAAAAGGGAAATACAGTGAGAAAATGAAAATCAAAGTATATAGTTAAAATTTAATCAGAAGTGTATCTCTAAAGTTAGAATATTTAAGTTAGACTAGCCTTCA
Organism: Toxostoma redivivum; assembly: GCA_013397375.1. Taxonomy (NCBI): domain Eukaryota; kingdom Metazoa; phylum Chordata; class Aves; order Passeriformes; family Mimidae; genus Toxostoma; species Toxostoma redivivum. The sequence continues at coordinate 115,672 of VXBI01013415.1, read as the reverse complement.
GAATGGCTGCCATTCAGTCATTTTAATGAAAAGACTTTCAGTTCAATAACTGAATCTGTGCTAGGCTTAGCTCAGGCTACGCCCACCTAATACTGGTCAAATTGCTGTTTAAGGAAAAAGCATGAGTCTATGTATTTCTCAGTACGATAAAAAGAATGAAAACTGAAATCAGTTGGATTTCTATGAAGTAAAGGAACATGTCTTCTTCAGGAGCATATTTGATTTCTACTTCAATGCCAAACTTACTGGCATAAGTAATTTCCCTACAAATTTAAAAGTGAACAAATTGGCCTTGTAATGTTATCTTCACTGCAATAATTTACAGTACCATAATTATTTAGCGAACTAACTTACAGGTATAATATTGAGTGCGATGTGCCTTAGATCAGAAAAATTCTTCCATAAATGACTGCTAGAATAAACTTAAACTTTCCCCCCATTTTAGTACGTTTGTACTACTAAATAATACTTAAAATAATTAAGTAATACTTTAATTAAATAATTAAAAGCACTTAAATAGTTACTACTGTAATATGCTGTTTTTCAAGAGCAAGTTCTTGTGCTGAAAGTTGTTTTTCTGGATATAATTAGAAGAAGCATATGTTGTTCTATAGTCATATGTTCATTACTGAAAAAATTGAGCAGATGAGTATTTTTAGTGTAACCTGCATAGGAAAATGACAAGGGAAACAATATACTTAAATATTATAAGAATATTTCTCATGCTGTTTTTACTAGAAAGTTCAGATCATTGAGGCTTTTATATCTTTACATGTTAAAATTATTTTTACAGTTATTTAAGGATAGAAATTTATGTAGAGAATATAATAATCAAAGTATGCCTTATTAAATAACTTTTTCTAGTTAAAAAAACCAAACCCTAATAATTTTAATGTTGCTAAATCTCAGAGGCCTTACACGAATAATCAAAAATGCACAGACCTAATACTGACAGAGCAAAAGAAGAAAATATGCAGAATATCTTTTTGGTAGGATCCTTGAAGATCAGTAAAGCTGCCTCATACAGAATGGTCATGAATTATCATAGCACAAAACAGGCACATTACTGTACCCATTACAGACAGTGGAATCCAGTAATATTACCATCTTCCCATGGTTTTCTTGAAGAATTAAGATAAAGTAGCTGGATTTGGATGGGTAAATCCCTGCTACATGAAGTTGTACACTTTTATATTTCAGACTTTATTTTCCACCAGGAAATTCAGGACTATCTTAGAACGTTCTCTAATACACACTTCTGTTTACTGTTTTTTTTTTTTTTTTATGATACTCATTTATTCCTCAAGAACACCTAAGCCACCAGCACACAGCACAAACTAGGCCATTTTATGTGTGCTTCTGTGTTTTTTCTGTTTGTTCAGGCTTAGACAAGAGACTATTGATTGCCATATATGACCTTGGTTTAGTCCACTTTCAAGTAAATGTCCATATTTCACAACATAAACGTGTCATTTTCTCTACTTATTTCCCAGTGGTAAGCTTTTTGCAGTCTCATTCTAAGGAACGGCCAACATCATGCATAATATTTACTTGGGAAATGAAATACAAATTCACTTCAGCATGAATTAGTGCTGTTCCCACCTACATTGCAGTGGCCACTCAGAAGAATCCTGGCTTTTCTTTAAGTTCTAGATGCTGGGCTGCTTCCTCACAGGCTCTGCAGTTCCTGAGTCATTTGCTTTATTGTCTCCAAGAGCCAGTTGACCCTGGCTGACCATTTCTGTGAAGTACAGACCTATACCCCACTGTTTTGGCTTGACTGGCCTCATTTGGGCTGCATGTTTCTGTGGAAGGGGAGCTTTTCACAGGGGCTCTCCTCTTATAGGTATTTACTTCCTTTTTTTTTCAGATCTGAAAGGACTAGGGATGTACTGGCCTTTGACATTTTCCAGAAATTAAACAAAGCCCCTCAAAAGCTATTTATAGGCAGGAACGTAGTTTTTTTACTTTTCAGAGCAATTCAGTGGTTCTTCCAATCCAATTCTCCCTTCTTAGGAGAATTAGCTTTTATTGTCACAGATAATATGGCTTTGACATGTGTTAATAGAGGCTAACGATAAGAATAGCTGACTGGTTTCCATGCCCCTCTCACTGTAGTGGGTGGTTTGCCACAGTCTGCAAAAGAACCAGAACTGAGTTCTGCTTTTTCATCAGCATCATAACGGTGCAACGCAAAGAGAACTGTATTTTAATGAAAGCTGCAGGTTGAAAGAAATCATTATACAAACACTGACACACACTGGCTGGTGAAGTAAGTTTGAAAAAGAGAGGTTTTCTTAAGAAACAGCCAAATCTTGGAAAAATCTGAAAAGTGACATTCCTTGCTGAAGTCAACACAAGGATTAGGTAACCCTTCTGCTTTGCCTGGAGCAGTATTTTGCCTCTCCTGGGCATTGTGTACATTAAGGTCCCTAAACAATCGGTAACCGACAGGTATACAGTAGTTCAAGGATGATTCTGAAAAGCAAGCAATTAAATATTCTCTCACTAGTATTAAGTATATTCTATCTTTTGGAAGACTTGAGGAAGAAAATCCCACTTAGTCTGCTGAGTTCAACTCCATCAACACAGTACAACAGTGTCTGCTGCAGCCTATAGGACTGCAGCTTCTTCCAGTCTTGAAATAATTTGTTCCTGAGTCACATGACTGCAACAGCCATACTCCAGGCTGCATTATCATCACAACTAAGGAAGAGGCAGGCTACTATTAATAAGACATGAATTAAAAACCACTTTTCATACTCAGTAAAAACCCACAATGACAGCCTTCATGGATCCCTCAGCTCTATTTTCCTTTCCAGTATTGCTCTCTACAGAGAACTGCCTCTTGTCTCAGTAAAACCAGTTAACTAAATGAAGTGTAAAATAATAAATCAATCTTCCTGAGTAACAATTTACTGCTCTGTGGGAATATTTCCAATTGCTCCTATCACTACGAGACTGTTACAGTTTCCAAGCAGATGGCAGGTATTTACTGTGAGTGACCTTTTCTTTATCACCTCCAGTAACACCCCCACAGCAATGACATATGGCAGAGAGATCCCGGGGCCTGTTCTGGATTGTTATTGACAACTGGGAGCTGGGAGACAAAGTATTTCTGCAGGCAGAGGTTGAACCAAATTAGGTGACTTCATATAGCTCAGGAAGTAAGACCTCAATTTCCATCACTGACTTAGATATAGAGAATACCACAGGTATTTGCAATCTTTCAGCATTGCATTGTTTGCTCTTAATATTTTTTTTCAGATTTTATATTATGTGCCAAAGCAAACCCTCAGTTCTGATGAAGGGCATTCTGAAAATGCATATACAATAATATTTACACACACAGAGAAAAAACTGAATCTCAAGGTTTTTGATAGAGCTTTATATCACAACCATTTAAACAGCAAAAGATCCAAGAAATGTGGACACTTAATAACTGAGATTTTAAAATTCTGGTAAACAATAGGTGAAAACCAGGTTTCTAGTTCAGAACTTGCAAAGGTTTTTCAAATTTGCTGAAAAATGTGTTTAATTGAGTGAGGAAGAAAGGAGGAAGCAGCAGCAGAGCTGGGACTGAAGGGCACACGTGGTCAGAAGAAGTGTCCCAGACACCCGCCAGTGCTCTGGAGACAATCCTATGTGCAACAGGTCAGAAATTCAGAAATTCTCACACGGGCTCTGCAACAACCAGAGCTGTCTGAAAGGTAACAAGTGTGGGAGATGCTTTTCTAACCTGACGCGACTCCATTGCACGGGAAGAAGGCAGTCAGGCTGGATACAGTGTTGCCAAGTTCTATGTAGGTACTCTTTGAAGACAGACTCGCATAAGGCCAATTCACAGCTCATTCAAGTGATGAAAGCACTAGGGGAACTCCATTTGTACACCTTCAGGTCTCACTCTTAGCACTTTAAGCACATAAGTGACCTGAGATTGTGACTTTACAAAATCAGGCATATAAAAATGTGCGACCTTCAGGAAAGACTGTAATTGATTATTTTTATTTTTAATTACAGTAATGATTAGTTAAAGCTCTATCAGTGCTGTCTATTTCCTTGTTTATCACAATTCCTCTGTCTAATGAGATGGAAGCTCAATTAATATTTACCCTGTTTAGGACTCTTTGCAACTGCTTATTCATCTTCAAGTCTGCACTGCTGTCAATTTTATAAGCTACACATAAGCTTGTATCAGCTCATATCAAACAACGTCCTTCTTAATCTTTGCTAATTTAGGCAGTCTTTTTCTCTTCTCCTGGTGCAGTGTAAAGACCCCCCCATACTTTCAATGCAAGTCATCCCCTCATCCAATTCTTCCAAGTGATAACAAAAAACCCAAACAACTAGTGCAGTAGATAACAAGAGATGAAAGGAGATTAAAAGGAGGAGGAGGAAAATATGAGAGCTAGAGATGTAAGAGACGTAGGTTCTGAATATGTTGGTAGTGCAATCACAAGAAGTTGAGCATAGGCTGCCTACCAGCTGCCTGCTGTCAGAGCCTGAAGAAAGCAGGAATGAAAACTAGCCCTTGGCTGGACCGGAATCCTGAGAAGGATAATTCGACCCCTGAGGACATGAGGATTAGAGCATAGCAGGTCACATACGCGTAGCATGTGCTACTTGAAAATTGAGGAGGCACTGGGAATTCCTGACATGGACCAAAGTGAGAAGGCCCTAAGATTTATCATATACTTGTTGAATGGTGATTAAATCAATTTTTTGTTTCCTCCAACTCAATTACTTTCTCAGGTGCCTTCATTTTCAGTCAAAATACTTGGCTACCTCATGGTTTATTCTTCTGTAAAAAATGGTCTTTATGGAACTCTTTTTGCTCCCTCATGTTTCCCATTTGATCTGGAATGCACTCAGTTCTTTCAGCTCTAATTTTGCTAAGCCTGACTGAGGTCTCTGTGTCTCTCCTCCATTCCTGTCTTTCTTTTTTCCCAGTTCAAGATCAGCATTCTGGGATCTGCAGGGACTGCACAAAGTATTGTACATGTGGTATTATCTTCTGTGTGCCATTAGCACACAGAATCCATTGCCCACTCCCCTACAATTAAATGTCTTTCTGATGCCTGAATCACGCTGTCAGCTCATAGATATCTTGGGATAGCTCAACCACCTAGGTTCCATTGAGATACTCCCTACCTTCTTTCTCATGCCATTAATTGAAGTATTAAAAAGGACTGGACTTGAAATGATCGTGAGGAAACCCACTAATACCAGTCCTTCAGCCTGGTACTTCCTGTGCTTACCTTTTGATACTATTTAGTGTTGCCATTTATAACAGCATTTTCATATATAATGATCTCATTACTTTTTTCCTTTGAGTCACATGTGAAGACATCTGTGGAAATCTTGAAGTTTCCATTTGAATTCTGCAGTTGAGACTGATCTTCACAACTACACAACACTGAATAATTTTATTATCTCACTTTAAGTTTGAGCTATTACAAACAAGCTCATTTTGAATGCAAGCTCACATACAATGTTGACTCCATTGTTTTTTTGCCTGTTTTCATATTCGGAGGCACTCCTTCCAGCAAAATCATTCATACAAAGATTATAATGAATATTTAATATACTCACAATATATGGTTGGTGCAATTATCTCACTTTCCATTGCACTGACAGGGTTAGATACCAGACAGCTGTAATTCCCAATGTCTTCTTTTACTACGGGAACAATTAGAAGTGTAGCATTGTTTGATGAAAAGGTATAATTAGGGCCAGCATGAAGACGCTTCCCATTTTTCATCCACTGGTAAGTTACCCTTGTACCTCTATCCACAGTACATTTTAGGGTAATATTCCCTACATACTCCACTACTCCTGAAGATGGTTCAGTATGTACGGTTGGCTTTGTGACTGGAACTGTAAAATAAAGAGATATGAAGAGTTGTTAAAGTGACAAGCCATAATATTATAGTCTTCATGGTCAAGATGATTAAAATAGAAATCATCATTCTCTCTGGAAATTACTAATATTTCAAATTTTAGATGTAGTTAAAGGTTTAAAAAAGAAGGCCATATCCTCAGCTGGTGACTATAAGAATTGTTAAGGAACACAAATAAAACCAGACTGCTTATATTACTGGTAATAGATAAAGGTTGCAGTCATGTGTACCACAGCCTCTTGCCTCATATATAAAGCACTGAGTCCACAGAAATGAAAAGAGCACAAAGCATGACACTGCCCATCATGTGTGACCTCTCAGCACGACTCCCCTACTGGGCACTACTGAAATCTGAGTGATCAGTCATGAGGATATCTGCAGATAGAAATGGGTTTGGGAGTTAAATGGGAGCTACAACTTTGTCATCTCAAGATGTCATTTGTAGGAGTGACTGCGGGCAGGACGGTTGGGACTGACGAAGAAATCTGTAAAGCCAGGTCTTGGAACTTGTGGTTTATTGCATAGTGCGTGGGTGGAAGGGCCCTGCTTGGAGCTGCCAGCTGCAGCTCGGAGCAGCCTGTGAGAATAAGAGATAACAGCATGAGAGGTAAGAGGGTAAGAAGAAAGAGGTGAGAGAGCAAGAGTAAGAGCAAGAGTAAGAAAGTGAGGTTCCCATTACAATACAGTAAATCTTCTTCTGTGTTGAATATTCTAATTTTCACTAACCTATCTGATACAAGATACAAATCCTATAGCATTTAGATACAGCCTATAAGAATCATTACATTACCATACTGTCTTACACTTTAAACCTAAAAACTACTCTTTGGACCCCTTCTGCCAAGCTAGTAGGGTCTTCTCTGACCCCTGGACCTGTCTGCAAGCAGAGGGAATTGTTCAATCAAGAGGGGATTACTTTCAGCTGGCCATGCTATTGTTTTCTTGTTGTTCAGTAAATAAGGTTTGGTATCTCAAAGATGGCTTTCATTTCAATCTCGCTTATAGTTTCCATATTCTCAAAATCTTTCCTCAGGCAATCATATTTATAAGGTTTTCCTGTTTCATCTTCCCTAACAGTCATTCATCTCATTCCTTCCAAGCCCAACAATTACAGGTTTCCCACCATATAATCCATAAATTACAGAAGTGTCTTGTCATCCTTTTAGATAATTCTTTTCCATTTCCACTTTCTTTTTTATTTTTTGTTTAAGCACAAAGAGCAGAGTCTAAAGAGGGAAATTCAGTATGCTATGAATTCAGATCTGGGCTTCTTTTACAGACACAGGGCTACAGTCACCAGCAAAAGTTGGTGGCTGATCTTTGTTATAGGAGGTAAGGTTGTTCACAGAAAAAGACTATTTGAAATTCAATGCATCCTTATGACAGCACAGCAGAAACTTATTAAATCTTATTTTTTAGAAGTCTGTCTAATTTAATCTTAAATGTTTCTATACCTGTTTAGCTTCTTTTACTTATGATACAGAAACATCAATCAGTATATTATTTTGCCTAAAGATGACATATTTTAGTATTCCCTCCAGCAGCAGAAAACAAGATAACTTAATTGTTAGCATTTATTCATGTACGGTTGCATTAAATGAGATGCCATTGTAACTGGATACAAGAATCAGGACATCAAAACTATTGTAATTTTATTTTCAAAATGAAGATACTGTCTTTTACTAACTTACCATCAACAGCTACTTGAATCTTTTGACTTGCAGCTACGGTCCCATTTCCACGGACATTGACTTTTACAATGTAATTGCCCTCATCACTGAGATGCAATGGATTTATCCTCAAAGATGCATTCGGTGGTAAAAGGGTGAACTTGTCCTGGTATTCAAAGTCTGGAACTACTCTTTGATTTACAGAGCCAAGCACGTATTCTGGATTGCTTTGAAACCTCTCAAAAAGCCAAATTATCTGGATTTCAGAAGCTGTACCATTGAAATTGTAGTCAACAGAAAGATGAAGTGGTTGCCCCTCAATACCATGGATGGTATGAGATGGTACTGTCAATTTTAAGGCAGAACAAATCCCTGCATAAAAATGAAAGAACAAACAAATAAACAAACCAAAAACACAAATGGAAACCCCAGAAAAGTCAAATGAGAAATTCTCACAGTGAAAAAATTTTCAAGGCTAAAATGTACATTATTTGCATGGTTATAACTCAGATTTTAAGTACAAAAGGGGCAAGAACTCATTGACCTTGGTGAAGCTGAGTGTAACTACAGAGCTCTAGTCTCAAATCATACAAAAAGCCAAAGGAAGGATATTTTATGTTGAAACTTTGACAAAAATGAGATAATGTACATTTATCTTAATGTATAAATATCTTCCCTTTAAAATATTTCGTATTTCTAGGTCTTACATTGTCTAACGGTCTTGGATTGTAAACTCAGTTTTAGGATTTTTTCTGGGTTGGCTCAGCTACAGAGGAGCTTCTTAGGTACTCTGCCAATTATACTGAGAAACTGACTGAAAATCTGACGAGCAGAACTTTCATGAATTCTGACTAAAACTATATATAATTATTATTGCTGACTACTCTGTATCTGTAAGAGTAAATTCAAGAAACAATACAAAGCTTGCAAAAGTCAAGTATTCCAGTCTTAGGACATTAGCAGAATTAACCCTTGTTGCTGATATGCACAAAAGTGAAATTTTCAGCCACATGATTAATTCTGTTTTCCTGAATTTATTATCCTGAATTAATTTCTGAATTCAGAGTCTCTGTTATGGTGCAAAAAGGCCATTCCTCAGTTAATCACTGTCTTTCCCATACATTTTTTAAAACAATTTTCCTTGTGTTGGCCCAAGACATATTTATAGAACACTAAGAAAAAACTAAAGCTTTAGTCTTGGGACTAAGTGATTGATTTTTCACATTAACTTTTCTACAGCACTCATGAGAATAGCAATGATGTAAAGAATTGACATTAATGAACTGATCTCACTACATCCTTTTAACTGATAGGAATTTAGAGATTAAGAATTTAAACCCAGAAAAAATTAACAGCAAAAAATGCAGACTCATTTTAGATGATCAATTTGAAATATTAAGGACATAATTTTTCAAAATACATATAAAATCATTTTAGTATGTTCAAGATGCAACTCCAATTGACTCTAATTACAGGTTTGATTGCTCAGATTTGTGCTCAATACCGCTGAAAAGCACACTGCAAGTGCTAAAAAACCCTAGGAATAAAGCAACGTCTTATAAGTAAGAAATGTAAAAACTGTGATTTAAGTAATCTATCTGCTACTGCATAAGAACACAGTGGAGATGGAGAACTCACTGCTCAGGACAACACACAACGCTTTCACCATGCACCATCTATTCTTTTCCTGCTAATGATCATTTTTGGTTGGACCTGATGATCCCTGAGGTCCCTCAGACCTGAGATTCTGTGATTCTTGACATGCTTCCAAATACCTGTAATGAAAAAGTAGCTTCCCAGTTGATGCACATGGAATGCATTTCTACCCAGAAAGAGCTGGGTGGGTAGGGAAGGGCAGAAGCAGCAATGTATGAAAAATATATGACTGTGCCTATTAATACAATGCAGAGTTAACTTTGTTTCTTACATTTCCTACTTTCATATCATTATTCTTTATGATGGAAATTGTTAAAGGTTCATTTATGTTTAATCTCCTAGGTTATTTGACAGAAAAAAAAATAAATTCAGTAGCATAATATGATATCTGTATATATCTTTTGAGTTAGAATCATTAAATTTCAGTGCACAGCTGTTTCAGTGCACGAGTTAATGGCAAAGCAAACTTGTTGTGGATGAGGCTGGGGACACAAAAAGGGACTGATGATTACAGATGCAGCAGTAATGCCAGTAATTAATGTCACAGGTGCTCTGGAAGGGCATCCAAAGTAGTAGAGCAGAGATGGAGTGTGAGTTGACTGGCTCATGGTCAGCCAGCAGTGCTGTACAGAATCTACCCCAAAAAAAGTAATTTTATGGCTGGCTTCCCTTTTCATAAAGCTGTGCAATATTACACTCAGCTAAAGACAGCTCACAGAATTTCTGAGGGCATGGCAGGAAAGCCAAAGGAAAATGCTGCAGAATACTAACAGGGAAATACACAAAAAGACAGTGAAATCCTTTGACAGAAGGTCTGGCAAGCCCCCATTAATGGGGGCTAAGGAGGAAGCAGGCAGAGGGCTTCAGGCTGCATGGACTTTAATTTGCAAAGGACTGGCTGGGGTACAGTTGAGATAGGAAAACAGGGTAAAAAAGAGGAAGACTATAGAAGAATTGTGGAATGGCTTACGTGGAGGATACATAGGACAGAGATATTTATATGCTTAACTTTCTAGATGAAAAACCTAAAAAGGATGATGCACATCAAATTGAAGCCTGCTCCCCTACCCCTTTTAAACAGTATTTTTAACCTGTTGCTCTTGCAATTTTCTAACACTGCACAACTCTTCCAGGCTTGCTAGACTCTGGATAACAGGACATTAAGTATTTTGTTGGTTGTTCTAACACTGCTCAGACGTTAATATGCTCCCTGACAACATTACAGAACAAATCAGATTTAAACTACTGTTGTCCACTCTAAAAAGAGAGAAAGAGAGTAACTCCTCAGTAGAATCCTTCATTAAATATTTAATGCTGGAGATCTATTTCATATAAGCTACCAATTATATAACCATCCATTTCAATTTTTAGATCAACTGGAATAAAGTGAAAAACATCCCTCAAACACAGAGAGATCTGTAAAAGATCTGTCCATATACTTATTCTTTATGTATGATGCTGTTCAATGGTTGGGTTTATTCAGTTGTCAATAGGTGATTGTGCTGCTGGACAATATGCCAGTAACAGAAGCAGTGAAATCATAAAATATGGAAAACAAATAATATTTCTCAGAGATCTGTTTCTAAGCAGGTCTTGTGAGCACCAGGATAACTGGGACCACCAGTATAGAAGGTAACAGCATAATAAGAGTAATGAAAAGAGAATCAGGGCTGGAAAACTTACTTTCTTTGCAACTAAAAATTGTTGGAATAGAAACTGCAAATTAACTTTGTTCCGCTTGATTGAAAATTGGCTGTGTTATGTCTCAGAAAGACATTTTGATCTGCAATTAAGGAAATTCTTTTAGCTAGGACCAGAGGTGGTAAAGGCAGAAAGCCCATTTTCCCTTCAGTTCCTCCAGGCATGGCTTTAGATAACTCAAGTTCTTGTTGCTCTCTCTAGCTTTGCTGCGGTGATTTTGTGGGGTGCCTGGGGCAAGCTATTATATAATGGTGTCAAAGGCAAGGGTTTTATAGAAGCAGGGGTGGAAGTATTCTGGTCTTAGCAGAGACCATGTCTTCTGCAGTCTGGAATATTCTTTATTGAGAGGGTTATCCTCTTCCCCAAAAGTGTTGTCAGGCATTGGAGTGGGACACTCAGGGAAGTGGCAGAATGACCCATGCTGGGGGTACTTCAAAGATGTGTAGACGTGGTGCTCAGGAAGGTGCTTTAAATGGTGGAACTGGCAGTGTTAGGCTAATGGCTGAACTTGATGCTCTTTAGGGTCTTCCCCAACCTAGAGGGTTCTATGATTTGCTTGTATTTGACTGATTTTGATTTTTAATTTAAATTGGAGACTGTTATGACTAATCCTTGAATTAATGTTAATAGCAAAATCAAGCCAATGTGTCAAACTAAATTCATATTTATCAGACTCAAATTCCATAAAATTTAAGCCTATCCCTACAGCTTTACAAATAAAATACACTTTTTTCCCAAGATGATGGAATTCCAAAACCTAATTTTTGTATAATGACCATAAGGGCTGTACCACAACGACCTCCATTTGGAGCTCAATGATCTGTGCTTTGCATCCATCTCATTTTGCTATCACCAGTATTAGCAAGCACAACAGAATTGTTGTTGACATAAAACAAGGGCTGCAGTTTTAGTTTAAATAAAAAACTATGACATAACTTTTGAGTTTATGGCATAAACTGAAACCTGTCTAGTGAGGTTTCAGCATTCTCTGAATTTAACATGCACATCTTGTTGTTAAAGTGAGTTTGGATTCTCAACTGCTTTTCACCAGAGTGTACATTTAGCCCTTCAGCTCTCCTGAACTAGGTGCAAAATGTCACTAGACCAGTGAAGTATTTTTTTCCCTTTTCACAAATATGTTCATTTATGGAAAAAAAAACACCAAAAAACAACCAAACAAGCTAGATCTAATGGTCCAGGAAAGCTCCAATTTCTATATCTCCATTTATGTCTTGGAAAACTTGGGAATATTTTTTCCCAGAATTGGGATTTTTTCCCAAGAAAAAGTTCCACTGAGCTTTGTTACAGGACTTAATTTTATTTGCTAAGGTCAGTGCCTTTTTGTCATGTCTTCAATGCACCTGATTCTCATCATGATATGAAGTATGGGCAGCACATCTCCCTTACTAGAAAATGTATATGTCTGGGAAAGGACGTAAGACTTCCTGGTGAATAAACCTGTACTCTAAAGCACTCTGCTTGCGTGACAATAACTCTTGTAGGATTTTAATGAAAAATATCCAATAAAGTGGTAAAGTAGATAAAGCACAAAGTCGCTGTTTTTTATTTACCAAATGTTTTTCATTTTTAAAGAATAGATCCAATAATCATCATATAAACCATCAATCATTATGAAGCCAAAAGTCTTGAAAAAGTATTGAGCTCAAAATCAAGGAAACAAAGAGACTGTATAATAAGCTAAAACTGTGAGGTTCACAAAGAAGATAGAAATTGTTCCTATGCATGAATGATTAGAGGGTACACTACATTTCTAATATTACATATTTCCTCTGTTGACATTGACAAAAATAATTCAATATAGAAAAAGGTAATTACAGTAGTTTGTAGAAATAAGCTTATCTAACATTTGATCACAGGATATTTCTGTCAAAGTACACAGAATATCTATTTTTTATCCATTGCATGGATAACAAATGCACACTTATTAAAACTGCACCCAGACACCAAACAAATGCACTATTAATGGGGAGATATTTTTCAGTTGACTAAGAGCCTAATTTAGTTTCAATACCAATTACTTTCAGATATTATATATAAATAAATTAATCATAAAGAAGTGAAAAATAATGTATCAGTGCTGTCTCAATACATTTTTAAAGAAGTGTGTAACAGCTTCTGTTAATCTTTGGTTCAGAACCTGTCCAGACTTACTTGTTAAAAAGAATGCACAATGTATATGTTACTCAATAAAATGTAATAGTATGTATTTAATCAATACCCATGTTTTACATGTAGATTATGTATATTTAATCAATGTCAAGTTTTACATAGAGATTATGTATAGCATTCGTTTTTGTTCAGCTGCTGAAACTTTAGCTTCACTCATAAGACAAGGTGCCACTATCTGCTGGAAAGCTTTTAGGCTACCTTCCTGAAATCAAACACCTGACAATACAACAGAAGTATCTTTAAAATTATAAAGATGTATCTTATAGAATCAATTCACATTTCCACAATGACAATCAAGTATAATTCATATTGTATCTTACCTACAAGCAGAAAATATATTTTGCACTGTAAGTCCCAAAAGAAGTTGGCTAAAGGGCTCCATGAAAGCATCCTGTCCCACACAAATGCGACCTTGTCAGCACTAAGCCAGAGCTTGGATCTGCAGCTGCTGGTTTATTTGCTAGGAAAATCAGCAATGAGTTAACAGGTCCTATCCTGTCCCCTGCCTTATGTGATTTGAATATGTGTATACAAAGAACAAAGGGAGTGGAGCACCTGTTAGATGAGGACCCATCTTCATTGCCTCTGACTTTATCATAACCCTTCCCTGGCAGTCACAGTAAATATGACACAGAACATAATAAATGGGGCACACAATACAAAGTACATTTAATTAATAGAAGTAAGTAAACGCACCAAGTGAACAGGCTATACAGTTGTTAACTTCCTTTAGTTACAGTTTCATAAAAAATACTGTGATGCTACATGCTTATTTCAAACTAAAATTAGTATTCAGAATAATTTTTCAGAACTTTTCTAATGACAGCTCCTCATTTTGTTACAAAAAAACATTAAGCAGTTGTGAAAGAGCCTTATTAATTTTTTTCTTAGCACTTTCAAGCCTGTAAACTTTCTGTATTTTTTCCCTAAACATAAGTATAACTCAGCAAAGAATTAATTCCCTTTCTCTAAACAACATGTGATGTCAAATGCCTCTGAGAAATCTTTGAAATTAAAATCCTATGGCTAGAGTGGACATCTTACTACAGTTGTTAACTGCTGATTATTGTTTCTTGTCCATTAACTTACATCAGTTTAAATTGGATTTTGCCCAAAGCTGTCACTCATCATACAAATCAACAGCAAACTGGACAAGCCCTCCCAGACCTGTGCAGTTTGCAACAGCAAATATTAGCAGTAACAGAGATGGTTTATCCATACAAAACCACACAATATTTTGCACTAAACAGCACTTAGGCAGACTAATTATGGATTGACAAATATTAGGCTAGACTGTATCTTGCTTTGTACAGGAGCAACTGGCAGGAAGGAATTGCCTCCCTCTCAATGTGTGCTAGGAGCAGGGGTCCAGCAAGGTGCTAAGCCCCCATTAGTTAAAGAGAGGTGAAAACACCCAGTTGCTTCCAGGTCCAATACAAGAAACACAAGGGTTATTCCAGCAGAAGGGTTAATAAAGCAGAAGTACAGTGGTCCCACCAGAATCACCACTCAACATATGTCAGAAGACGAAGAAGGTATTTCACATATTCCCAAAAGCTTTCTGGCTCCATTGTCCTGCCCACCTGAATGTTGTTGTTTATAACCTGCTTAATCCACCTAACTGTAGGCTTGATATATCAAATTGCAATCTTTCATAAAACCTAGGTTAGAAATTATTAGCTACTTGGTTTCACCATGTAATAAAATACTGGTCATAGGTTCTAACTAAGTTCTAACTGAAATAATGGGACATTTAGCACTGGAATAAAACCCTTGTTGGCACTTTAAATGCCCCGTATGGGCAAAGAAAATAATAATAAAAAAAGGAACAGATTAGCACAGTCATGTATTTCCATTGTGTCCCGTCATTTCCAGCATTTTAATATATTCTTGATTTCATTAATATACTGCAAGTTTTTACATGAACTCATGCAAATGTTGTGCATGTGAAAAAGAGATTTTTTTTCTGTAGAACTGTAGCTTATACTAGCTGTTAAATGGCATTTAGACTTAATACAAATCAAACCTCCCTCCTTTTGAATATAAGCAACTACATTAAAGCAACACTATTTGCAGCACCAACATTCCGCAAATTCTAGTTATTTTATTAATGAGAAGTAACTTTGTTATGTGCTAAACTTGTTAGAGGTTTTGCAAAAACAATGACACGATCTTCCCAATGGCAGCCAGAAGAAACGAAGTCCTGCTGAAGAAAGCAGGGAGGGACCATAGGTGCTGACCCTGCCTTTGTCAGCGTGTCGTTTCAAAGACACCTGCTCTTACCTGCCCTGCCCTGCAACAACACAGCGCCAGCTGGGGCGCTGAGTAACTGCGGCATCAGGAAACAACCGCAGCTGACCTACGTGCACCCGAGAAGCAAAAAAACCTCTTTCTACAGGTACAACAATGCCACCGTGGATGTGCCGGTACTCTCACCGTCGAATGCTGTCTCCACTTAAGCAAAGAATGTAGGATAAATTATTTCTGTTATAAATTTACTCACCACAATCGGGTAGGTCAATCAGTAAGGCAATTTATTAATTCGTTGATAAGGAACGGGCAAGCAGCGCTGAGGAAGCGGGGAGTTTGTGCTCTACCAACACGTCCGTCCTACCCCTGGTCACTGCCCCTTTTATAGGCAATTTTGGTGGGGCCGTGTCGTGCTTACTGTGCTGGGGTACAAGCCCAAACACGCTGGCTACCATTCAGGTAGCAGTGGCTACAAGCCCCACCAGGTCTGGACAAGGCTTAAACATGTTTTCAGGTTACCCTCTTAGCAAGCAGGTAACAGCAGGAACAAGTTTGTTCATGTTCCCGTGGTTTTTTTCTACATAAAAAGTAGACACAATTCATAATTATAGTGACAAAATAATAAAAAAATACATAAAAACAAAAAGCCAACAATTCACAGCAAAGTGATTTAAACAAATATAATGAAATTATTATTTTTTCCCTGTGTCTCATGTCCATGCTTTACTTTGCATTCAGTATTCTTGTTAATATTGAACCCAGGGTGTATTTCCATAATGAAACGAGTCACTATGCAACATCTCACATTTCTTTTCTTGTGCTGATATAAAGTAGATTTTAAAAGCTATCTGGTGGGTTTTGGCATGTGTATGTGTGTGTGTTTTTTTTTTTTTAAGTTGCTATCAATACAACTGAATAGAGTGACTCAAACCTGTCTGGGCGACGCAAAACTACATCCATCACCCGCGAACAGGCCAGACGCGCTCTGCGCGTAACACCCGAAATAACCCGAGACAACCGGGAAATTCTCCTCATCTACGTGGACGCTCTAGCTCGCCTCCACAAACAGAACCTCGCTTTGTCCCCTTAGCTGACCGCTTGACAAATCCACACAGACGAAGCTCAGACACACCGCCAGAACCCGCCCTGCCGGCCGCGCTGCCGGGACTTGTAGTGGGGCGGGGGGCCCGGAACTACCGCTCCCAGGGAGCCGCGCGGGGGGGCCGGAACTACCGCTCCCAGAGAGCCGCGCGCGGGCGCGGTCAGGTGGCGCCCAACATGGCTGCGCCGTGCCCCGGCGCCTTGCGCGGCCGCTGAGCGCACTCGGAGCGGCGGCGGGGCCATCATGCAGAAGATCAAGTCGCTGATGACCCGCCAGGTGAGCGGCTCTTCTCGGGGGGCGGCGGGGTACAGCGGCGGCCGGCCCGGGCTCTCCTCGGGGGCCGCCGTGCCCGGGCACTCCGGAGAGCCGCCGGTGCGCGGACATCGCCCTCTGCCCTGCCCAGGAGCGAAGGCTTGGGCGTGTGAGCTCTCGCTGCACACGCATCCACCTTGTTTTTCTCTTTACGCCGAGAAATGGCAGCGTGCGCAGGTGCCAACGCGTAGCTCATGTCACAACAGAGAAATCGCTGTTGAAGATGACAGGGCAGGCCTGTGTCAATTCGCTTTTTTGACATAAAATGTCAAAATAGTCTGGCAGCAAATGCTTTTGGTCCAAAGGGAGGCGAGGCTGAGGAGGTGCCAGGGACATACTTGGGTGGGCACATAGTGGGTGTGTGCCCGAGCGCTCGGTGTGTGTCTGTCAGCTCACGGCTGTGTGCCACCTGGACCGGTTGTCTCCAGGATTCTGTAGACCTAAGCCTACGTTTAGACCAATATTTCTAAGGTTGAGAGCTCTTTGAAGGAAGTGTATCAGGAGAACATTCCAGTTACTCACATATATAAGATACCCCTTAAAAGAAGCCTGTTCATTGGAGAACTTTAAAAAATCACTTGTATCGCCCACATCAGATATTCTGGATAGTTATAGAAAATTATGGGAAACTCAGAAACTTTTTTTTTCCCAAAACTATACCCTCAGAGTTGTGATGCTTGTGCAGGAGGTAGTGCTTAAAAAGCAGCACTTACGTGAAAGTGGAATTGCCAAAATAATGTTCTGTTCCACTTCAGTAGAGGGATACATGATTCATTTTCAGCTTGACTAGGAGTAGTGCTGGGAAGCCTGCCCAGTGTGGAGATGATGTTTTCTGCAAATGATACAACTTAGGCAATTTTCAGTCATTCGGAAGATTAGGTTCCATTTACCATTTGATAAGTGAAACCTTTTATTTCTTCTGGAGAAAAGTCACTAGAACTGCATATTTTTGAGAGGACTTGGGGAAGGTTTTGTGTGAAGTGTGGGAAACTGCAGCAGCTGCTTTGCTTACTTTGAATTTCTGATGCATAGAGGTGAGTCACCTTTGATGGTGGCAACTGCAGAGGGAGGATGTTTTGAAGTGATGTGCTGCAAAATCTGAGAATCAAAACCAAAATGGAGAAGTTCTGCATCTTGGGCAGATGAAACAGTTGTAAAATGTAGTAGTTACCACTGAAGTGATTTATAACACTTCATCAGTTTCAAAGAATAAATACAAACTGTATCACCATAACCTAAGATAGTACTTGCATAGGTCCTTTTAGAAGTATAGGTACCCAGGGACAGAAAGGGACTTGGAAAAAATACTGCTAACATCAATCACAAGAGGAGGAAGGAAGTCTGCCTGATACTTGAAGTCTAAAGGGAAGCTGGAGTCAGAACCATATCTGAGACTTGAGTGTGTAGATTCATTTCTGCCTGGGGAGCTGGCAGAAAATATGCTAAGCAGCCTGTTGTGTGGTATTGCTGCATAAAATGATGAGGTGCTGTTTCAGGTTGTCAGGAGAAGTTGTGGCTGCCCCCTTCCTGAAAGTGTTCAAGGCCAGGTTGGATGGGGCCCTGGGCAACCTGAGCTAGTGGAAGGGGTCCCTGCCCATGGCAGAGCTTGGAGCTACATGACGCTTAGGTTCCTTACATGATCTTTAGATTGCTTTTAACCCAAACCTTTCTATGAAAATTGTGAATATGTTTGATATTCAACAAACATACACTATTTATGCGGTTATATGTGTTTTAAGGAGTAATAATTATATAAAGCAGCTAATGTGGATTATGCAACCTTTTCAGTTCAGTCACATATAGGCAAAGGCAGTCCTAGTAGTGGAATATGGTAAGTAGAAAAATATGCCATCAAGCAGAAATAATCTTGCTATAGACTAGGTGGCACCTACCTTGAGTTCAGGTATTTGATTCCATTAAGTTAGTGGAACAAAGTATGCTCTGTTTTTTTGACACATACTCAGTCTAAAATTTAGGAGAACGTCTGGACATTGACAGGAGGATATGAGTGACTTTTATAAAGAAAATGTTAGTGAACTGTACTGACAAGGTACATATTGCAGCATAAAACTGGAAATGCTTAGATGTTTGAGGAGCATAATTTATATACCATTGGTCTTGCTTAAATGTTTCTAGAATGAGGTCTTAGCCTTCCAGCTACATGTCAGAGTATTTATTAAGGGACCTGTAGATACCTATTCAGCATCAGGTAAGATTTGATTGCAAGACGCATAAAGGAATTAAACTTAACTGATTATTAAAATTATTTTAAAGGGTCTAAGAAGTCCTCAGGAGAGTGTTAATGACCTCAGTCCTATTGAAAGCTTTCGGATTCCTACTAAGGTATGATACAACGTTCCTTTCCTCCCACTCCCTTTGTTTTTAGTTTTTCATTTTATAGTTAAATGACATTTGTATCCTTTTTTTCCCCTTAACACCGGGTTTGGTGTTGTTCTTTTTTCAGAGTTTTATTTCTTACTGAAAATCTTTTCAAGTGTTTTAATGAACTAGTTAAGAGCTGTGAGACAAATCAGTTCACCAACACCAAATGAACTTGCATGAGAATTTTTTTCTTGAAATTTTTCTGTTGTCACTGGATGCTGATTTTAATATTATTTAGGTTTCTTGCTGGTGTGAATTAAAAAAAAAAAAGAAGGAGAAAGAAAAATGCCTTTTTTAGTTTTACTTTGGAAAGTAGATGCTGTGTGGATGGCCTGTATAGTTCTAGTCTTAACATTTAGTTTCTTCATGGTTTTGGTGCTGTAAGTATATTTTGTAACTTAACAGTTTTAATCTTTAGCATATATGATTAACTTCATGTTCTTCTTTAAAAGTTTTTATCTTTATAATAGCAATAGTTCTTGGTAGTTTTTGGGTCTCACTATTTAAGTGAAGCCAGCTGTCATCTCACAAGTCATGCTGAGTGATCTGTGTATGAAGGAAAAATTGTCACAATAATTGACTGTTCCTTATACCCTGCTGATCTGAGGGGAAGATTCATAAGACTTCTGTGGTTGTCTGTTATTTTCTAAGAATTTGGTCTTGTCTTTAACCAATGAGATACTTAAATTGCTGACTTGAATTTAGGTGACCTATTTTACAATAGTTAAAAAATCAAACCAAAAGATCCCTTGTGTTTCTTTGTCTCTGTATAAGTATTGTGTAATATGTTGCTTGTGCTGAAGCAGATCAGAAGACTAGCATTGCTGTATATTTAAAAAATCAAGTAAGAGTCCCTGAATTGGTACATTATACTTTGTTAAAGAGTGGTGGCCAATATACTGATACCAAATAGCAGAAGCATTCACTTGCAGCAATGTTGAAAAAACTGTCACATCTCCATGGCATAGATTTCACAAGTACAGATTCCTGCCACTCCCTGAGCAACCACTTTCAATCTGTCTTTTTGCCAAGTTGGCTCTCCACCTAAAAGTAGATGTAGGGTATCTGGGCTGGATTTCCATTCTGTAATGTTTTGATGTTATATGTCTGATAAGTCTACACTATGTAGCAATAACTGTTTTTATTTATCTCTTGAATCATGGAAGTCTCAAGCTGTTTTGATGACAGAATGGTTGTGATGCTGCACTTTCATCATCACACTTCCACATTCAAGTTTGTATCTCCAGACTGATTTAGGGCAAATATTACTGAAAACTTCAAAAGCTTCAATAAAGCTATACAGAAGTATATAGAATGAGAGGCTGCAGGGTCAGCATGAATTAGGGCCAGTATGAATTCCTGGAAAAAGCACAAGCCATTGGTTAGCCAACCTTAGGTACAAACCCATGCTTTTTGAGATGAGGGACTATCACACTAGTTTGGAGGTGAAATCAGAAATATGGAGGATAGGAAGAAGAATATGCTGACATTCCATCCCCCGAGGGCAAAACCAGCAAAATTCTTTTGGGTCTTGATATCTGAAAGTTGTTGATTTGATGACTGTTTGTTCACTGGCCAGCATGATGAAGTGATGTCTGTACTCCTCAATTTTTTATTTTTAGGCAATGAAATTGTTAGTGTATTCACTCATGTTAACTAGTACTCCAATAAGTTCTGCTACTATTTTGAAAAATTGCAATTTTTTATCATATAAAGGCAAATCACTAGAAAACTTGCTATTAACTTGTTGTTAATACAGACTCATGCTGCCAACTCATTCACATAGGGAAGTATCTCAGTAGGAAGTAAGTGTATAATAGTTTGATAAAGTCTGTAGAAAAGCTAAATCTGAACTGCAAGCCTGGATATAAAAGATTGGCCAGAGAAGTTGTGGATGCCCCATCCCTGGCAGTGTTAAAGGCTGGCTTGGATGGAGCTCTGAGCAATC
Source organism: Toxostoma redivivum (assembly GCA_013397375.1). Classification (NCBI taxonomy): domain Eukaryota; kingdom Metazoa; phylum Chordata; class Aves; order Passeriformes; family Mimidae; genus Toxostoma; species Toxostoma redivivum. Next base: position 94,561 of record VXBI01013415.1, on the reverse strand, counting down.
TGGTCTAGTGAAAGGTGTCCATGACAGGAGAGTTGGAACTAGATGATCTTCAAGATTCCTTCCATGATTCTCTGATATCTAGGAGAGAAAGTTGTCTGTGGAAGGACATAATGTCTATTTTAACTGAGATACCTTACTTTATTGGCATACCCTGATTACCCAGGGAAATTAATTCTTTCTGAACCTTTCTGTTTTTGTTTCCCAAGCTGATAACAGTTTTGTTTAGCAGATTCTGCCACAAAGGGCTGCAGTAGGTATTTTGCATGCTTGAATTCAAGTGTGTTGCATTAATGGTGAGTTGACTTTGAATTAGGTTGTGTTTATTTTCATATGCAATATATGAATATTATTTGACTTTGTAATTTGACTTTATCATCGTAAATAACACTGAGGATTTTTTTTAAATGTTTTTCCTATAGATATAGGAATGTGAGTTTCTATTTCTCCAGCAGTACCTGAGTGCTTTTCAGGAGTGCATTAATGAGTAGTGTGGCTGTGTTCTATGGATAAGCTTTCTTGTTTTCTCCATCAGGAGAGTTGTTTTCAAAGTATAGTGTTTTGTTTTGGTAGAGTGGAAGCTTTCTAATAAGTAATCTCTATACATATTGAACAAGGAAAGATCAAAAGGAGGTTCTGAGCATTTTGTCTGAAAGATAGGAAATACCACAAACTTCTCTATGGTACTGCCTTCCCTAGCTGGGGAAGGGGGAGAGTGGGGCAGGGAGGAAAGGCAAAGAGTAGATTTATAGATATAGTTATACATTGTATTTTATGATATTATAGACATTAATTGTTATCTAAAATACATAGAGATATATTAGGTTGTTATATAAAAATATATATATAGTTGCATAATATATGTAAGTTGTTATATGAAATATATACTGTTACATTAGAGTATAATACAGTATAATATATTCTAATACATACATTAGATCAGGTACTAGATAAATGTTCTTCATCCAAGGGTGGTTGAACACTGGAGCAGCTCTCCAGAGAAGTGGTCACAGCACCAGTCTGACAGAGTTCAAGAAGCATTTGGACAATGCTGTCAGGCACATGATGGGAGATGGTCCTGTGCAGGGCCAGGTGTTGGACTTGATCTTCCTTGTGGGTTCCTTCAAACTCTGTATTCTTGATCATAAGACAAATATAATCTCTAAATATATTTTTGTATATAAATAAAATTCAAAGATTGTGTTTGCATGTGTGTGTACAGATACATATATACATACTTTAATACTTCTTTTACTTCACAGTGGTGCAGTGTTGCAGTTATACCTGTTAATTGAATCTATTGAGTACAGCCCTCATCCTGGTATTTAGGATTAGCTTTTAGCACTGGTGTTATCCATGTTCTGAATGGAGGGATATAAATCAGCAGCATATTCATTGGTGTGTTTTTGGCTTATGATAGAAAGGGAGGCTGTTCCAAATGAGTATAGCACAGACTTGGGCCCTGGTAATCGCTAGATAAAAGTGCAGAGGCTGTTGCTGAACTTCAGCTTTTAACTAGATTAGAAACTGTTTAGAATTATTTTTTCTCTGAGTAGTATCAGTTAACTTTTTTTAATGTCTTCACTTCCCAGTCTTTTAGGTGATAGTGACTGGAATGCAGAGGGTGTTTGTTTCTACTCCTTACCAGTAATGCTTCATTCAACAGAGCAATATTAGTTTTCCTGCTACAGGCAACATAGCATACAAGGAGTGGGAGTGTGATGCATTGGGAAATAGCTGGGTAGACATCTAAAACTTGCTGAACTGCATTTCAGATGAGTCTGCAATGAGATGACTTTTCTGAAATACATGTCAAGGAATTGCCACAGGCTTCTAGCCTGTAAACTCCTATTTCCATAGACCAGAAAGACAAAATGATGAGAGATGTGTGTGGATGTGAGCACTGTGTTTTATTTAGCAATGGCTTCTTCAAGTATGCAAAGCTGTCAGACTTCTTTTTTCTTCTTTCTTTTCCTTCCCAGATGGTGTCTTTCACTGATCTATTTAGGTGGCATGAAAGAGGCCTGCTGCTAAAGGTTGCAATAATGGTAACCTGACAGGATAAATTGTTTTTCCATGAAAGTATGATCCCAAAGTATTGGGGGAAAAAAAAGTGCAATTGGCACCACAAGTGACATGAGTTTTAGGTAGGAGGTGAAGCCCCTTGCTGAATAAAACTTTGGAAGAATGAGTAGCCTGTGAAAAAGTGTCTTAGCAGGCTGTGTTGGCCCATTATTGATTGGAGAGTTCCTACTGCTGAACATGTGTGTTAACCTGGACAGGTAGATTGAAGTGAATGTTGTGGGGTCCGCCTTGCCAATATGCTCTCTTCCTGGCCTCCTATGTATCTAATTGATTCAGTTTAACTGTGGCAAAGTTCTCTGCAAGGGTATTACCATGAGATTCCTGCTGTCGTAATTTTTGACAGGTTTTTCTATTCAGAATAGCACTTGGAATTGCTGAATTACATAAAATGTAAATGTTAAATGTGTTTTAATGCTGACTTTTATTTTTCTTTTTAAGGAAGATAATTATATGGCAATAGCTAGACAGGTTTTGAGGTGGAAAAGTATCTTGAGGGATTTAATAGAGCTTCTCTCTTCGCTTCTACTAAGTGTGTGAGTACCAAGCCCACAGAGCTAAACCAGCCCTTTGCCAAGACCCCTGAAATTATGGGCTTATTTCTGTATAGTAAAATTGTGTATTTCATTGAAAGAATGAGGAAGATGGAATATCAGTAAATAAACTTTAGCTGGGGATGGTTGCCTCCTTTAATGGTGAGTGAATAAATTGGCCTTCACTGTGTTGGTTTCTTCAAGCTACTGGAGCGTGATGTGCTGAAAGCTGCACGTTATCATGGCAGAAAGTCTGGTGTCAGATAATGTAATTTATGTAGGAGCTAAAGTTGTTCTAGCAAGACTGCTTTTCTACAAAAAATGAATAAGGTAAAGAAAAAAATTATTATTATTATTATTATTTTATTATTTTAATATTTTCCTAGGTAGTGTTTTGGCAAGAAACACTCAGATGAGTGATCTTTCTGAGACAGTTTTAGCAGTTTTTGTAGGCACTCCAACATCAAATCTAGAATATGTGTCCGTAATGGCTTTCTTAAGGGCCAGTATTAGTTGCAGTGTCCAGCGCAGCAGAGGAAGAGGAGGTTCAGGCTGAGTCTTTGGTTTGCTTTAACCACCAGAAGCATCTGAGTTGTTGGGGAGACCTTCCAGAGGAGATTGTGACAGCAAGGAGGGGGATGTTTATCTCTGGAATATTATCTTCCAGAGGGCTGACTGCACATCTTGGCTTAAACCACTGTGCTAAAATCTGAGAGCTGTTAATCTTGTGCAAAGAAGGTAGATCTGTTCTGGTTTTACCTGTAGAAATCAAGTGTTCAATGGCATGACTTTTACTTCAGTGAATGTAAGGGCTGAGCTGAAAAGTTATGCATTTGTAATGACACTGTCTACCTGTCATTCACAAAGAGGGTTCTTCTGTTTTAAAAAAATTCAGGTGTTATTTGTTTGGTTTTTTGAATTTTTTTTCTCCTTCTGGAGAAATAGTCTGCCAATTTAATTTTAGTTTATTATGATAGTTTCTAAAGTTAAGGAGCAAAAAACTGGACTCAACATGCCCTTGGTGCCATAAGTGTACCGATGAGGTGTTTAAGTGGGCTGCAACACTGAAGTCTACACTATGTTTCTTGAAACGTTTTAAATGTCTTTCCCTAATAGGAAGTACAAGCCACAGTGTACTGATGTTTCTGTATTTTGACATTGCTTCTTGTACTAATGTTGGAAGTGGCTTTTGAAAGATAAAATTAGTTTTATGAAAATGTTGTTCTTCCTAGGATGGATTATTAGATTATGGAAATCCTTTTTCGTTTTGTGCAGGAGGAGCTCAGAGAACTACATGAAGAACCAGCTGATCCTCAGGCACAACAGGAAATAATTAACAGCATTGAAGAAGTTTATTTTTCCAGTGACTCCTTTGATATTGTGAAGTATGAGTTAGAGGTAAGCTGTCTTTTTAAAAGGAGAAAAGGTAACATAACAAAAAATGAAAACCAAAAGTATGCTTGTTTCAATGAGCTATTTTTTGTTTCTTAGAACTTTCATTATACAACATTGTACTCCCCTACGTCATCTTGCAGTTGTGTGGGGCTTCTAACATAGAGTATTGGTGCATATATATAGTATATAGTCTCTTTTTTTAATGTGGTGGAATGTGCTAACGGGCATTTCATAATTTAAACTGGAGTGAAAAAGTCAAGATAGCTGAGGAAGCAAATCTGTTCTATATTTTGTGTGGTTTTTCTGCAAAGTGACTGAAACAATAATTTCTGTGATTGGGTGGTTGTGTGTATACATATATGCTGTAAAATAAAGTAACTTTGAGGTAATTATAATATTATATGAGGCAATTATCATATGTTGTATATCAACACTAATTGATTTCAGTATCTGTCATTTGAAAAAAATGGATTAATTCTGCAGATTAGATTACAGAAGCCATAAGAATGTTTCTTTAATGAAACTGATTGCTAATGCTATGTGTGAGTTAACAGTCTTCAATTTGTCACTGATTTCAATTTATTATTCAAATGCAGAGGCTTCCTCCAGTACTTAGTCTTCAAGAACTGGAAGAGTACAGAGACAAACTAAAACAACAGCAAGCTGCTGTAAGTAAAGTTTTTTTCCTCTGTACCCTTACACAATTTGTTGTCTTGTCTATAAGTCTAGCAAGAAGTATAACTGAAAAAGATTTAATTTCTTAACACATTAGATACTAAGTATTTTTTTTAATATCTTGTTGTGTACCTTTATAGAGGAAAATCATGACTAAATCATAATCATATGAAATCATGTAAGTAAATCCTAGTGTTAAGTACTGTAACAAAAAGCGAACGTGCTAACTAATTTTTAAAAACCTGACTTTTTGAATGTTTATCTTGTAATGTTCAACGCAGTGCTGAATAGTGGAGTAGTATCTCTTTGAGGGATTTCTGGCAATGTAAGACAAAATGTTTTAAAAACTCTCTTCTTGAAGGTGCTATTTTCTCTTTTCATTTGCCAATATGTTAATTGTTCACAAAGGTTTTTAGTGAACTCTGATAGAGTTATTATATAATAAACCAAATGAAATGTAATGAGTAGTAACTTCTAGGAATGAGGAGAAATTGGAGTTGCAGCCTTTGAAATGTGCTTGTTATGTTGCAGACTTTAAAGTTTTCTATTCATGTGTTAGTTGTTGTTCTGTTACTCTTTTGAGGTGAATAGCATGGTACAGGAAACAAACCTATTAACTGTGGCATTTGGAGAGTATCTGCAAGTAAAATAGAAGTAATAATCCTAATTAATGTCTTTAAATGAAATATATTGGAGAATCTTGCATTGTTAACAGTACTAAAAGCAAGTGCCTTTTGCCTTAGACTACTTTCTCCATAATATATGTATGAAGTTTTGTGAAAAATAAGTGAGAAGTTGTGGGAATGAATATTCTATGTTTCTCACCAAGATTTATAAGGAAAGAAGTTGGAAGTGAGTGAGAGATAAAATTTAAAAAAACCACCACCACATAGACACACAAAAAATTACTAAGAGGACATCTGGTGGTGACCTTGTTTTGCAAGGAAGTGCTCTCAAGACTGAGACAACTTCAGTAAGATATACTGCATAATCCTAATACGTGTTATCAATGTCTCGGCCATTTTTTGCTTGCAGGATGGGAGCTGGCTGCGGCTGGGGGAGTAGATTCAGGGCATGGCTGCTGCTGAAACATTTGAACTGGAAAGTGCATGCAGCTAATGAATAATAGGGAAGAGAACTGAGCACAAGGCTTCCAGTAAATATGGCCAGATGTGCCTTTTTTTTAGAATACAAACAGGTAAAAACTCTCAGAGCCAAAACTTTTGAAAAGAAACATGTGCCCAGTTCTTCCCTCACCATCCCCTCATTCAGGATTGGTCCTTGCTTGTTTCTTTCTTAGTCTTGCCAAAATATGTTTCTGGTATAGGAAGGAATTATTTTCTCCTTGGGCATTTGCCAAGGTGCTAAAATTTCTTATATGCTGTATTTCATGTCCTTATGTCATATTTTCTGGTAGAGTGTGAGAGACTGTTGGATGTTTTCTTCTTGTGCCTCAGTTATTATCCATTTATCTTGTGATGGATCATTTAGAGAACTGTCTGCCTTGAAGGACATTAGTGTCTTTCATGGAAGACAAAACTGCAGAATGTTGTAAGTTGTCAGTTCAGTCCTAAAAATATTTTAATGGTGAATAGATTATTAGAGGATTCAAAAAGCCTGTTGATGTATCACACACTACCTCTGCATTTGCAAAGAACTAAATACTGCCTTTTTCACTTCAGTGTCTGTGCCTACAGCTGGCAGAGGAATTTTCAATAGTAGTTTGGAGATAACAGCAACTTCTAAATTTCTCTAATGCAAAGCACTTATATAATTGTGAGTTACAGGTACTAGAGCTGTGATCTTTCACTTCTCACTGACTGTTACTATCTGCTTTTGCACAGCTGATCTTGGTCATCCCGTTGTTTTCAGGGACACTACAGACTTATTTTCTGTAGTTTGTTCATTAATTTTTCATTCCACTGGAAGGATCCCAACTTGCTCAAAAGTTTTTTAATGTGTGTATCATAATAACTTTAATTTGTAATTGTCTTGGTACAGGCAATTTGGATTAGAATGGCTTTTTAGTTGTATGTCTGCTAGACTTCATTTTAATTAGTAATCTAATATTCTTAACTATGTTGTTTTTTCTTCAGGAGATTAAATATTTTTTACTGATGTGATTAGGAGAGAGAAAATTGATTGTCCCTTCAGCAAATGTTGTTGGCAAGCATTCATAACCATGGTCACATTCAGTGCTAGCAGTTGCAATTCAGGATTACAAGACTTAGCACTGCACAGTTGTATGGAAGATGCCAAAAGGGGTGTGACAGTTTGGAAATAAATGAAGTAACTGGAGATAATATTGCTCATCTGAAAAAATACCTGGGAAAGTAGCTTGGAACTTCAGAAAGAAAAGTAGTATCACTAAGTTCGGGGAAAGAAAAAAAATGTGCCTGTGGCAGGTGCTTGTGAATATTGAGGTTTTTATTAGTCAAGGGTAACTGAGGACTTGCAAACAAAAAGAGTGTAAAAACTGAAAAGAAATGTATCTTTTATTAATGTATACTGCTTGAACATTGCTTAACAGTGAAGAATAAAACTGTTAGGTTTGTACTAGAGCATTGAATAACTAGGAGGTATATCCATGTCCTGAAGTTTTTTACGGGTACAGGACTAGAATGAAGAATATGTTGAAAAAAGGTGAAAATTTCACAGTGCATAGACTGTGGAGTGAAGAAAATTTCTTAAGAACCCCAGGGTCATTTAGAATGGTGTAGCATTTGGCTTGATAATGTGCTATCCTGACCCCACCTCCCTCTGGAGTGGTTCTTTTACTGTCCTGCAGAGGAAAGCTTTATTAGTTATGGAACAGCTAAAAGGTTAGGAACAATGGAAAAGTTTTAAAATTGCTTTGTGGTTCTGGCCTGCTTTTGCTATGGAAGGAGGAAAGCATAGCTGGGTATATGCCCCTTGTCCACCTTGCCCCCTGATGACGTTGGAATACTTCAAACACCATTTATGTGCAAGTGCTGTTCCAGAGAATGGGAATTGAGCTGGTGGAGCCAGTATAAGTTTGTTACAGGAATGCTGATTGAAGAGCTCAACTTATTGCTATGTTTGTCTAAGCAGACAAGTTTACAAAAACCTCTTTGTTTCTCTTTGCCAGTAGTGCATTATGGGCTGGCAGTCATAGCCAGTTTTATTTTATTTCTATTTCTGGGAGTATTGTTCCCCTAAAAGAATATAGAGCAATAGCAATAATTTGTCATATTTGAAACACTTTCTTAAATATTTTCAGTCCCTGATGAAAAACAATACACTTCTCAAACTGGCATTTATAAGACTATTACTTTTGGATGTTTTTTTTTAAGCTTCTGCGTTTGTGGACAAGAGATTGATTAAGGTAGCATTAAATTCAATACAGACAGCAGCTCTCAGGAGCATTCTACTTAGAATTATACTGAAAGCAGTAGAGAAAATTCTAAAATATACATATTCTGTGTTCTAAAGAAAGGGTATAATGTATAGAGGGTGCATATTCATTATGACATAGTTTGAATTTAATGCAGTATCAGTCTCAAAGGTAGGTGTCCTTATGTTAAACATGTTGTGTTTTAACTCTAGATGGCAATAAAGTATCACACAGCCTTTCAGTCACTTTTCTGGCAATGGGGTAAGGGGGAGGATGGGAGGAGTAAAAGTGAAAAAGCTCATGGGTTGAGATGAAGGTAGATAATGCAGAAGAAATAGCTAAAAGATAGGTGAAGCAAAAGCAAGTGAAGCAAAACAAGGAATTAATTCACTGTTTTTTCATGGGCAGGCTGTTCAGCCTTCTCCAGGAGGGCAGGGCTCTATCATGTGTAGCAGTTATTTGTGAAGACAAATGCCATCACTCTGAACATCCTTCCCTTCCTTCTCCCCACAGCTGTATATGTTGATCATGACACCACATGTTTAGGATATCCCATGGGTCAGTTGGGATCAGGTGTCTCAGCTATGTACCCTCTCAAAAGTTTGTGCCCCCCCAGCCCACTTGCTGGTGAGGTGGCTCGAGAAGTAGAAAAGGCCTTGATTCTCTGCAGGCACTGCTCAACTGAAACACCTCTGTGTTATCAAAGCTGGTTTCAGCCCAAGTCTAAAACAGCCCCATACCAGGTACTTTGGAAAAAATTGAGTACCCCAGCCCAAGCCAGCACAGCATGCTATATGGTTAGCATAAATTTGTACTCTAGCAATAGCATGAGCAAAATGTAAATACTTGCAGTGTCCCAAAATATTTCTATTTGCTTTTCTAGCATGTTTCTTAACAAGCAGAGAGTTAAGTAAATAGTCTAAAAATGCCCATTAATCACTAGATAGAATTGTGAACTTTTCTCTTGTCTTGGTTCTAAAGAAAGCTGATCATAGATTTTAGAAATTTTTTATATGCTGTTGTGCATTATTTATTAATAAATTTGAAAAATACAGAACTTAATGGTAGAGAATCACAGTGTTGTAGAACTTTAGTATGGGCATGGCCTACTTAATTGAGATTGCTAGGTATCACATGGAGTTTTCTTCTTTTTAAGGTATCTAAGAAAGTTGCAGATTTAATCCTTGAAAAACAGCCTGCATATGTTGAGGTAAGACAACTAACACTTTTCAAGAATAAACTGCTCGGTTTTGTGCTGTTATAATACTGCAGTTGTGTCATTATAGTAATTGTAGTAGGGATGCTAGTGCCTGGTTGGAACCAACTATTTTTCTGTGCTAAAGCTCTGTCTCTACAGTGAAAACCAGTGGTGTATTGAGTTGAAAGTCCTTAAGACAATAAAGATTTTGGCATATGGTCATTTCACAAAGCTTTGTGAAGAATTCAGAATTCATGAATTCACAGGCTTGGCTAATACCTGTAATGGACTTGGAACAGGAGCTGCTTTAGTGCACCTGTTTAGGAGTGGTGTCACATCTTACTCCATAAGAGAAAGCAGTAGTGATCTTTCTTAAGATCACTTAACTGCCACTAATCTCAGACAGTTGTGAGAATCACAGAGTCACAGAATGTTGTGTTAGAAGGGACCCACTAGGATCATCAAGTCCAACTCATGTCCCTGCACAGAGCCATCTCCAAAAGTCACACCATGTGCCCAGGAGTATTATCCAAGCAATTCTGCGAAGTGAAAATGGTGATTGTTATTTAGTCTGAGAATGATCCTGTGTTGAATACTTCTGTTTGTGTACAGTGCCTTACATTAGCATTGTTATACCGGTGATTATGGCAATTCCTATTTTGGGCAAGAAGCTGGAGAGAGTGTGGAAGAACAATGATGGCCTCCTGGGTATTAACCTGTAGTAGATGTAACGGAGCTACAATTATTTTCCTCTTATCCAGAGGACACAATGTCCCTTTTTGTTTGCTTGTTCCCATGGCCAGTGCATCCAGCCTTAGTTAAAGGGGTGAGTTGAGAGGCTGTTGCAGAAGGAGGCTGGTAAGTGCTACAGTGGTTGAGTCTTCACAAGATAGTGTAGAAGGGGGAGAAAGGGTGACTGTATGGTATAAAAATCTTTCGGTATTATCTCACTGTTGCGTGGGTTTGAAATTGATAGTTTTGAGTGAGTGCTGCTTTTTTTGAATCCAGGAACTTCACTTTGAAAACCTCCCACTGCGTAATGGAACTGCAGCAAATGTTCCTACATTTTGCTGTGTAATGTAAATGTTCTTATTGCAGACATCTAAGTGAGGGGCACCTGTTTTATGCCTAGGAGTGCTTTCAGATGTTCAAAGGGACAGTTTAAAATCCGTTGTGCCAGTAAAAATCTTTTAAAAACTTTTCTTAAGTGCATTTGTGCCTGATTAAGTCAATAACCCTTCAGTATTACTTATGGGTACAGGCCTTGTCAGTAGACTTATTGGAGATTTCTGGTGGGCATTATAGGTCTCACTTTCCCACTGATTCATGAAATGAACCTCCTGCTGTGCTGTGTGAACTTGTAATGGCAGCTCCAGTTCAGTGTTCAACTACAGTAACAGATCATTACAAGAACCAAAAATGCTATTGAACACATCTCCTGGACACATTTTCGCTGTGCAAAGTGTAGTTTAGGGCTATAATGGTTTGAAGCCCATGCTTAGTATGAAGTACTGATCTAACAGGTACTCCTCTGGCCACAAGAGACATGGCAAGGACACATGGAAGGAATTTACAGTTTTCTGTTCTTGGAAGAAGGACATGCTTTAGGAACAACCAGTGGGTGAAAGACTGTTTTTGAGAAGAGGAAATTGTATTCAGCCCTAAATGCTGGGAAGAAGACTCCCTCTTTGGGAATATTTAGACTGTGCTCTCTCCCCATTCCTCGCCATCCCGCCATATTCAAAGGAGAGATTTCAAAGAGTCTTTGCAAGAGCTAAGACTGGAGTGGAATTGCTCCATATTGTATGTGTTTTCTCATGAACAAGGGAACAATGGCTTTTTTAATGGCTCTGGTATTTGCAAAAGTATGTTTTTAGAGAGAAGTAGGTATTGAGGAAAGTAATCTTCAAATTTGTTTTAAGATATTTTGTATATCAGCAACTAGACTTATCATTTATACAAAAGCAACACTGGTAACATAAAGGAGCAGGTTTTGGTGGAAGATGCAGCTTAGTGATTTGGAGACTGACCAGGAGCTGTTCTAAAACTGAACTGAACTTTGAACTCATTTTTACTTGTCATAATTTTAGAATTAGATTAGTTTTCAAAGTGAAAATCTCTCTTCTCATGAAAAGCACTTGATACGTTTTGAAATGATGAGCAGAATTAAAAAATAAAATAAAAATACATATATATATAAAATCTCTTTTTCTGTAGCCTGGGGAAAGAATGCGCTTTTCTGCAGAGCTGTTCTAACAAAAGAAATCCTAATAGTTATATTAAAACATTTATTTTTTTCAAGGAGTTGAGATTATGCTAGGCACTTCACTAAGTCAAAATCAAGCTAAATTCAGGTCACCTCTGCTGAAGAGTTTTCAGCTGAAAGTCAACAGGATACAATTAACATTCATTATGATGTGACATCTATTAAATTGGTAGAACAGGAGTGCTTCTAAACAAGAAAATACTGTGTGAAACATATTTTTTTTTTGTTTTGCAGCTCTCTAGCATATTAATGCAGATTAAGCCCTGTGCTTCTATCCTTGAAGCTTTTCTATTGTAATGCATTAATGGTATAGAAATTCTTAGACTAAATGTACAATATATAAATGTAGGGATTCCCACTGCAATGAAAATGGATTTCAGCTATCTTATCTTCAAAAGAGAATTGTATTTCAATATATAGTTTATATTAATCTTACATTGCAGTTCTGAGTGTATATAAAATGATGAAACAAATAATATATAAAATAACTCTACGAAGTTGTTATAACATCTCAAGAGAAATTTACCAATAAGTAGCCTTCACTGGTGTGTAACTTGTATATTTGTTTAACTTGTATATTTGTTTAACCTGTATACTTGTTTAACCTATTGTCTTTCTGCAGGAACTTGAACGTGTTACATCATTGCAAACTGGCCTTCAGTTAGCAGCGGTTATTTGTACAAATGGAAGAAGGTATCTTGCTTAAGGAACTGCAGAGATTGAAGTGGGGGAGTATTTAACAGGAAATCTGTAAACCCAGGAAGTTTGCTTGCTGATGATATTTCCTGTTTATGTGCTGAGTGCTATTAGCAGTAGTAGTTATAGATACTGAAACAATTGCAAACTTTAGCAGCTCTCACTTCTGCAATTGGGAGTTCTCTTTGAAAAAGAAAGCTTTGGAGGTATACCACTGATGCACAGACAAGTGCAGAAGGGAGGATGTAACTTCTTAGTAGTCTGTTGGTACAATCTCATTTTCTGAGTTTCTCTAACAATGCTGACAATCTTATTTTCTACCATGTATTTTGTTGGATCAATTCATTGTTAGAAGTAAGTTTTATTTTACGAATTGTTGAAGATTATTTTAATTTTTGCCTTGCAGACACCTGAATATAGCAAAGGAAGGCTTCACACAAACTAGTTTGGGGCTACTTGCAAATCAGAGGAAACGACAGTTGCTTATTGGACTGCTAAAGTCTCTGAGAACAATAAAAACACTGGTATGTACAGTTGTTTTTATTCAGTGACAAATATTTTTCTTAATTTATGCATAGTAATGACTGGATTTTTTTTTCTTTTTTTTTTTTTCTTTTTTAGCAAAGAACTGATGTGCGTTTGAGTGAGATGTTGGAGGTAAGTCCCTACCAGACCGGCATAATTTGAAGCTGTTCTAAGTCTACTTTCATCAGTCATCTTAATTTTGTCCCTTCCTTTCCTCTTGCAAACAAAGTGTGTGCATGGGATGTAATTATATTTTTATTCTTCTTTTAAATTGAGAAAAATTTGAAATTGTTTTCAATTTATTTCAATAACCCCTCTGCTGAGGGGAGTATTTTCTATCAAAAAATCAGTCTTGCCTTTAGCTCTCTGCACCGAAGCTTGAGTTAGATCAGTAAAAATATTGATGAGTCTACACTTGTCCCTGCTCTCAACTTATACCTCTTTTCTTTAGCTTAATGTTTGGAAAAAAGAAATAGTGAGATTTAGCTGACTGTTGATATGCTGGGCCTGGATAAAGAATTTCTATGGGTACATCGCTCTACAAATTTATACATGGGCTCCCTGCTTAATATTTTATTTGTAAAGTAGTAGCCTCCTGTCCTCTTTCATTGAGTTGGCTTTTTAATTCAATTGTAGGAAACATTGCAGCATGCAGGCCCTGACACTGAAAATTCTGGTACTGTTATGTAGACTGGCTAAAAATGCAGTAGATGCTGCACAGAGCAGTAGATCTTGTCTTAAGGTGATGAATTGTATGCAAGAAAACCTCAGGATTTATTGACAGCTATTGTACATGTAGTGTAGTAATTTCAACTTGCGAGTTTGCCAAATATTTACAGCTAACACAAGATGGAATGTCATGATGACAATCCCCAGTTATTAGATTTAGAAATTGAATCTTAATAGTTTTAACTTTCAAGATTCTGTGAATTTAATTCCATCTTGAGTAAGTTACCTTGTCAGGAAACTTTCTTACTCTTTATCAAGCAAAACTGCACTTATTTTCAGATGGCATAAATGTTTTCTGCTCAGTAAGCCTTGTACAATGATCAGCTTTTAATTTCTCTGCTGTATTTTGCTACACGGGAAATAAACTCTTCACTGTCTACTGGCAAGTGCTGTCCTGAGGAGGTGTGGGTGTTACATTCACACACAGACCCTAATGTCTGATTATCATAATTGATCAGTGATTTTTAAGGGCTGGAACTGTTGTTTTTGACAGAGAGCAGTTTTAGAGCTGTGCTCAGTGTCTGCTCCCAGTGAGTTTTCTGAGCTACTGGCCCTTTTATTTTCTGTACTCCATGAAGTTAGTATATGGAATATGCATGAGAACTATTAGTAGCCACTCACAGAAGAGCATTTTGAAAGGGTTCCCAATTAAAAAAGATCTGGAATGAAGCTACAGTAGTTTGCAGGGCTGAGCTTCATCTGGAATATATTATATCTTATGCAAGCAGGCATTCTGATTTGAGCTCCGTTAGACTTAATGGAGCAAGTACCAGGTTTCCAGTGGAGAGAGAAGTAAAGAGCTATAAATACTGCAGTCCTTTTAGACTAGTGTACTGTTCTGTTTTCATCTAATGGATAATGTATTTGCGGTGTTTTTTTTGTTTTTTAGCTAAATTCAATCTGCATTAGAGTATTGCTGTTAAAACCAATTTCATTTCAGAAACTCCTGCATGATAATAGCTGAATATAAATTACCCTTACATTTTTACTCTTCAATCAATGACTGAAATTCCAGTAACAGCTTTGTGTTTGAGCTCTCTAAAACACGTAATATAACAGATGTAATTATGACAAAATCCAGAAGCTCTTAACTATTAAAGAGGTTTTCTCTTCCTCCAAGATTCTTTCTGGTCTCATGTCTAACAGACTACAAAAATAATAGGTATATCCAAGGCAATGCCTGTGTCTTGTTGGTAGGATCCTTGGGTTTTGCATTTTTAGGTGTATGTTTTTATTTTGTCCTGACATCCTCATATACTTCCTAATTGAGCTGTCTGCCTACTGGATATTCTTCTTATATATTAGGACAATGTGTCCATAGTGTGTTCTTTGTTGCCTGAAGCCTTCTGTGAGTCAGTTTTATATAAGTTAATTTCCAATGAGCTGGATGTGTCTCAAATTTAAATAGGGTTTATTTGGGCATAATGTTGGGAGTGTTCTTCCTTGTCTCCTTTTATGTTTTATAAACTATGGGAACAGCCTGCCAGTGCCTGAACTAACCTCTTTCCATTCTCATGGTTACGGGGAGGATGTTAGTTGTTCTGTAATAAAAACTTTCTGATGTATTTTTTATGTATGGATAAAGAAACAATACAGCAAGTTGTTTGCATAAGGTAATATAATACCTAGTGTTTTCAGATGATGCTAATTCTAAACTACTAGCACATTAAGTGCTGCAGTAGACCCTCACTCTTTAACTTTACTGTATAGACAGGAGAGGCAAAATATTTTATTCTTAATGTTTAAGAATAAGCATGCAAGCAAAAATGGGTATTGCACTGTTGCTTCAGATGAGGTTTCAATTGTGTTTTATCCTAAGGAAGAGGATTATCCAGGAGCTATTCAACTGTGCTTGGAATGCCAGAAAGCTGCCAGCACTTTCAAACACTACAGTTGTATAAGGTAGGATGGCATTGTGCAGATGTCAGCTTCTGTATGATTTTATTTGTAAGTGGCATAAAATGTGATCGTTGATTCTCATTCTTTAAAAAAAAATTAAATTAAAAGTAATTTTCAGCTTAGAAAAGTAAAATGGAGGCAGTTATAAAAGCGTAAGTATCCTTTGTAGTTTCCCACCTCCCTCTACCACAGCTAACCACTCTTCACAGTCATAACAGCACAAAATCAATGTTTAGACTATGTAATTGTTTTGTAATTGTTGTAATATGTTGGCAGGTACAGTTTCAACTTCAAGTGAATTATAACTGTGCTACAACCTCCTGCCTAAAGATACTGGAACTGAGTTTTTAATGAGAAGTTTTTATTCTGGAATTAATTTGCCTATAGCAAGACGGCTTCTGCAGGATATCTTACCCTGATTCTTGTCAATGAAATTAGCAAGTGCAGAGTTTCATGCTGACATGAAGAAATTGCTTTCAGAAGCGAAACTAATCCAAATATCTGCAGTTTCTAACTTAGAAAGACTTAATGGTTCTATTGCTTAAAAAAAAAAAAAGAAAGGAATAGCAGGAAATGCTCATAAACTCCAGCAGGAGATGTAGTAACATCAGATTATTATGGAGGTCTTTCTGTTTGAAGGTTCATTACATGTGGAGAAACAATAAAGAAATACTGGCTACCCTTTTTAGTGTTTAATGGCAGTTCTTTTTAATGCCTTTTTTTTTTCTATTTAAACTTTTCTTTGGAGGATGTTGTACCCAATCTATCTGATGGAAACAATAAAGGAGGGTGATGGGTGTATCGTTTAAGCATAGAGAACTAAGCAGAGATGCTAGAATTTTGATAATTAATGTGGGCCCCTAAGGAGAAGATTCACAGCACGTAAGGAAGTTGTCTAAAACCAGATATGGTGATTATTTAATGAAAACTGTGCTTTCCGTGCTAGAGGAGAATATCCTGCCTATTTCTTTGTTGCTTTGACCCTTCCAAACTAAAACACAGTAGTCTTTTTTTATCTTTTTTTTTTATTGCTGTTGTTCTGAAATTTTTAAAGCTGATTGTTGCAAAGGTGCAGCAGTGCCTTTCTTTGTCCTAAATAGTTTTTCTTATGGTAGCTATTTTTGTTAATTTTTTATACCAACTTTAATTTTTTTTCTGAGAAAGCTTAAATTCTCTTTTTCCTAGAGCATTTCTGTAAGGGGTTACTGTTAAAAGGGGTTACTGTTAAAAGGGGTTACTGTAAATATGCAAAGACTTTACAGCCCTGACCCTTCTGGGTATGTTCTGCTGTAGACCACAGTGCCAAACCAAAATATTTAAAGCAAGTTTCTTGACAGTTGGGAACGTCTTTGAATTCTTGGTTAAATCCTAGCAGGATGGAGTCTTGTCTAGACCTTCTTAACACTGTTGCATTATAAACATAGAATAATGTGCTTTTCCACATAGCAATGGTGTGATGGTGCTAGTCTGACACAGCAACAGCAGCTTTATGGTTTATGATGAATTACTGTGTTGTGGCTCAGTAGCAGGGTTTTTGGAAACAAGAAATGGTCTGAAATGTTTATATAATCAGTAATTTTATTCTAAAAATTTTTTTTGTTAATCAATAGTGAGTTGAATTCAAAACTGCAAGACACCTTGGAACAAATAGAGGTAAGAATTAATGTACTGATGTTTTGTATATGTTAATACTTAACATCTAAGTATGTGCTAGTATTTAATCTCTAAGTACTAGAGCTTTCCAATAAAATGTTGTTAGCAATTATAGAATGTGTACATTTCTTTCAAATACTCTCTTTGGATGCTGTAGCCATTGCTGTTCATGTAGACTTTAGTGCTGTAATCAGCCTAAATGCTCTGTAATATGTTATCATATTATGACCAAGCTCACTAGTTGTGCTCACTGTAGGTGGTAGAGCAGTCAAAAATAAAAAGTCATGTAACATTTGAAGTATTGAAAATCTAGAGAGTTGTGAAAAGTAAATTAATAGCAAGCCAGTAGGTTTGGATAAGCAATACAAGAGATCACAGTTTCAAAGGAAATTTTAGAGATCAGCAAACTGGAAACTGCTGGATAGGACCAGACTAAGCTGTAGGAAATATGACTTGAATAGCTGTGAAGGATGACACTAAGGTTGATTTAGGTTGGTAGATAGTATCATAAAAGTAAAGGAATATAAAATGCTAAGTGTCTTCCTGGAAACTAGTAGGAAGAAAAGGAATTCTTTGAACTCCACTTCTAGGTAATTTTGAGCTGGAACTTGGCAAGCTTTTAATAAGAAGTCTAGAATATAGGTATGTATAATGTGTATGTGATGCATGGAATGCATACACATGTAATGTTTAGCAGGAACCCGAATTAGCTATTTGAGCAACTGTCTACACCTGTTTTCACATGCTCTTCAGAAAGTCAGACTAGCACATGTTTTATCATACCTTGTTATTTAATAACTTTGTCAGTTTCCTTCAGTTATGTCTTTGTACTTCAGCTTTTATGCAAAGCTGGTTTTATTCCTTTAGTCTTTCTATGATAGTGCTTTATTCAGAGCATATCTAGTTCAAAAGAGCTGATGGAAGGACTGTTTTCTTCCCACTCTAACAGGCCTAACACAGAGTGAGCACTCATTTTTTCCTTGTGAGCAAATACTGATGTTTCTTAAAAAGAGACACTCATCTTCACTTCCTTCCAGTAACAGCTCTGAAGAGCAAATTCTGATCTTATCAGAATATGACAAAATATTCCATATTGGTTAGTGAAAGTAATTCACAGCTAGCTAAATAATCACATTCAAGATTTTTATTTGTTACTTGCGAATTTATAAAAATATCTTTCTTTCTTTCTTTCTGTGAAAGTATCTTATTTTCTACTGGAGTTATGCCTGTGCATATGGAAGAAACATAAGTCATCCTGGGGTCCATGGAGTATTGCTGAGAAATACATGGTCTAATTAATGTAGAATAATATTCTGCTAATCAGGATATCAATAATGGGTCTTTTCAATAGTTGAATGCCTCTACTTAAGTCCATTCCTTTTAACTTTTTTTTTTCTTTTTTTAAATTTAGGTTTTAATACAGATCTTGCTTTTATACTATGTTGTAAATAAAATGCAAGATGGCTATAGTGGAAGGAACTATTGAAAAATATAACAGAAAAGATTAATGTTCTCTGTTTAAGAGCTCTATTCATGGGCAGGTTGATATCCCAGTTTTTCTCTTTGTACAGCTGTTCTGCAAGAAACAAGAGAAGAGTTTTGTTTCGGTTTTTTTTTATCAGTGTATGTTTGAAATTCAAATTGCTGAGTAATGTTTTAGAGAAGTGTTGAATCTTTAGGTTGTCCTTTTACCATTTGGCTTAGGGAAGAAAGTAAAGCAAACAACCCCCACCAAATCACTAGGATTAACACCAAAAATATTTTGTGACTAATGATATAATTAATGAAAATTTTCCAATTGCTTAAGTAAAAGCACATAACAGAAAAAACACTCATCTACTGTGGTTTCTATTTTTATGAGCAAGACTGAATTGCAAGATCATTAAATAATAAGAATTGAAATTATTTTAGTATCTAGCAAGGAAAGAAAGTATTTGTTAATTGTGTGTTATTATATGTTATTGATTCATTCTGTTTTTATTTTTTGCATTGCTGGTTGAAAATAACTAAGGTTGTGTATCTGAATATATTAGGGCATCTACATGAGAATTGTTACTAAGCTACATAGTCAAATTCTTGAAAGCGTTATTAGTCATTAAATACGTGATCCTATTGAATTTTTTTTCACTTGGTTTATGTAATGAACTTCATTTGCTGCAGAGCTGTTCAGTATGCTCAGACACAGCTCTGCAGCAGCAGAACCTGTATTTGTGTGTCTGCTTTCTTTCTTGACTCCTTCAGGTAGTCCCTCAGGTGATTGTTGTGCTGATATAGTATTCTATAAACGGCTGTTTGCCATTGAGCTTTTAATTCAGATAGTGTTAGTTCCATTTATGAGATGCAGTCAGAGGGGTAAGAAGTCTATGATTGAATTGATTGAGCCGAAACCTCCAGATCTGCTTTTTCTTAAGGGTGGAAGTAGACCAACTTAGAAATCCCAGCTCTCCCATATTTAGGTTCCTGGCCTTCTTAAAGTAAACATCACTTTGAATTTGATTTCATTGTTCTTGCTTGTTCTTCGGAGTGATGGAAGTCTTTGGCTGACACTGAAGTACTTACACTGCAAGAGGTAACACTTAAGCATCCCAGAACAGTCCAGTTACACAGTCTTGGTTACTTTACAACCATAATTATCTCACTGTTTAAATAAACATCTTCCTTGCTTGCTGTTGTTTGAGTAATATATTACTTGGCCTGTTTTTATTTAGTGTTTAATACATTTTTTCTTTCATTTTATAGGAACAATTGGACGTAGCACTTTCCAAAATATGCAAGAATTTTGACATCAATCATTATACAAAGGTTCAGCAGGCTTACAGGCTGCTTGGAAAAACACAGGTTAGTACTTCTTTTCTGAGGAAGTCACAGCAAATAGTCATATCACAGCATGAAGCTTTGAGTACTGTGATGGAAATTAATTTTCCTAATTGTTGTGGTTTAATCCCAGATGGCAGCTAAGCCCCAGACAGCTGCTCCCTTCCTCCTCCTTGGTGTAATGGCAGTCAGAGGGCAGGCAGGTGTTCAGTCATCCCCAGGACAGCAGGACTCCATCACGTGTAACTGACTTGTGAAGACAAACTTCACCCTGTTCTGTCTTCTTGCCCCAGCTTTTATTGCTAAGAATGACACCACATGTTATGGACTATTCCTTTGGTCAGTTGGGCGCAGCTGCCCTGGCTGTGTCTCCTCTCAATTCCTTGTGCACCCCCAGCCCACTCTTTAGGCGTGGGGTGAGAAGCACAAATAGCCTTGACCCTGTGTAAGGCCAGCTCAGGAATGGCTAAAACATCCCTGAATTATCAATACTGTTTCCAGCACAAATCAAAAACACAGCCCCATGCCCCATTCTAGCTACTGTAAAGAAAATTAACTCTATGCCAGCCAAAAACAGCACACTAATGCTGATGGATCTTGCCAAATACATGTTTACAAAGGTTCTTAAAATGTTCATATAATTTAACAGTACTTGTTAAAGGTAAGTGGTGTGTTATGCAACATTTAGTTTTTTGGACAGGTTGTAACTGAAACAGTTGCATATTTCAGCTCTGTTTATACTGCTGTTTGCACTATGCATTCTATTTGATTATGTGAATGCTATTTTTTGTAGCTAGGTCTGTTTTTCTGGGTTGTGTACAACTTCTGCCTTGAGTATTTCCATTTTATATTGTACTGTTAACATGATGGGAATGGAACATGTGAGGAGATAGATTTTTGCAGTGAAATACATCCTATGGCATGTCAAACACATGCTGTGGACATGTCCTGAAAGTTACATCTGTGTGTGCCTACAGCATTATCTGTGTATAGAAGAGTAGACCTAAGTTCTCCCTTGGGATGGAGTTCTGTTCGGTGCACTGCCTTGAGGCTTCATATTGGTTTGTTTCTCTGAGAAGGCAATTAACAAGTTTCCTTGAGAAGTTATGAATTATGGGAGCTGATATCAAGGTCTTGTGAAGTAAAGGGGATCAGGAGACATGAAAGTCTTGGAGGCAGGTTTTGTCAGGGATCAGTGCTTACAATACAGGCTGAACATGGAGGTGCCAGTGTAACAGGAATTGATTTACTTAGGGAAGAGATTCCCCCCGAAAACTTTAATTGCTAAAGATCAAGTCAAAGCACCTCTCCCCTGATGAAGACAGACAAGAACCCCAATCATTTTTTATTATGCTTGGCTTTTTTAATGCTCTTTTGAGATTTCAGGGGCATATCTGATATAAGATTGCCTTTCTTGGATTTATTTTAAATTTTTGTTTGTTTTGCTTCTTTCTAATTAGAACTTTTCAAGTTGGGTTCTTTTTTTTCCTGGGCTGACTGTAGTAACAGTGTAGATCTGCAATAGAATAGAAATGGATTTATCTTTTCATACTGTGTTAGTGTGTAGAACTATTGGAATACCTAAAGACTGCAACTTAAAATCAGGGGAGAAGATTAATTAGACTTTCTTTTTTTAGTTCACTGTATTAAATTTCTTATTTACTGAACAAAAACAGATACAATGCATTCATTGCATGTCAAGGGAATGAGATTTTGGGAAAGGCAGATACTTGTTGGAGAGGAATGGAATTTCTGACAGAACAGAATTGTTATTTGTTACTGTATGATTTTGCTTGCTTTGTTCCATTATAGAGTGACTTGGTTTTCACATTCTTTTTATTACTAGTAAAGTAGGTATTTTGAACTTGGCCTTAAAATAGTTTAGTTGCATTGTTATTCATCTCTCTCCCATATTGACCTCTTCTTGGTAAACAAAATGTCAAGATCCTTCAGTATCTTCAGTACTTTTCATTATTTCATTTGTCATTCTATTTCCTTTGGCTACTTCAAGTTAGGACTAGCTATAAAAGATGGGCTGTTTTCAATAGGATTTCTGCAGAATTGCTTCTTCATTTCTTATGGAGTGATTGAGTTCTCAGCTCTTGTCAGTAGCTAAAAATGTCAATTAGGAAGTAGTGAAACTGAACACTTTCAAATCTGCTGATTACATGTACATAAAAACAGTGAGAAAATTCAGTTTCTGAATTGGAATAATGTTGCAGAGACACTTGGGAAACATCCTCACCTGAAACTCAGACATGATTATGGCAAAACTAATATGTTACATAGTCATTAATCCTTCATATGTTACTTTTTACTGGAAAAGGTAGTCTTTTTTTTAAACAAATGACTTTTTTTTTGTACCAAAAAGAGGAGTTTTATAGGAAATTTATTTATATGATGTGCATGCCTTTCTGTAATGCTTAATTGCACTTTGGGTTCTTCACTTCGGCAAGTGGATGAAGATTTTGTAATCATGCTTTTAATTTTAATGATTGCAAAGGAAATATTTTTGAT
Organism: Toxostoma redivivum; assembly: GCA_013397375.1. Lineage (NCBI taxonomy): Eukaryota > Metazoa > Chordata > Aves > Passeriformes > Mimidae > Toxostoma > Toxostoma redivivum. The sequence goes on along the minus strand of VXBI01013415.1, from coordinate 72,227 downwards.
TTGGTTGTCAGTTTTTCCAATGGGAGAAAGAGCACAAATCTCAACTAATTTCTTTTTGCCACATGATCAGTGATTAGGAGGGTAAATAAATGAGTGAGTAAATTCTATAATTAGCTATATTATATTGATATTTACTAGTGACAGTGTATAAAAAAAGGTAAATTACAGAGGGAAGATGGCAGAGGAAACTGATTTTACTTGCAATACCTGAACTCTTTTATGTGACCATATTGTAATATTGCCAAGATCTGCCTTAAGTATTTTTAAGAGAGATTGGAGGATATACTTACAAGTGTTCAGTACTGAAAAAGACATAATCCAAAAGATGATGGCTAAAAAATGATGGCATATGACAAATTGAATTTTGCTATTTGATTTTATGTTACTCTATTTCTTTCAGACAGCTATGGACCAGTTACATATGCACTTCACCCAAGCCATTCACAACACCGTGTTTCAAGTTGTCCTTGGATATGTGGAGCTGTGTGCAGGAAACACAGACACCAAGTTTCAGAAGTTACAGTACAAAGACCTCTGTACAGTATGTAATTCTTGCATATATATATGGCTTTTAATCTGAATTTTTTTACCGTTATAGATGAACCTTTTGTCAGTAGGGACTCACTTGTTAACCCTGTAGCTACTCTAGTTTCTTAATATGATTTATGATTATTTGAGATATTTGTTACTCATCAACTTAATGTTGATTTTGAATTCACTAAATTTTAGCATCTTGGAATTATTGTGTTATTGTGTGTTATTCCTCCATCTAACAAAGACCAACATTTCAAAATGTGTGTGTCTTCAGTACACTATGCTAGTTATTGGAATAACTATTATCTTTGAACTTTATTCCAGTGCATTTCATAATTTCTCTGATGCTGCATTTCAGTAAGAATTCTTGTAAAGATTCTGATTAAATTGGAATCTTCCCGTTATTCTTGACTCGGTGTCATTCACATTTCATTCTCACATTTAATTTTGCACTTTTGACACCCGGATAAGGGACAGCTATAATATTGAGATATGAAAGACTGATGATAGACAGATATTGGGCTGTGAATATACATATATTCTCCTCTACTACAAATTTTAAGTGCAGTTTCTTGCATATTTCGTAATGTTGTTAGAATGAATTACTGTTGTTTGAGTAGCATTTTTAGTTCACTGTTTTAATTTTTTTACTTGGGATTTTACTGTTACACTCTGAGAAATTTTCTAAAACTTCAGTGATGGGGAAGAAGAATGTGAGATATTTTAGGTGGTTCCAATGTTTAATTACAATTTGAAATTATGTTTCTATCTTGAATGTTTTTTAGGATGTATGTTTCAGTCACAGACTAAGCCTTCATCGTACTTCATCAACTTAAGGACCCACCCCATCAGTTGCAATTGATTAAATTAAAATACAGTTACAAGGAGATTAAAGTTCGTATTCTGATCCATTTTCTGTTCTTTCACTTCTCTTATCTCCTGGCATCATGTACCTGCCACTAGTAAACAACACATCTGTGTTATAAACCATTTCATTTTAAAATCCTTCTATAATCTAAGAGCCTTCATATAAATAAAACTGTGATAAGCAAAACAAATTTATTGGGGTTAATTGACTTAAGTATTCATGAACATAATGAGTAAGTTTCTGGATAGTTGGTATGTCCACTTCACTGAGATGAATTCTAGCTACAGAAAGCCCCCAAACCCTGATCTTTGTTCTCCAGACTGTGTGCTTTCTTTTTCTGCTATAAGCCTTCAGAGAGTGGTTTTATTTTTGTTTCTTAGTTTCTGATGAACTTTTCTTTCAAGTTTTCCTTTTTTTTTCACTTTATACTTCTGCATGTCCAGTTTATTTCTCATTCCTTGCTAATACTAATAATACTAAGGCCATTTATTTACACTTACAAATGACTACTGAGCTTCTGACCAATTCTAAAATATAGGTTATGTGTTGCTGTTTATCCTTCTACTTGAGCATGTGGAGGGATCTTTCTTGTATTTGGAAATACCGCATTTTTTAATGCACAGAAAGAGGTTGGCTTTAACTGCATGGTTACAAAACTATTACCTCATTATTTCTATTAGTTTTTACTTATGCAAAGCCTTAATGAGATGATGCTTAAGTTTATGTGACCCTGCAAAAGCTGATGCTCTCTGTAGAGGAAGGTACTGAGATTTTGAGACTTTATTGTATTATGAATATTGCTGTAATTGTGTTGAAATTTCCTTTTTTAGTTTTCTTGACTGTCTTGTTAACCATTAGACATATAGGGACAGGCTGCAGATGGGAAATTTGGGTCTCTTACAAATCATGTTCAGTGTTCGTTGTTGCCTCTTGTAATGCACTTGTGAAATCAGGGTGCTGAATAAGAGGAACTATCATAGCAATTCAATTTCTAACTTCCTATAGAAAAAACCAGCAGGTTTTCATCTCGTGCATTCAGTTGTTGGTGAATTAATTCTTTAAGACTGAAATATGAGCCCTCTTTCTCTGTTTAGTTCAAGTGAGAACCCTCTTCAGGCTGCCTGTGCTGTTAAGCCAGGATGCACTTAACATGTAAAGACTTTTGGGATACTTACTCTGGTTAATCAAGGAAAGTCATAAAATCGAAGTACTCCTTTTGAGGCAGATATTCTGCTCTAAAAATCTATCAAAATGAACTCCTATAGCTTATTTCTTTCGCATATGCGTAGTGGGGGACTATAGTGGTTTTTTTCCTTGTTTTGTTTGCATCTTTTTAGAGCTCAGATACTGGGTATTATAATAATGTTAACCTTTAAAAAAAGAATAATGTTTTAAAATATTAAAACAGAATAAAGTTTCAAATTCTTTTAAAAAAGAATAATGTTTTCAGAAATTCTTAAGCATTTGGGAAAGTTAATGCCTGTGCGCTCAGAGTCACTGTTTCATTGTTGGGTGTTTCTTTTCTTAGCAAAATGCTCTGCTTTTACATATTTTGTCTTTGAATATTGCTGGAGCAGTGCAAAGCATGGCTGCTTCAGTCTCAAGTTTTGATTTTCTTTAGTATAAGCTCAAAGAAATTAAGTTGTTTCCTTAGTTGAAATTGAATTGTCTAGGTATTTAGTAAGTAATCCTTTCTTCCTGTCCACCTGAAAGACAGTATGTCTTCAAGTATAGTGATTTGCACAAGCAAAGTTTAGATTTTAGATACTAGAAGCTGTGAAATACAGTTAGAGTTTCATTTCCTGGTAAGTTAGTAGAGAAAATTGCTGAATCAGCAAGTTTGGCTTTTTTTTTTGGGTTTGTTTTTTTTTTTAAAGACCAAGATCAATTCAATGGGGTATTTGCCAGGAAGGCTTCTCTGTAGCACTGAAGTACAAAAGTCTGTGTTGTTGAACTGGCGTACAGGGTGGCTGCATTCCTTTGATAGTGAGATGGCCTTACTTCTGTATCTGTGTCACTGTAAAATAAAAGTAAGAGGTAGTTAACATACAGGCCAATTGAGAAAATGAAAAAAAAATGCTAACAAAAACACTTTATACTTTTGGACAGCATTTGATTGCTTGACCAAAATCAGGACTCTGTCACTTCCTAAAATACATTTGAAAACGAAACTGATGTATGTCAGCTCAGCTGTATGAATTTGGAGAGTTTGTTATGGTTTGTGTTGCTGCAGGGAACACAGTTTTGAAGTTTCACAGAGCTATTTTGTTGTTCTGCAGCATATTACATCAGACAGCTACATTCCATGCCTTGCTGATCTCTGCAAAGCCCTCTGGGAAGTAATGCTCAGTTACTACCGAACAATGCAGTGGCATGAGAGCCATGACCAAGATGAGGCAGCAGTTGTGTCTTCTGGTAAGAAACTGCTGGAAACAAAACTTCTGATATTTGGAAATAATGTTTCTTGTGCTCAAGTTATTAATTTATGTGTTGGTATCCTTGTGATCTTGACTCAGTGCCTTCAGCATTTTTGCTGATAGTGTGTATTAAGGACTAAAGCACTCACTGGATTTTTTTACTCTTCAGTATTACGTTAATTTTTAAATGAATATTTGTATGTGCCAGTCTTGTAGATATAAATTATTTTATTTTAAACAGTGCTTAGCAGAAATGTCCTTCCTCTATTGTGTGGAATCTTAAAAAATGATAATAAAAAAATAAATTTTTAGTAAAAAAAAATATTTTGGATTACTGGAGATCTTTTTTGAGTTAAAGCCATTGCTTGAGATGAAAGTTTTAATAGCTATATAGATGTAAAATTCAGATTTGAAATATTTGCTTTTGTGATGCTCTATGTGAAGAAAGATTCTAAAGTTTTGATTGAATTCCTCATTCTCAAAAATATTTACATTTACAATTTAAATAAGATAGTATATCTATATATATAGTATATAGTATCTTATATAAAGAAGATAATAACACTTCTTGCTTTTGTCCATTTTGCTGTGGTTTTTGCAGGTGTAAAATCAAGCAGGTACCATAAAGAACTTACTTCATGGAAAAATGATCACAGTAGACTTTTAATTCTGCCACATATGCACTTATAAAACTAGTTCCCTTAGTGACATTATTTATGATACACTAAGGAAAGAAAATAATCTGCACTCTAAAGCCTTCTACAGGAACCATTAAGCCTAATAAAGTGATATATACAGTCAGATACATAATTTTAAATGCACTGCTTTTAAATGCATGCCAGAGTGTTTTGGTATGTTTACTACTAACCTTCTGTCACTTAGGTTTTAATTTTCTGGAGATAATGGCTTAGCTATAATGTACAACTGAAATGTAGTGCTCTGCTTTTTCAAATACCTTAGCAATGATAAAGCACACAGAAGGGAATCTTACTAGTACAGTTTAATTTCAGAGGAACTATAAATATCTACTTTTATTTTTTCTAAAACTCATTGCTTATTTTATAGTAATTATTAAAACTGAACATGGAATTCTCATTTCATACTTCTTGATTTAATGGCCGTGATATGTGGTAAAGTCAAAGAGTAAAATTCCTGTAGAATGGGCATGTATGTCAGAGGGAACCAGGGAGGCAATTCAGGAGATTATACTGAAGTTGTTCCTCAAATAAGCCCCTTAGACTGGAGCAGCAGATGTACCACTATGTCTGCCTTTTATAATTTTGTGAACTCATGGCTGTCCCAGTATTGTACTAGTTAATCTCAGCACTCTTAGAAAGTACCTTAAATGTGTCAAGGGACTCTTGATCTTAGGGCCCAAGTACAACTGTAGAAGTGAGAAGCTGGACTTGAAAGACATTATTTATAAAGCTGTTTGTATTCTAGTAGTGAAACTTATCCAAAAGAAGTCCTTGGAAAGAGAGAATTAAGTATTTATAGGTAGAACTTGTTTAAGCAAACTGAAGGTGAAATTAGTGAACTAGAATTATCAACATAACATGAAATTAATTTGTGTCATATTTAATGAGCTGCTACTTAGTCTATTTGTTGTTTGTACAGTAAACAGCAAATTGCTGTAATATGGGCTTTCATCCCTCAAAATAAACTACTTACTGGAAAATTTTCTGTTACACCATTTGTTGTGGTTAGAGCATTATTTTTGTTTTTAGTAAAGAATCAAACAGAAAGTTTTAAAAGGACCTATGCAGACAATTTTTGCCTTCCCTGCTCAAAGCAAAGTGAACTTTGAAGTCATATGGTTTTTTGTTAGGGCTTGCCATATTCAGCTGGATTTTCACATACCATGAAATTTACTATGATGTTGATGTAATTTACATGTGTTAATGATACTGATTTAACAGAAGACCTGAAAGTGAGTGGTAAAATGATCACTATGACATTTAAACTCCTGATTTGACATGTATAATCCTAGGGGTAAAAGTTCGTAACAGCTCTAGTATCTGTAAAAGATTCAAAGAGAAGCAAGAAGAAAAATGATGTAGGATGTAAATTCAATTTCAACCATTTTAATTTTCAAAATATTATCTTTATATGTGTAAATTCTGTGCAAGACCTGCTTAGTATTCAGAGTGAAGCTAGATGACAGAGATTTGTTTGAGTCCTTTTTTTGCTTTCCTCTACCATGCAAGGATTAAACAAAAACCTTTTGTTATGACTGAAAGCTACCTTTTTGAATTTTGAGAAATATTGAAAAACCTGAAGAATTATTGTATTTAAATCAGACATCTAGAATAATAACTCCTGGGTGGTTTTGATCCTTATTTTTATGTCTAGTTAAGAATATTTATGTGTTCCCTACCTGTTCCAAATTCCTCAATGCAAAATGTGTAAATGCTTGTGCAGTCCTTGATTATCAAGGAAGTTATCCTAAATTAATGTGTTTGCATGTATGAAATTAGCTGCAGTGCAGTTCATTAAAAGACTGGAAACAAGACCTTTTAGCATGACTGGCCATAAGCCAGGACCACTGGGAGACTGACAGAGAGAATATACCATTGATATTTTTTTTTTTTTTAGTGAACAAAAACATCTAGATTGCAGTGTCTGTTCAAGCATTCCTTCATGAGTGCAGGGACTATGGTCTTAATGTAGAGAACAGGTCAAAGACACTGACTTATTTAGCATTTGCTCCAGTCTGCAGAAGTTTAAAAGAGAGGAGGTTGCAGAAACACACAAAGAGTGTGCTGTGGCTAAGATTGCTGGTTTTGTTTCTTTGAACAAAATCTGGGAAAGGTTAAATCCACTTAGAGATTTTGTGTTTATAGAAATTAGATTCTTAGACTCTATCTGTTTCATTTAATCTTCCATGGAAGATCAGGAAAACGCTTTTATCAGAATTATTACTTTCAGAAGATGAGAATATTTAGGTACGAAATTGTGATTTATGTAGGCAGTGGTAATATTTGTTTTATGATTTTTCTATCAAAAGGAAAATATTTTGCATGCCCTGCAACAGTAGATATAGCTTGGAATTATGTTTAGGTCTTGTTTGCACATAAAGCAGCTTTTTATCATCTCATTTTGAGTTATTAGGGTAAATTCAGTCTCGATGTCTTAACACAGGAAGAAGTTTAACACAGATTTGCAGCCTTGAAAAATGAATATCCCCAATATAAACCAATATTCTGGACTGTATTTTATTATGTTTTTAATTTTCATGAGGAGTTACTCAATTCACAGTACTGGAACTTTTACATTCTGGCTGGTTATTATATTGGTTTTGTGTTCTTGAGTTCCAGCCTTGTGGGCAGACATTTTAACTCAACTGGCTAGCCAGTTCTTGGTAGTGTTTGTATGTTCACTACTGTAATCTCTAGCTTACATGTAAAGCTTTCTCAGTGTTTGGTAAAGTTAATAATTTTATTATGTTCAGCCACACCTTATGGCTCCATCTGAGACAAATCAAGCAAGGGCAGCATCCTTCTCAGTATTCATAGTCCCCATGTTTAATTTTTGCATTTAAATGGAGGTACAGATGTAGAAGATACCATATTTTTGTTGTTCCTGTTAAACTTATATAAACATTCTTATAATCAGCAATAGTTCTTGTTCTGAGAAACATACTCTGGAAAGGTTCAAATCAGATGGTTGATGAGGAGAAGGATGATGTATATGACACTCTACTTACAAAGAGTCTGGCATAGGACTGGGAGAATGAGGCATTGCTAAGTGCTATTTATAATTGGTGATTGTTACAGAAGGAAGCTGCTCACTTGACAGTGAGCACTGGATGATCTGAAGAAGATAAAATCAAACCATGGTCAGACTGCTGTGCTCTATTGTTATTTTGGTTTAATTGAATTATCAGTGTCTGATACAAGTCATAACATTCCCTGTTAGTGGATGTTTTTTCTTTCATTCTCTTAAATATGTAGTAGTCCAGATAATGCTGGAGGGTCTGTTCTTACACATCTGAAAAGGTTGATAAAACTCTCGTGTCCAGTGTCCCATTCCTTATTGGCCTATTTAGTAAGGTGCTCACAATATTTACATGATATTCATCCAGACTGAAATGTCTGTATTCAGGGCAAGGTATAATGAGGAAAGACCATTTACCTTGTTGATAAAAATTTCTTGATGCTGACAAGTGAGGACATATGTATGTTGTTTATGTTTCTGGACTCTTCTTCAGTAGACAACAGAATTAGACATGAAAAATTGCTCTTTTCTCTGAGGAAGGTGTAACTAAGCCAGGAGTTTTTATGGAAAAAGCTGTGAAGCCTGGTAATGGAGGACTGCAAGGGTCAGTCAGGATTAGCTCTCACTGTGATCCTTGCAGTACATTAGTAGCTAAGGAGCACTACTGGGACAGGAATTTGGTGTGCAGGTAATGAAACTCTCCTTGTCTGCATTCACATATAATGATTATATGCTTATATATGAATTATTAATTTCTGTTCAGAAGCTTAGAGCAAAGTAGCTCTTCTGGGGTTTGCTTAATCAATAATACGTCAAGAACTAAGGAAATGTAATTCTGTGTAGGATAACTTTCAAAGCTTTTGGAAATATTTACAATGCCTTTAATCTGAAGTTTCAGATGGCAACAATGTGATTGGAACTGAAGAGAACAGTTTTGACCGCAACTATGTAAAAAAGAAATTGGAGCATGGGCTTTCACGAATATGGCAGG